>JAOXNZ010000044.1:19047552-19060323 GCA_028566095.1 Kryptolebias brasiliensis | reverse complement strand
ATGATGTTTTTCCTTTTTTTTTTTTTTAACTTAGTACAGAATAATCTTTCATTTGTTTTTTATTTGGAAACTAAAAGAAGCAAAGAGAACATCTTTTGCATTTGTCTGAACTGACAGCTGTCAGGGTCCAGCATGTGTAATGTTAATTTATAATCAGTTTTTTTTTTCCCTCTCTGCTCTCAGACCAGCCGTGGATCTGGAACATCCCGTACAGCCAGGAACTGGACACACATGGCAACATCTGGGTTCCCTCTTGAACGTGTGTGTGTGTGTGTTTGAACTGTCTGCTGTTTCTACCTGTCAGTATTGACTGTTAACTGTTAGTTGTAATTAAACCATTTTATACTGTAAACCCCATTTTTTTTTCTACAAATAAATCACGTAGTGCTTCCATTCGGCTCGGTTCTTTATGTTTTTTCCTGTGAATTTAAATTTGAAGAAATATATTCTTTTTAATTTTGTGTTTAAATACTGATTCCAATATTGATTAAATTATCTTATTATTGTTCTGAATTCATGATTCATCGTGCATCAGGAATTGTTTACAGGATTTGGGGACAATGTGTATTTTTTACTATAATTCAGTTTTAAATACTTTTCCCTGCATACAGCAGACAGGACTTGCAGGGCATCATATCTCTGGTTTTTGTGTATCGGTGTGTGTAAATTTGTAACTTCTGCAGCTTAAAGCAAAACCTGCAGGTCTCTGTAATGCATATAAAAACTTTTTTTATTCAAACAAGTTACCCAACTGTTTACTTTAGGGCTCAGATTTAGCCTAAAATAATGACAAATTATTTAAACTATTCTAAAATACAACAGAAATAAATTGCATTACCCAGGAAAACAGTAAGTCCTATGTTTGATGCACCTGCTCACTTTTTTGTGAACAGTAGTTTTATACTGAAGTAGCTACTTTTAATGAGGGACAAAAAAAAAGAAAAACAAAGATTAAATTGAAGGGAATACTTCGAAAATGACAAACACATGCCTCCGCATTTCATCAAATACCTAAGATTGTAAAAAGAAAAAAAAGCTAAAAGTAAACTACAAACCATATAGTCGTATTTATAGTTAATTACGGATATTTGTAAAAGTGAAATTGGCTATAACGAAATTATTATTTAGTTTCCATCAGTCGACTTTGCCCAAAAACTGGGATTTGCAGCACTGGTTTGAATGGTAAAACTGCGTGAACTACGTTTCCCGTCGGCCCTTGCGTCTGTGTATCAATATGGCGTCTGTCTGCCGGACAAAAGGCGAATCTGTCTGACGGCAGATTGGAGCCCAGTTTAGTCGCAGGGGGAGACATTTTGGGAAAAGCGCCACTACCCGTGTGTCCCTGCGCCCCAAGGCGGTGGATATATGATCGACCGAGCATCTGTGGAGGCTCTCGGACTGGAATAAGGTAAACCTCGGAGCTGGAAACGCTGCTGCCTTCAGTCGCTCCTGCTTTAGCCCGTTTCCTCCCCCCTCCTCCTTATAGAACCGCAAACTCCTTCAAAAATCGCTCGAGCCGCGGCGGGTGCCTCCGCTTCACGCCTCCTGGTCGGTGTCAGCAGAAAAACCCGAATTATACGCAGCTCGTCAACACTACCGAGTCCCGGATAATGTCAACTTTCTTTTGTTTGTTTTTATTTTTTATTTTTATCAAGCTGGAGTGAATTGTGATAATATCATGCGGTGTATTTTTCTGACCCCCAAAAAAAAAAAAAAAAAAAAACAAACAAAAAAAAACGGGCGAGTTCGCGTGACGTGTGCCGAAATGTTGCGTTGTTTCTCCCGCTACGGAAGACGTCCTGAGACGCATCTTTAGGAGCAGACTTGTTCACCTTTAAGCCAGCCGGGATTAAAACCTCGTTTAGTTTGCGTACGGGGTTCGCCTTAAAAGTTCATCTCAACTTTTCTGCCCGGTGTAAAACCCCAGTCCTGCCACGTTAGGGTCAGTACTTCTCTGTTCCTTGTTGTTCCGACTTCAGTTCGTGTTTTCTATTTTTATTTCTTTATGCATTTTCCTCACCGTGTCTGCAGTCAGAAGCGGGTTTGTGCCACGTCTGGACACGGCAACACAGTTGCTCTTTAACAGGGCAAGACTTTTCTTAGGTGGAGGACTCCAGTTCAGCAATCCTGGACTTATTTCTAGACACGCACACACACAACTGGATGGTGTGTAGTTGGTCAGAGAGCCCTGAAGACAGTGGGACAAAGACTCAGCTTGGAGCAAGTTGTATATTTTAGAGGTCAAGTTCACGAACTGGTTAATACCTTCTGGAGGGTCAACCCCTTCAGTTGTCTTTTGTGCCCTTTGACGCGCAGGGTTTTAGTGTCTTTCTGTGTCTTTGGGTAATCCCCACACTCCTCTGCAGACATCTGGCAAGATGTTGCACAGTATCTGTCATCGCTGTCAGACTGGCTCTGTTCGTTCTTGTTCACGCTGCACCTGAGCCTCTCGGGCGGGTTCAGTGTTTCGGCGGTGTTCAGGTGGTTTGGAGGCAAAGACGCCAAAACCTTACGGTTCAGACGGTTTTTGTTGACCGACGGAAAAGGCATTGCAATGATTACACGGAGCTACGAAATGCCTCGTCTGCACCTCACTGGTTTCATTGAGATAAATGTATGGGTTTTGAACTTACGACCTTTGTTCTGCGACCTGCGTTTTGTCCACCACACCACTACCTGTGTGTCTTTAGGCATTTACGATCCCGTCTCAAAGTAGACTCGTCCCTTTCAAAAATGGTGTTGCGTCTTCGCCGCCCTTCTGCCCGAGAGGCTATTGGAAGCTGTCGCAGTCACAACCCCTTTCTCCAGTAAATCACTACGTGCCAGTTTAGGTGCAATATTTAAACAACGAACCAAGAAGTGTGATAAAGACGATTCAGACAGTTGTTCTCTTAGCAGGAGACCAGTGGAGCCGATGAGCTTTTCTTTCTGCTGCAGTTTTAGCAAAAAAATGAATAAAAACATCAGAGTCAGCTATAAATTTGACTTGTTTAACTGATCTCTTCTGATTTGATTCTTCAAGTGCACATTTGTTTTGAAGTGTCACTCTTAAACCTAAAAGCTGTTCCACAGTGTTAGACTCGCAGGGCTTCCCAAGCTGGCAACGAAACTGTCATGGGATGTGCTGTCATGGAAACGTGGGACAAAAAATGTTGGCAAAGCTTTTTGGAATTATATATAAATATATAAGTATATTTTTTGTATTGTGGTGGGATGTGTAATTGTCTTCCATGCTCTAACCAAGTGTTGTGTTGTTATTGTGCAACAAAAAAGTCAAGCAATGCAAGCCAAAAAAAATAAAAAATAAAAATCAGGACCACAAAGGAGCGTGGAAGAGTAAGGCTGAAAGTCCAGCTCATTATCGCCACCTACTGGTGCGGAGCTTGAAACTGTAGCCCGATTTGCCCAGATGCAGGAGTGGAGCTGACTTCAAAGAAGTATGCATGCATTCACGTTGGTATGGACTCCAATGGTTCTGCATGTGCAGACGACTTCAAACTATATTTGAATCAATTAGGGGACCAATCACAGCAGACCGACTTTCAGGAGGCAGGTCTTAAAGAGAAAATAAAGAGCCTTACAGACAGAAAGGAGCCAAAGGTGTCGCAGCATTGGAACTATAATGTGTTTTTTATGAACATTAAAGTACAAAAGCATATTCTGTTAAAAAAGATTTTGAAAGCATCTATAAAAGTAAAATGTATGCATTTGTTAACTTGGTTAAGAGATGTTTTATTTCAAAGCAAAACAAACAAGTTCAGGTGCAGTTTAACTTTTGCCTTTTTGTATGGTTTTGCTTTGATATAATTTGTGTATATATATATTTTTTAATCACATACATTTCACATGCAATGCAGAAGCATAGCCAGACAAATTCAGTAACACCTATTCGAGTAATTGACAGATGGCTGCGAGAACCATTTTTGCTGTAATTTTGCAGGTCTTTGTTATTTGTATCAATCCAACTTGATTACGCCATGAGTCATCCTCTGCAGCAGGAAGAGAAAGTATGTAGCTTGGCTGCATGAGATGTGAAATTTTCTTGGCATTTCTCCTAAGATACGCATAAACCACACACACACACACACACACACATACACACATGCTCTCTATTTCCTATAAGCTCAGATATGCCTGCTGACTTTAATTTTGTGCTGTTGCCTGTTTTTTTTTTTTTCTCTCTGCGACAGGAAAAAAGCATCGAGGCAGATGTGTTATCTCTTATTTCTGTTTATCTAACCCACCGCACCCCACTCGCCTCCACAGACCAGCTTTGCTGCCATTATCAGGGTGTTTTTCTTGTTCACTGTATGTTTATAGATGCACAGCGTAGCAAAGCACAACTAATAATAGGAATTAACATTTCAATATGCTAACGCTACATCAAGGTGGGGATGTGTTTCTTTTGAAATCATGGCCCACAGCACATAATGAACTGAGTCCATTTGCGTAACATTACATGATTACTGGGGTTGAAGATGTCTCTGCTCAAATAAAAGTCTGATTGAAACTGGAGGAATGCACGTTATATCTGGACAGCAGCTGCAGAGCAATGTTTAAGTGTGTGTGTGTTTGTGTAGTTTGTAAATGTGCAGACAAGAAGCTGACAGATGTGAAGGTACTGATTGTTTCATTGGTAGTATTTCAGAGATGTGTGCAGAGGAGCGTCGTTATTAGGCTTAACTTGTATAAGTTCATCAGCATTTTGTTTTTTTTGTATTTATGTTTTATTACTGTTTTGTATTTTGTAGCAAATCATTTGATTTGGTGTTTAAAACAAACAAACCTGGAGTGACTTAATGTTGATTCGCGGAACAACGCTGACGGTTTTCTAGTTTAGCCACAAATCTTTCCACGCTGGAATCTTAATTTTATTAAAACTATGCAATATTCAGAACCATAAATAATGGCTTCCTGGGGATAATAAATGAACAGAGAAAGCCTGGAAGCAAGCTTTCAATTCTCACATAAAGGACTCAGATTTCATTGTTGGAAAAGAAAGAAAGAAAGAAAAAAAAAAGAAAGAGACCTCACAGATAATACAAAACAACATCTGCAGCTATTTGAAAATGAAACCCAAGCTAGGTCATCTGTACGTACTGTACAGCAAAACTGGACAATGTGTGATAGTCTCACAGGAGCAGCGTTTTATCTCCTGAGCTACATTGTTATCAACCAAAGCAAGAAGCCAACAGTGATAAGCAGAGGAGTTTTGAATTACAGCAAGCTGTTTTACATGGAGCTCCTCATACTATCATCATGTTGGTGTTTATTTTGCACGTGTCTATCCCAAACCTTTTTTTATTTTTCTTCTTATGATTAGAACAGAAGTTAGAGAACATATGCACTGAGTAAATAAAGGTAAGGCTGCATTTTCTGTTGTGCTGCAGATATTGACTCTAAAAGAAAATCCTTATCCCCACGTTCTTAATACGCAGATCTTGGTTCCAAAATTTCAACAAGGCAGCGCTTGTCAAACGAGATCACATGACTTCAGTTCTCGACCCCAGAAGAAGGTGGGACGATATGTCTACATGTCCTTTTCAGTCACTGGCTATGAAACAAACCATCACAAGTTATCTAGGAAAAAAAAGGCCTACAATTTGTTACATAAAAAGAGAAAGCCTCGACGCCAACATAGTAGAGTTAAATAAAACCACTGTATGATATGAAATAACCATTAAAAACATGTGACGCAATGACTTTCACATTCAGTTCCCACGTTGGGACCACAAAGACAAGCCCCTTTAAACCGCTTTTAGTCGTTCACACATAAAACAATCAGTCCAGCCTCGTCCCACTTTAATGTGTGCTTAAAGGCGTTATCTCACTGGACTGCAACTGCAACTAGTTGGCCACTCAAACTTGACTCCGTTTTGCTAGATAATACACACATGTACAGTCTCACTGAATTCTGAGTATTTGCGACCAGCCAGCCATATGGATGCATTTTGAGTGACCAATGTGACTCGCTTCGTACCAACCTTGGCAGCCACACCCACTTTAATGACTCAATCTACAAAAGTGCACTTTTGAAATTAAGATTTTTTTTTATTAATAATTATTAATCTGCATAGTTTTCAGGCCTGAACATGTCAGAGGAGAGCTCCTGTGCAGGTGTCAAAATATGGCTCTCGTGCTCTTGAGATGGGTTTGAGAAGGCCGCAACAAAATCTAGAAGGGTTTCAGATGCCTGCGACGACTCATTTTGTGAGAAATTTAGTTGCACAGTTCGTGTTCAAAATGCAAGCGATAATGGTGCAAGCTTTTGAGACTTCACTGAGGAACCTGTGAACCCCTGTGAACATCATAAGACAATCTGGAGACTCCCTTGCAAATGCTGTTTGCCAACTAGACACAACCCAGTGAGATACTACCTTAACTCATCACACAACCAGCTCAGTGACAGTGGCTCTGTTGGTTAGGGGATTAGACGTGCTTCACAACCACTACCCTCTTCACACCTACACACCGACTCAGATCTGTGACTTCCCTGCCTCCAACAGCGGCAGGTCTGCTTTAAACCCCCATCCTGTCTTAGCCATTTCACAAAGGATGTCAGTATGGGAAGAAAGTGTCTCAGGCCAGGTTTAAAAGTGCTGCATGAAAGAGGCTTAGGAATGCTTTCAGTTTTTTCCTGCTCCTATCGGTCTCCAGTTCTGGTTCTCAGGGCCCACTGGCCTGCGTGCTTTACACGTCTCCCTGCTTCACCACACCTTGTTTATATGAATGGGTCATTAACGGGCTTTTTGCAAAACATGATGACATGCTCAGAAGGTAATCCAATAAAAAAAATAGGGTATTCTGTGCATCGACCTAGTAGTGAACAGCTGGGTCCAGTGCATCACAGCTGAAGGACTTAGAAAATAAAAAAGGAGCTGTAGCTCACTGATCAATAATTCAGTGTTTAATGTGCAAACAGATCAACGTTTCTGACACGTTTGTGTTTTTATCAGAATCAAAGGGAACTCAAAACTGAGGCAGATAATTATAACAGATCTGAAACAGAGGATAGGTCATTAGGGAGAGGACTAATTATTACAAGCCTATTGGTCAGTCCACAGGAGGGTGGAGGGTGCGCTCAGAAGATAATTCAGTTATCTGAATCAAGATGTTGTGGAAGGGCAAAACTAAACTAACTAAAACTAAACTAAAACATGCAAGATAGTGGGCCCTAAGGACCAGGGCTGAAAACCATTGAGGTATTTACAGCTGAGTCAAAATCTATTAGGTCAGTTTTTCTCCAAAATTTCAAACTGAAGGATACTCGGAAAATATGTACAATATTTAAAATTGGGCATTTGCATTGAGTTTGCTGGAAAGCAGGTTTCCTTGCTAGATGTGCTAGTAGTTGTTGGTGTATTTTCTTTCTGCGGGATGAGCCAAAGGACAAGATTTTTACCTTTTTCATACTGGTTGGAGCTAAAGGAGCCGCATGGTGTTATTGACGTAATTAGTTTAAAATGAACTCATTAAAATGGATTTGGATTCTAAGGTTGCCTGACACAACACAAATTTATTATTCACCCAAATATTCGTTATCTGCTGTCTAGATTTTCATTGATTACACCAGAGGCTTTGAAACATTGACACTTGTCACTAGTTGCAGAGTCAGCAGATAACGACCACTTATTTCCCAGACTGACCTTATTTTTCTGCTGAAATAACAAATATTTACAGCTATCAGTATACTGCTATTGCTTAAGTTGCCCTCTAAAAAAAGGTTTATTTTGATACTTTCCAGGATGTTCCAGCAGAGTGAGGAGCCTCGCTTCACCATTGAGCAGATCGATCTCCTCCAAAGGCTTCGACGGACGGGTATTTCCCAGGCGGAGGTCCTCCATGCTCTCAATACCCTTGAGCACTTGGACCGGCAGCATGGACACAAGTTGACCCATAAAGCTTCCTACATGCCGCCCTTGTCTTCCTTGTCTTCTTCCAACACCGTCTCTGCCTCTTCGACCATGACTTCCACCTCTACGCAGACAGGTTTTCCTGACAACCAACTGTCTCTGTCACCTAGTAACAACTTTGAGTCCACCTCTCCGCCTCTGCCAGTTTCAACAGCCTCACCAGTTGCAGTGGCAGCAGTTGTGCCAAATGGCCTAGTTGCCGTCACCAATGGGAAGCTCTCACCGCCTCGTTTTCCTCTTGGTATGGTTAGCGGCAGCGTGACTGCACCAGGTTACGGATTTGAGGCCAGTGAAGAGGACATAGATCTTGATGATAAGGTGGAGGATTTGATGCGGTAAGAAAAGCCCCGACGTCTAACCAGATTTATTCATTTTTATAGTTTGCACGTAAAACATTAGTCTAACCCTCCATTCCCTCAGTTCAGCCTTATACGTGTGTTTTGCATGCTAATGCCAAGAGATAGCAGTGTTCCATTTGTGTTGTTTTTTAAAGCAAAGGAGTAGGGCTCTTCAAACAAAAGGCCTAAATTCTGTATATAGCATATTTAAAGTGATGAATAAATCAAAAGCATACGTTTGGTCTTTAAATCCACTCCTGTTACATTGAGTCTGTGGCATCAGCAGAGGCCCTGATTATCAATCAGAGCAGGCGCGGTCTGAATCTGAATATACTTTGAGGATTACAGGCTGACATGCACTATTCACAAAAATACACACACGCAGTGTAGTGCTTCTCATCTGTAATCTGCAGCCAGACAGCAGCAATCAGAGCAGTATTGATTTGAAAATGTGTGAAGATAAAATCAAACCTGACTGAGAGCGGAGAATATTACAGCTGTAAAATGGCTGTAAGTGTGTAGGAAGCACACACTTACAGCCATTTTACATGTGCTACAGCTGGTGTTAAAGCATAAAAACTGTTTAACACGGCAGTGTCTTAGATTTAGATGTAAATATGGACTGTATTTTGTGGCTGTTTGTTGTAGGAGGGACAGCGCTGTGATCAAGGAGGAGATCAAATCTTTCCTGGCCAACAGACGGATCTCCCAGGCAGTGGTTGCTCAGGTAACAGGTGAGTTTCAGTCCAGTAAAATGTAAACGCAGAGAGCCAGGTAATCATCAGACACACTGAGTGACGCGGGGCCCTTCATCCTCTAGGAATCAGTCAGAGTCGAATCTCCCACTGGCTCCTACAGCAGGGATCGGACCTCAGTGAGCAGAAGAAACGAGCCTTCTTCCGCTGGTACCAGCTGGAGAAGACCAACCCAGGTAGTTGTTGAGCAAACATAGACGTCAAGTCCAAACAATTTAAGGTAGACCAATGACGAGGTATTATTGCTTACCAATGGTTATGACACCAGGTGCCACTTTGGCCATGCGAGCGGCCCCTCTGGCTCTGGAGGATGTGATGGAGTGGCACCAAACTCCACCCCCATTTTCTCCAGCCCCTGGGGGCTTCCGTCTGAGACGAGGGAGCAGATTCACCTGGAGGAAGGAGTGTCTGGCTGTCATGGAGAGGTGAGTACGAGGAGAAAAGCAGTCAGAGAGTCAGAATGGCCGTAATGGTAAAGAGCCACAAAGAAAACAGAAACTGATGCAGTTTTTTTGTGTATAAACAGCTACTTCAGTGATAACCAGTATCCTGATGAAGCCAAGAGAGAGGAAATTGCCACTGCCTGCAACGCTGTCATTCAAAAGCCAGGTATGCTCTAGGGTTGGACAAATAAAATCAGCCATCAGCCACTGGAGTCTATCGGCAGTAATATTTATCTACTTTATTCTAGCTAGTTTAACTTTCACTTTAAAGAGTTTTAAGCTGTATATTAATGTACAGTTCAAATCCAAACCTGAACACGCTGCAGTACACCCTGATCGTCTGCAACACACTTCAACATTTCTGTCAGCTGTCCCTCAGCCTGCTGACAGACACCGCTGTGGTGTTATTGCTCTGTATTGTAAATTGTAAATTGGCAAGAATTTTGTTTTTAAAAAAAATAAAAAGAACAATTGTCACTCCTCTGATGTTTAAAACTACTTCTTAATGAATCTAAACATAAAAATGGACTCTGCTGTAATTTTAGGATCAACCAAGACATCAATAAGTCATAGTAAATAACACAGCTTTGCCCTGTGGTTACAAACTGCAATTTATAAGACAATTAACAGACAACAGCCAAATAAAATAAAATAACCCACAATTTTTTTATAACAATCAGATTTTTATCACGATTCCTCATGGATCAGTCGGTGATTGATGCTAATAAACACCGTCATCTCATTGTGTAACAGCAGCTGTTATAAAATGATCTGTCAGCTGTTAATCGCTGTCTGCGGAACAAATTAAGCAAATATACGTTTATTTCTATTCCCATTATCAGTGAAGTTCTTGCACCTGTGGAGCTCTTGTCAATCTTTTCTGACTTTGTTCCATGATGGAGAAGCGTGGTGCCGTGGCTTAGGTAGTTGCATCAAATGTAACCTTTTAAATGAAATTTTCCATGTTGCGTCAAGGTTAATGAAGGCACAGCCAGTTAGGAGATCTAACCGTGGTGACAACTTTCCTCTTAAAACCCCCTGTTCTCCCTGAGTCTGTGTGCTCTTATTGGTGCATGGTTAGTAAAGATGTTTACATGTGCTTTCAAAAACAATCACTAAAGGGGAGGATGGCAGAAAGGCAGAGGTCCAGAGAGCTTATATCTGTGTGTGTGTGTGTGTGTGTGTGTGTTTACAGGAAAGAAGCTGTCTGATTTGGAGAGAGTTACGTCTTTGAAGGTCTACAACTGGTTTGCAAACCGCCGCAAAGACATCAAGAGGCGAGCTAACATAGGTAATGTTTACCTCTCTGCTTGTGTACACGAACATCTGTAAATGCCATCAGAAATCTGAGATTAAATCAGTCAAGATCACTGAGTACAGCCATCGCTTAAACCCTAATCTGTGGTGTTCTGTAAAAAAACAATAAAACAAAAGCAAAACGATGATCAATTTAACAAGCGATCCTAAACTTTAAACACTTGGTAAACCTGTAAACTCAGCTAACCTGGACAAATGCTTGATACTATACCAACAGCAGCTCTGAGGATGTTGTTCTGTTGGCAGCTTTGCACCTGAATTTGTCTGCGTCGTTACCGTTTGTGCTGCATGTCTAGAGTTGATATGCTATGATGACGTTTGTGTTTTTGAAGAAGCAGCCATCTTGGAGAGCCATGGCATCGAGGTTCAGAGTCCAGGCGGTCAGTCCAACAGTGATGAGGTGGACGGCAATGACTTCCCAGACCAGGTGAATCAAGTCTGCACAGCAAATGAGCTTCAACTACTTTAGTGCTTCGTTCATGACAGCACGTCTCTGATTACAGTTTTTAATTTCAATGTGACACAGGATTGACTTGTTTGTTGAATAACCTGTCCCAGGGTTGTGAGGTGTCCTTATTTGACAAGAGAGCTTCAAACAGGCAGTTTGCTTTCAGTCGGGCTGACTTGTCTTCTCCAACCCAGGTATGCTCCCATCTATGTTCACACAAAAGAATCCAGACGAAGCCGCCAATCCTCCAACATCTTCTAACTTTGTCCCCTCCCCTCTCAGGTTCCTCCTCAGCTCCCCAGCTGGTTTTCTGCCCTGGCCAGAGGAGGCGTGTCTGGACAGAGGGGAGCGTCACTGATTGCTCGCTCCCTCGTGTCAGGGCTGGGCTCTCAGGCCGAAGCGTCCAGACTGACAGGTGCGTCCTGGTCCCCCCCTTCCCCATCCCTCCAGGATGAACCGAGCCTCCCGAGCGCGCTGTCCGAACCGCAGGAGCCGGTCAGCTCAGAAAAGACGGCAGTGAATCACAGCAGCCTGGCCTCGGCCAATAAGGTGGACGGAGCGCGAGGCAGCGCGGGAAACCGGATCAAGACGGAAACTCTGGAGGATGACTGAAGGGACCGGCGGATATGGGAGCTGCCAGAACAGGTTTCATTATATGCAAGCAGATTTTATAGGAATGTAATAATGATTTAAAAAAAAAAAAAGATTGAAAAAAAAAAGACCAAACGTTGTGTAAACTCCAACCCTGAGATACCTCCCAACCCTACCTCCAACCACCAACCTACTCTGCTATGCTCATATAGCTAATAATCAAATATATTATGAAAAAAAAAAAGAGAATTTTATTTGTTAGTGTTCCCTTGTGATCTGTGAAAGATATAAAGTGTCCCTTAATACAAATCCAACAAAGAAACACACTACTCTGACATTCAGCTCAGACCCCTGCAGGGAAACAGCTGGAATAGTCGTCAATGATTTCCTCTCTTCATTTCTTTGTTGATTTGTTTTATATTTAGACCGTTTAAATCTTCCACAGACAGCTGTCAAACAGGACATGATGCTCGGTGCAGAGTTCATCAGAAAACTGCACATTTGGCAGCAGGACAGCGCTGTATTCGGCATGGGAATCACGTAGTTTTAGGATCTTGCACTGTGATCACAACACAACTGAACAGCCTCAATGTATACGAGTTAGAAAAGGAGGTCCATTTTCAAGGGATTCTTTAGAGATCGGGTGGTGGCATTTCATCGCAGTCTGTTAGATTTCAGGTCTATCACAAATGAGTCGGTGTAGGCGCAAAATAAGCTTGCGGTCGCAACATTTCTCGAAGCTGTAGATAATCAGAAAAGCAAGCAGAATAATCCTCCCACGATTGATGAGATAATATATGAAAGCTAGATTTCAAACGTTAAGAATACCAGAATATGAACTTTATCCACTGACGCAATTGACTTCTTTTAAAATTAAGGTAACTTCCCTTTGCAATTTTAACAGCAGCCTTTGCTTTTTTTAATTTTCAAATTCAGACTCACTCATCTGAACTTTTAAAATGCACC
>JAOXNZ010000044.1:19023788-19038135 GCA_028566095.1 Kryptolebias brasiliensis | reverse complement strand
TGAGACGTGCTCACGCTGGTTTGTTGTGGGATCTGGCTAGAACAACATGCTGCCTTTATCAACAAAACCAAACTGTTTCTTTAAGCTCCCAGCCGCCCTCGTCATCACACAGCTTCGTTAAACGCGGCTGCTGGTTCCTACGAGGGCGACGGACACCAGCCGCTGTTACAAACGGGTAAAAGGTGGAGGAGCGGCGCGTTGAAATGATCAGACGCTGCGTCAGCCGATGGCCTCGTATTGCTTTTTATTTTATTTATTTTGCGGCTTATTTTGGGGGGGGTCTGAGAACACAGAACGCTCTCCGACGTGAGGGAAGCAGAGTGTGACAGATGATCGAAGCGGGGACGAGGTAGATTAAAAAGGTGAAAACTCACTTCCAAGGCAGGAAGTTTAGTCTGAGAGTCTCAGATCCAACAACTACGGGTTTCAGAAGATCCCAGGTTGGTGCTATTCAAGCTGCTGGGCAGAAGCAGGTGATAAACTGAATGCTTTTCAAGGACTTTTCTGATTGTAGGTAAAAATCCCTGCGTGGAAGCCAAGCCCCTTCTCGCTGAGGTTTAGGTACCCACTAGGGGGCGATATTTGGGCAGTGATACACCTGACAGCTCCTGAGGCCGAAACATGCTCCCCTTCTTTTAAGCAGCTGACCAAAGCGGGCTTCTGAGAGCGTGTTCCTGTAAACGACCCCTTTGAGTAACACAAATAGTTTACTGTATTAAATGTTAGTCAGAGTTGAGATCATTCTGGCTGAACCCGGTCTGGGTCCAGGTTGAAAACCACATTAAGGCGGGGGTTTCTGCAGACCAGTGAGCTCACAGTCAGGACTGAGCTGCAGGAAACACAACAGACCGAACAAAAAAACAAATGCACTCAAAACATCACGAGCAAAAAAAGCAAAAATAAAAGAGATATAAAGTGAAAGAATGAAGGCTGATATACTCTGAGTACACTTGGATCCAATCCAAAAACAAATGGAGCTAAAAGTGTCTCTGATGGCTGACATGCACCCATAAATGAACAAGGCTGGATTTGCGCCAGCTGTAAAATGAAATCCTTTCTATTAACACGACTTTTGCTGCTCTGTGTGTAAGGCTGCTCATCAGACCCGAGACTTCATGCAGATTTTCCGATTCTGCGAACCGTGAAGAGATTTATAACTACAGACACATGTGGGTCACTGTTGACCACTGCAGCTGAGCTTAGCTCTGCTTTTACATGAAGTAACCCCTCCCAACGTAACCAGCTTGTGCCACTCTTAGGAAGAATAAAGCAAAAAGTAAACAAACTTAAAGAACACAGGCGCAGTTCAATTGAGAACATTAAATATCAGAAAATAAAAAAAACTCCCAAAAAGATGGTTTTGTCTATCAAGTGTTGCGCGCACACGCACACACCAACACTATGATCCTTTCTGTGCAAATGAGTCGATATGAAAACAGTGTGTGGAAGATACGTGGTCACATGGTTTCTGAGGCACAACATAAAAGAAACAAGAAGTCTGAAGTGATCTCACCCCCCCCCCCCCTCCCCCACAATCGTCTCTGAGCAAAGACCAGGAAGGGAAAGTCCAGCAGCCACAGAGGAAGCAGGTGGAGTGGCTGCTGGTGATCATTTCCCTTCTGATCCGGTGTCAGGTCCACTCACACACACACACAAACTAGGCAAAATCACACAGAAGAAAACTTACTGCTTTCCTTACCACTTCTTCTGAACCACAATGTTAAAAAGATAAAAAAGTAAACTCCTTCGAGCTTTAAAATACTTCCCACCCACCCAATTAGTAACATAGCTGACAGCCACCAACCAGTCTGAGGGTTTAACTGCACACATAAAAAAAACATAGACTATAATGATGAACTGTGGTCTCATCTCACATTTCAACCTAATCCCAACTTCCACGCAAACCGTTTCTCACGTCTCCGTAGAAATCCACCCAGAGACGTCTTCAAACCCAGGAACTCCTCTAACCGTGGTCTTTCTCAACACTCACATGACAAAGTGCCTCAATATTAGTTTCAGGATCTTGGCCACTGAACAGACAGCTCCACCTTCAGCCTGCTGAGACTCCGGAGATCCCAACTGTTTACATTTACAACGCGAATAGCAGCGATTTTTCAGGAAATCCTTTGTGCAATATTCATTCAAATAATAATAATAATAAAAAAAACAGGCTTTCTCAATTTCCATGCAATAAAGACACGTGTTAAAAACATTTCCACATAAATACGAAAAAATGTACACCCCTTGAGTCGAGACGACGCATGATAAAAGAAATAAAGACTAATCTGGTTTCCTTACAGTTTGGACATACTGAGAGGGTTTACATGCACGCAGTAATCCAAATAATTTAACAAGCATCTTTACATCATCCATACAAGGACTCTGGATAGATGTGGTTACAGAAAGCAAAACCTGTTTCAGTAAACACGATCTGATCTGTCCTCATCACAGAACGAGCTGAGCTGGATGCGCTAAAAGAACGGAAGTATCCGAAGCAAAGGTTAAACATTTATCTTCCATCAGCTGTAACTTTCTTCCCACTTGGTGAGAAAGAGCTCCCGACGTCAACAGGGCTCACTGACGGGCTGCTGATGTTTAGTGAAACAACTCCATTTTCAACAATGCAGCTCTTGTTCTAAATACGTGCGGCACTTGGTCAGGGTGCCTCTTCCTGAGCTACAGTAGCTGGTTAAGAAACTGAGCAGACAACTAAGTTAGAGGTGAAAATCAGGTGGAGTTCACCTTTATCTTACAGAGAAGTACATTAAATGGATACCATCTAAACAAAAAAGTTCAAAACGCCCAGTAAACGGCTATGGTGTACTGAAAACGTCTACATTTAAAAGGTCACGAGTAGGAAACGTTACAGTCCCTCAGGAATGTTTGAGTCAAATTAAAACCAATTTAAAACCTCTGCTGCATCATCGTGTTTCCTTCACCGGGTGTGTCAGGAATGTGTAATCCTGCAGACGTGCCTTTGCTCTCCCACAATGCACTCCGTTTCCCCAGTTGTGTCAGTATTTAAAAACAAAAGGTTTAAAAATAGGTTTACTTTATAAAAAAAAACATCAAATGCATAGATGAAAATCAATTCTCTTCACAAGCAGAAACTCACTTGGCTCTTCCTCAACACATACTCTTGCCTTTTCTCGATCAACACGCCTCCTGCGGTCCGAATGTCATCGGTCGCTCATAAAGGAGCACCAGGGAGTTGGCTCCCAAGCGCAGAAAGGTGACGCCACACAGATGAAGAAGAGGCCGTCATCTGAAATCTTCACATTACATCAGCTCGTTCCATAAACGGCTCCCTGTCTCGCTGCTTCCTGACCACGCTCTCAAGTCCTGCTCACATACACAAGCTTTTACTCCATCATCTCCAGTGCATAATTAAAAAAATAATAATAAATCAACTTCAAAAGCCTCTCAGTCACTCCCACAGTGACTTTTCCCAACCAGGACGTGACTCTTCCAGTAATACTCTTTTGACACCAGCGCGACCACGATGATTTGAAATTTCCTTGTGCACACAAAGCAAAACTGTACAACATTTACAAACACACGCACACACGCACCGTGCACTTTCATTTTCCCCTCTGCAGTCCCTGAGATCACCTCACACTTAGCACAAGGCATTCTCTTGAACACAGCAAAGAAAGATCAAACACAAACCAGACCATGGCAAAGGCACGTTCTGGGAGAATCTGTCCTAAAAGATAAAAAAAAAAAAAAAAAAGTCCGGGAAGTAGAGAGGACTTTGTAACGAAGAGTCAGAGTCTGCAGACTGAAGCTGCAGGGTTCAGGAGGCTGGCAGTTGTAGAGATACACAGGAATGCAAACACCTCTCATGGTAAATTATTTGAAATCACTTCAGTTTCTACTTCCTTATTTACAAAGAACAAAGAAAAAGTTTCGCACAATAAAACACCAAGGGAGAAAAATACAAATGTTAAAGAAATACTACAGATATTTTTTGTGTCAGCCTGAGGTTCTACATCTGAATGTCCCTCTAAAGTTTTAAAAGATGTTCTTCAATTTAACGTGCCTGAAAGACAAACTCATTTTCAGCGGGGACCTTTAATAAAGCGACCGGTTTGCATTCCTGCATATCAGCTCAGACAGAATCATTTCAGCCAGGGGTCCAAACACAGTCCCAAGTCTCCTGCCATTCACTCTGAGCATCCATCTTACCGACTGTTTCACGTACAAAATATCACCTGCCAACATCAGGAACAGTTCTCTGCCAGGCATGGAGACCTTCAGAAACTCTGCATGTCGTTCATGAACATTTCTGCACTCTTCTGCAGAGTCTCTTCCCCTTCAGTTCTGCTTCCAGCTGTTTGCGGTGAATACAGTATGTGAAGTTTCCAGCTGGAGGTTGGCAGGCAGTAAGTCAGCGCAGTGTGTGAGCCTGATACAGAGCTGTGAGGAGAGGAAGAGGAGGAGGAGGACGACGACTGTGGGGAGTTTCTCTCTCCCATCCAGTTTTGAGCTTTCCTGTCTCAGCTGCTCCATGACTTTCGGTTCTCCCCACGCCGCCCGATAGTGGGTTCTCCACGCAGGACGGGAACGTGGACGAAGGGAGGCAAGTCTCCTGTTCGCCGACTGGTCCGATCGCGCCGAGACAGCCGATCTGGGCGAACCAGCACCCCGTAACCTGGTTTGCAGTTGAAATATCGATGACCTCCGACTGAACCGTCATTCTTACCTGCAGGCGGAAAACGTTACAAGTTCAGTGACTCCATTACTGACGATGCTTCATAAAGTGTCTCATTTTTTGTTTCATTTCAACTTGCCTTTCAAACTGGAGACTTACCTACAGGAGTATCTAGCTCCACCCCCACCCAAACTCCACCAGCAAACTGTGTTGTTCCCACGTAGCGCACCGTCCCCGTTTTATTGCTTCCTACTGTGACACACGCCCCTTCTGCCAGCCAATCAGGCAGCGCGTCCTCATGGCTACGCTCGTCCTCATCCACAAGGATCTCCAGCCTCTCAAAGCCTTCGCTTCCTCCAGAGTTAACCAGCTTCTGGTCAGAGAATGACAGCTCTGTTGAGACGCTGTGATTGGCTGAGCCATGGGAAGTTGACTTGGCGCCACACTGAGGAGGAGAGGTCACAACATCGTTCCTATCAGCGCCCTGCTGCTGAGGGTTTGTGGGTAATGCAGTCTCTGCACCCAGGAGGGAGGAAGACGACGAAGAGGGTTGGAGAACGTCAGACAGGGTAACTGTAGAAACACTGGTGGAGAAATAGCCGCTGGACGACTGGCTGAGGGGGCTGAGGGGGGTGGTGTCATGCGGGTCATGCACAGGAAGAGTAGGGACGTCTGGCAACTCTGTCCGTCTGTCTTTGGCCGGGGGCCGTAGAACAGCAGCCTGCAGGACACCAACGGTTGCCACAGGAACAGAGGGACAGACAACGGCATGCAGAAACAAGAAAGCAAAAAAAAAAAAAATCTATATATGTGTGTAATAAACAATTAAAATGTTTTATCTACAAAGATTTTACAAGCGCAAGAAAATAAAAACAACCCAAAAGATTATGTCCAAGTGTCCTTTTCTGTAGGATAATTTTAACATTGGCATGTCAGCTAAACTAGATTTATACATCAAATAAAAATTTACGTTTATTGAAAAATGGGTTAGAAGAAATATGTACTTCCTGAGTGGGATTGAACTAAAGATCTCTGTATTATGAGTGTGACTCACATTCCAGTGAGATAAAGACCCACATGACCAATAACCAGATGTCCAAAAACAATCTGTCTGAACGGGTGTTTAACTGACGAACTGTAATTTTTGCCAAACAATTGCCTTTTTTATTGTACAAATTTAACTGTTTACTTAGTGTCTCAAAGGTATGTTGTCAGCGTCTGTACAGAGTGGACTGAAGCTCAGTGAATAGTCATTCACTTGAACACTGCGTTGATAAACAATAATAATAATAGTTCCTGCTATACAAAAAGATGAAAAAGCTTAATTTCTCATTTCTTTGTAACTAACTCGAAACCTCAGATTTGCATCATAATTTTAGTTTTTTTATTTCATTTTAAAAACTCAAATGAATTTGAATAAGTGACAAAATATGAAAATGTATTGAAGGGCTTTGAATTGTTTTAAAAACAAAAGCCACATATCCCAAAACATATTTTCAAATTAAATCACCGTTCACAATTAACCATCAGAAGCACAAAACTAAAGAGGTCAGCATTAGGATGAGTGGCGAGGTGTAACCTTACCGTCTCAGACTTGACTTTGATGTCGTCCCCCGCTGATGATGTCATGATGCGAGGCAGATGCTAATGAATGACAAATAGGACACACACAATTTGCTGAAAATTCACATGTAATATCCGCCAAGCATGAACACATAATGTACACTGACATTTGACCTCCACTGAAGAAGCTCAAAGGGCCTTGCTCAGAGGCACCTCAGCAGAGGGTCTACAGATCAAATACTGCTCTAAATCTAAAACGACACTCAGACTTTCCTTCTGTGCTGACCTGCTGGCCGTGCGGTGAAGGTCGAAGCTCCTTCTTGTCATCTCGAGCTGGAAACAGAGACTTGAGCAGTTTGGGCATCTGTGGAACCAGCGCCTTAACTGAAAGATAAGAGGCAGCAAGTCCTAAACGACCTGGGGGGAGGGGAGGAGGATGGGGACGGGAGGAAAGCGAGGCGAGGAGGTGGAGGCAGGAGAGAGGAAGAAAGTGAGGTAACAGAAGGAGGTCCGGGAGGCAGAGGAGGTGCGAAAGATTAGGACAGGAAGTTGAAAGCGAGTTCAGAAAATGGTAAAAATCCCAACATAGTGACAGACTGACGGAGGAAGCTGCCAGTTAAACACACTAACACAGAGATGGTTGATTTAGCAATTACACTATGTTTAAAAAAAAATCCACTAAATTACAAGAACAGATGTTGATTAGGATTATTCATTCTGTTCATTTCTAAACAAAATGAATCTGACAGATTTCACAGTGAAATGAAAAAGAAATCCTTATGAATCAGCTACTTGACAGAGGAATATTCACAATTATTACACCAGAGGTTATGAAGCTTTGGTCATCAAGAGAAAAAGATATTGGCAGATTAAATGAAATAGCTTAATAAAATAAATATAAAACAGGCAGATACGATTTCACACTTCACATTCACTGAGGTGGAGAAGAGAGGAGAGTAGAAATGAAACAATGTGAAAAATGAAACCTTCTAAATTGCAAGAAGTATAACATCTTGGGATCATCAGAGAGGAGGAGATAAGGCAAGGTGCAAAGTTCTGATAATCTATGAACCCCAGCTAAAAAAAATTAAAAAAAAGAGGAGAAGAAAGATGATAAGTAAAGCAAGAATGTGGGGGAGAGGGGGCATCAAAGGAGGTGTACCTTGTTCTGGTTCCTGGCTCTGTGGGGGGGGACTGCTGAAGGACGCAGAGGATGCGGAGGGGGAGGTGGAGTAGGTGGATGGGGATGAGGCCGGGCGTGGGAGGGTGCGGTGAAACTGAGAGGGCATGAAGATATCCTGCTGACTCTCCCATCGACCCTGAGAGGCAGACAAAAGGGAAGCAGGATTAGCTTGGAATGTGCAAAATGTCTCGCGTTGTGCTCCATCAACATGTACAGGCAGAGGGACAAGTAAGTAACCCTCCAACAATTCAAGGACTTAAATGGCAAGGCTTGTAAAAGTAGGTCACTACAACCTCAGATAAACAGAATTTAACACAACAAAATGTTAAAAAGAGAAAAGTATCAAGGCGTTTCAATGACTCAGGCTGTGCAGAAAAGAGCCACACACCTCAGAAACTAAAGCAACATTTTACTAAGGAGTAGGCAATATTTCTCAACAAGAATATGGGACTGATTTATTCATTCTTATAATCTGATCGGCTAATAAAGTTCAGCAAAAAAAAGCAGAATTAACTACAAAAAAGCAAAAGTCATTTTAAAGCGTGTCACCTTATTGTCCAACAGGCAAGTGGTGGATAGGTCCTGTCTACTTCCTGACAGCTGAAACAAGAAACACAGTGACCTTAGACAAATCATACTGTATTTTAATATAACACTGAATTATTTCATTATAAATTTTTACCCTGTGAACAGAGGGGGAGCTTAGGCTCCTTCTGTTACTCCTCCCTCTGCCAGACAGCTGCTCCTTCACTGCCACTTCCTGAAACCCACACAGTTCATTTTTTATCAGATTAGAAAATAAACCATTTCGGAAAAATATGTAATTGAATGTAGTTGTTTTTTTTTTTTTTTTTTTTAAATCAGTGCCTTAACGTTTGTTTACCAGCATGATCAATAGTTTCAGGAGTTTCTCCATCTACCTGTCTGAGTCTATCCAGAGTTAGGATGTTTTCCAGATTCATTACGCTGCGGAGATATTTTTCAATGGCAGCCTCGTCTTCACCTGACTGGTTGTTGTGTGCGTTCGCAGCAAGCCGGGCCAGCATCTCTCTGTCCTCTGAACCTGGAGCATCCTGATATAAGAAAACAGTATAAAGATTAGTGCTTCCTTTTCTATATAAAACTAAACGCTGGAACCTTTTATGCCAGCCCTACCTCGGGGATATTGGAGACCACCTCGAAGGTGACGCCTGAGCCCGGTATGGTGCTGCGGGTCGACATCCTTCTGAGAAAGTTGTGTGCAAAGCCCTGACGGCCCGGGTTAACATTGACACAGATTCTTTTTCTCAGCACCAGCTGCATGTCAGCAGGGTGGCTGAGCTGCACGACCACTCGAATGGTCAGGTAGACGCGCTGCTCGGGCCACAACCCCCCTCGACTGAGCTGGGGACACTCGTGGACAGTAGAGTCCCATGATGCCTCTGCTTTCACCTGTGAGTCCACAAGAATCGTTATTACAAGTCTACTGAGTGGAAAGATTCCCTGTTTGAGTTTTGTGTGCGTATTTAAAAGAAAAAAAAAAAAAAAAGCTCCAGGAGGCTGCTGTTTACCTCTCCGTCGTAGTGTTTGACGATCTGCAAGTCAAAAAAGTCGTCCTCATCTTCTCCACTCAAAGAAGCGTCCAAGCCTCCAGCCTCAGGCACCTCAAACTGGTCTTGAGAGCTGAGATCATTAGCTGGGGAAGCAACAAAAGACTTTAAAAGTTAATCCGTGAGTAGATAAGAACATGTAAGCATACATTAGACCACTTAGTAAACTCTCTCTTACGTTTGAGGTCCAGGAAGAGAACAGGAATGTGCGTCTCCATCCCTGGCAGAGGAGCCCTGTGAACACGGACACAGTTTCTGAAGAAGTCTGTTTGTTTGTTTATTGCATCTCTGTGCTTCCAAATGGTATAAATTATGAATCAAAAAAGAAACATCATATTTCATATATGAGTCATACCATTCAGCAGGAGCTCCAGGAATGCCGCTGCCAGCAGAGGGCACCATCACAGCATTTCTCTCCTCTGTGAGAGTCAAGCGCCACTCCAGCAGCTGGGCCTCCCTCTCCATGTCATCCTCTGTCTTTTCTGTACATAACACACACATCAGAAACAACTCTCATATTAAATACGAAGTATGCACCAAAGAATTGGCCTGATATCAATATATGTAATATGTTTCACAATAAAAGTTATTAGGCCATGATAAAATATTGATTTGCTAATTGTTTAACAAGTTAAAAGGTCTTTTGAAACATTTAATTTTCACACAAAAGACTGCTTATGGAAAAGACTATAGTAGAAAGTTTTTAATATATTTAAATAAATAGTTTTCTATGATGAAGGCTGAAACATTTAAAGCTGCTTAATTACTTTTAGACTTCCTTACTTACTTCTACTATACAAGACAATTCATTGTTTCCCTGACATAAAGAGGAAAATGTCAAAACAAATTCCGACAATCTGCCATCAACCTGGACTTTGAAAACTGGTGACTCCCTCCTAAAGGAAAAATTGTATTTGTCCTGATTCTGACAAACTTTGCAACACTACTCTGTTTCAAGGTAGAAGTAGTGGTTGTATAAATATTTGCACGTATTTGTTTTACCTGCTTTGCTAACCAGGTTCTGCAGGTGTTGGTCGAGGTACTCCTGCCTCTTGGTGAGAGCAGCTAACCACTGCCGCCGCAAACTTTCCAGATCTCTCTCCTAGCCAACAAAACTTTCAGTTAATTACTGCACGTTCTGCTTCCGTTCATCGAAAACTTCAGAAAACAGGAAATTACAGTGTAGCTGTACTAATCTGCTCTACCTGATAGCTGTCCATCTCGTCTCCTTCGTGGTTTGCTGAGCTGGTTTTGATCTCCACACAGCCCACGGACACTGCAAGCACAATCTCTGCTATCAGAGGCATTGTGCCTGAGTCCTGAACTGAGCGCACGTCCACCTGGATTCGCCGCGACTGACCCTGGAGATAAGGAGGGAGAATAGAGGTTTACTGGGACAGTTTGAAGATTAAAAAAATCTATATTAGTATTACAACTAAAATCTACAGGTTCCCTCTGCTGCTCAAGGCTGGTTGTGATGATGCGGGCTCTCATCTGTACCTGCCGAAGCTGAAAGATTCCCCCAGTGCGCACATCTTTAGCTGGAACCACTTCCACCGGAACAAAGTCTCCATTTTCATTTATCTCCAGGATTTGAATCCATAACTCCAGGCGACGTGTGACCTCACTCCATCTACAAAACCCAACCCATCAATCTTACTTGGATGCACCAAAAGTCTAATATGATTGAGCATGTGTGTGTGTGTGTGTACCTGTCTCGTAGTGTGCGTGTTTTAGCCTGGATGATGCTGAGGTCCCACAGAGCAGGGTTCCTCCCTCCATCTGACTGTTTATGTCCATACACCTCAATGACAACGGCCCCTTCTGTAAGGTACTCGATGAAATCCTCCGTCACTGACACTGCCAGCTCCTGGAGGTCCCATGAGGTGTTATATCAGTTACTACAACCCATCGTTAGGGAAATATTTGTTCACAAATACTGCTCAGTCCACACATAGAACATGAAAGCTTTATCTCGCAGTGCGTTTACCTTGCAGCTGTCAAACACAACCATGCAGTGTGGGTCCTTTGTGCTGGGAGAAGATGACGAATGATCAACTTCAGGAGCCACAATAATGGGCTCGGGCTGGTCCCAGAAAATATACTGACAGAAGACAAAGTTGGACAAGTGCTGTGGAAGACCAGTGGCTTGCAGGATCTTAATCTGCAAAGGAAGCAAAAACCAAAGATCAGTTGAGAAGAATATGACACAATCAGTGCTCCTTGATATAAAAAAGCACCCAAAAGATTTTCAAAAGACTGACTCATCAGTTCTCAGAGAAATTATGTAGTTTACCATGCAGACCAGTTTGCGATCCTCAATTTCAGAGTCCTGGTTGTTGTCAGGATCATCTCCTCCTGCCATATTGTCCTCCAAACCCCCTCCAACTCTCATCACCTCCACATGCAGGCGTCCAGCGACCTGAATACAAGGCAGAAAAGAGGGAACAGTTGCTGTTATCCCAATCCTAAACTAAAAATAGGAGTACAGATACTTCTTCAGCGTCTGGAGTTCCAAAGCCATTCAGAGGAAATGTAGTTTTTCCTCTCATATTTTATGTTATCAACTATGAATATTTGAACATGACATGAACAATAGACTGGAGATATTCAGAGAACACCAAGTCTAGAGACTTGCTGCTCAGATTAGTTTATATTTATTTACATATTTATATTTCTTAATCTAGAAAAAAAGATTGAGTGTGAGGAGGAGAATTGCTAATAAATACTGCAATTCTACCTCTCCTTTTTGGTTGATGATGGGAACGGCGTACTGCAGCTTGACATCATAGAACAGACATGAAAGGAAGACATTGGCGACACCAATCAGACTGTGGTTCTCCTGCTCGTCAAAGAACGGGTCTGCTCGACGGAAATATGACCGCATCCCCTGGAGAGGGAGGGAAGGAGAGTTTTAACAACAAGCTCGTGTGAAAAGCACTTTTTGATTCCACAAGTTGTTCATAAAACACAGCAGAGTTGGGCTGACTCACTGGGTTGTCCTGATCGTGAAGGTGGTAGTCCTGCCACTCCTGGTAGAGCTCTCTCATGTCGACCAGGCGGTTCTCCATCTTTTCCAAACTCCAGATCTGCTTCCCTCGACACCGTCTTCGAACCTGAATTGCAGGTTCACTGAGCACTGCGTCCCTCTACATACACAGAAGTTTTTAAGTGATAAGCTCTAAGAAAAACACATGAACAGTCACACAAGGTGCTCATTTTTTTGTGCAAGACCTTGCGGTTTGCGTTGAGGTTCTCTGATGGGATCTGTAGGGTGACTTTGTACTCTGTGTGACGCTCCAACTCCTCTGAGATAAAACACGCCTCCTGCACCAGAAGGTTTGCTCTCACTATTTGCTCCCTCAACCTCCGAAGACTCCTCACCAACACTGCTTCCCTGCAGGATGATAGAAGGGGGTAGAAAACAGAGCAGAGACAAAGGAGGGATGGGGAAATGTCAAACCTCTATTTGTTTAATCAACACAACATTAATATACACACTTCACTCACCTGTCTTCACTCCACTGCCTCAGCCTGCCCTGAGTGCTGGTAGAATGGCTCATCCCTCCCATGCTTAGTCTCTCCAGACTGCGATAGTGAGACTGTTGTCCTTGTTGTCCAGATGTCTGTCCTCCAGACTGGCCTGTGGAGAGACGGTCCGGGTGGAGCTTCTTGCGGAGCTGCATGAGCTCCTGCTCGTACATCTGCCTCTGTCGCTCCAGGGCAGAGCGCTTCTCTTCTTCGTGCTGCCTCTCCAGAGACTGGAGGACCGCCTGCATGGGATCTGACCGAACACAGCAAAGAGGAGTCAGAAAGCCTGAGCACGAAATCAAAGACCTGATGTTCTGCCTTGAAGAATATCAACACTATATTCTCCTAAATTATCTCACCATTGTTGCCCAGAGCCTTCATCATGACCTCTGTCTGTGCAAACTCATAAGAGAAGCTGACTTCACTGGACACTTCACTGGCTGTGTCCCCATCTGCATCCAGCTGCTCACTGCTGCCGCTGTTCTTCATCACGCCACCTTCACCGTCCTCATCCTCTGCGCCTCGTGAGCGCCGCTTTGGCAGATTGATCCTTAAAGTGGGATAAACATACATCAGAGACTATAGCGACTGATGAATCTTCAGCAATTCAAAAAATTGAATGACACACAGATAAATAATGAAAAAAAAAAAAATCAAACTTTAAATCTAAATGTTGAAATACATTTAAAACCTTTTTTCATTTGATTTTTTGACACTATAAATAATATTTTACAATGTATAAAGAACATTGTGTACAAATTTAAAAATGTTGTGGGTTACCTAAAGAAGTGATTATTTCCCCAGAGGATTCGGTCACCATGATGAAGCTGCAGTGCACTGGTTACTGGAGAACCATTAACACACGTCCTATAACAGCAACAAGGAAAGCAGCGACTTTAGCTAAAGCTAAGATAGACGTTCATTTTCCATTTTAAATAAAAAAAAGTCCTAGGAATGAATGCATCAATTAGTCACATTCAGATTGAAATATCAATATTAATATTGTATTCTTTAGAAGAAAAACTGATAAAATTATCTAAAATCTCTTTAGCAAAAGCATTGGCAACAACACAAAAGAATGAGGTTTATAAAAGGTTTGCTTAAGACTTTTAGTGGAGTGAAAATGTAACAATCTAAAGTCTTGCTTCACCTTATTTTTTTACTTTGTTCAGTCTAATACTTTCTGCCATTTAAACACCATCTGGCTGGTATGTTTAAACACAGCTCCTAAATATTGTCATATCATCAAACCACATGGAAATCTTTAGGATTTTGGTTTGAACTAGGTCATTTTTAAACTCATACCACACACCCTTAAAAATCTATATTAGAAGCAGAATGAACACATTCACTGAACAATTTGTTTTAGTGAAAAAACGAGGTTAAAGCTATGGTTGTTTTGCTCCAGGACTCCCAATGAGCTTTAAAGAAATCTGCTTTGTTTTAGCCATGGTGTTCCCTTACCGAGCGTTGGGATAAGGGGTGAGGACAACAGCAGCCTCGGCCGTAATGTCAATCACACAGTGTTCGGCCTGGATACCCATCCCGCACAGCTGGATGTCCTGGGAGTCCACTGAGCCCACCTTTGTGTGTTCCTACAACACAGCATTCGGTGTGTTACAGTGCATCATTAGCTGCAGCAGACAAACATCCTGCACGAGCCGTGTTCATCAGAGCCAAATAAATGTAATGCACCCCAAAAACTTTTTCTACAAATGCAACTTTAATGTACAAGTGTTAAATGTTAAACTACTGTTTATTTTATGTAAATCATGCAAATGCATAAACAATTGATATAAGAAATATTAAAAAAAAAAAAAAAAAAAA
>JAOXNZ010000044.1:18993923-19023688 GCA_028566095.1 Kryptolebias brasiliensis | reverse complement strand
ATTATGAGCTAACGACTTAAGATTTCATACGTCCACCGTGTGGATGCTCGCAAACCTAAAGCCACAAGAGTCACCAAGATCACAACTTCTTTAAATAAATTATCAGATCAAGTTAGTGACTAATGAAGAAGAAAGGTAAAAGACCTCATCATGGTCGATGTCTGTGTCTCCTGTGATGACGATCCTCTTCTCGATTCTCGTCTCTGATATTCCTCCTTTTACCGTCTGAGCCACAGAAAAACACTAATTTATCATAACATACACATTTTTATTGTGGACATATTTATTTTACTTATGCAAGTATTTAAATTCTTCAGTAGACCCACTTGTGATACTAAATGTTCCATGTGTGAAGTTGTCTACCCAGAAATATTATTCAGTTGATGTGCTGGATAATAAAAACTGGTCCCAATCTCTCAAACAAGATCATCGTCAAATTTTTACTAAGATGGCAACATTTTTGTAAAAAAAGAAACTGCATAAAATTCTTGATGTTTCTTCATAAAATACTTTATCTGCTCTTCTTCCGAGTTGCCGAATTTTGAGTTTTGCCAGTAAACGGAGACAAAGAGGCGAGCAGAAGCTCTGGAAGTGGAGAAGCTAAAGAGACAACAGATGCACCCCGACCTTTGTGATGTGCGTGGTCGTGGTGGTGCTGGTGGTTTCCGAGGTGATGGTCTGAGCACTCAGCAGCACCCCGGGGTCTGCGTCACCATTGGTGTCAACCTGTCAAAACACAACACATTTGTACACATTTCCACACTCCGGATAAAGTCTCAATAACACTTTGGTTAGGCTCTTTTATAATAATATTCACTGTATGTTTACAGCTCACCTGATTCCTTATTAGTGATTTATTTTAAGAAAACTGCAATCCCTTATTATGCTGTTGTTGTTTTTTTTTAACCACCAAATCTTAATGTTTTTTTTTATTTAAATGAGTACATTAAAATACTGACCTAAATGTCTAAGACCTTATATTTGTGCTTTGTCACTCATATGCACGTCCACTGGTTGATGACAAATGTTTGCTTATTATTTTACTCTCAGTGCTTTCTGTCACAACAAGCAGCTGCTTATTCTGGGTTTTCCGATAACATTTCAGAGCATCCCGACACCAAACAGCAGACAGAGTCTGTCACTTGCTGATGAGCGCAGCTGAGCATTTAACTTCTGAGAAACTGCAGCTGGTTGCACCAAACAATGCATGTTTTATTCTCAAGTGTGACACTGAACGGTATAATCTCTCTATTATTTTGTCAGCTCAGAAGAACTGTGAGAACCCAACAGTCTTTACAGAAAGTTTCTTTGCACTGTTTTTGCTTTAACTTCTCACACAAGCAGCATACAGATCATTTTAAACAACAAACAGGAAATAATAAAATCAAAATATTAAGTTTTCATGACTTTAAACTACTTAATTTCGAGCGACTGCTCATTCTTTCCAGTATAAGCTGATTTACGAAGTGTTTTAAGTCTCTGTATATCTCTTTCTCTGACTTACAATGAACTGAAACTGGAAACTATTTTTAAGACTGAAACTCGCTGAATAATGCAGCACAACGGTGACTTGTGCTCATGAAATCACTCGCTAACGACTGAGTGGGAAAATCCTGCAGCCTAAAATCACAATCATTGATTCTGAAGTCACTGAAAGACCGCAGATACAGAAAGTAGCTCTGACTGTAAACGGTCAGTCGGATCATTAAGTGTGTGCTGGTAAAATCTATAAAGCAGAATCAACGGTTGGTCTTTGGAACATTCTTCTCATTTATTTTCATAAACTTTGCAGCAGATAAAATACACTGGTTTCTATGGTACGTCGTTCAATGGTTTACCATATTTTTATGGAAATTCTTAAAGCCAAGTCAAAGCAAAACCGTCAACTATCTTTTAAAGAAATGCTAATGATAGAACAAAGTGTTTTGTGCAACTTATGTTATCAAAGATTACTTAACTTTAAATAAAAGAAAAATCTTAAGTTGCTTTGTGCAACTGACTCAGGATATTCTTCTCAAGAAATAGAAAACAACTAAAAATATTTGAACTTTGGACTTAAATAAGGCAAACATGGCTCTAAAACACTGATGATAAAGCTGCAAGTTTTACAGTTGAATTACTGTGATGTCATGTTGTGTTTACGTTTACCTCAGCAGCCTCATAGGTGATGGTTTTTGTCTCTGTGTGGACCACTGGCATGTCTTTGGCAGCCACCTCCACACTGTCATGAGTCTGAGGCACAGAAAGACAGAACAGAACCAAGTAAGTGCCTGCAGACCCGAGTTAGAACCAGCTTTTCTAAAAACTGTCTGTGTCTCTGTCTCATATGTACAGTCTGAAATAAAATGCCAAAAAAGTCATACTTAACAGTAGGTTTTTGTTCTAAAAATAAAAACCCACTAATGTACATGAAATCAAATTGACACAAATAAGCAGCACATGCTAATAAACAAAGACAGTTACTGCACGGTTTAGACCTCTAAACAAGCACGAGGTCATGAATTACAGCTTCTAATCCAGTAAAGGAGAGGGTACTGAGGAATCACAAGGTTTTCAATAAGTCTGTAGACCACAGTTATCACGGTCTTCTGATTTGCGCAGCAGCAAACTAAAGTTGAAACAGACATCTTTTAGTTGAGTCTCGTAGCTGATTACTGGTGGTAGATGGGAGTCGACAGGAGGGGTGTAAGGAGTTCAGTCTGAGACACTTGAATGAGCTGGACTTTAAGGCTTAACTTCCAAAACTTTCCAACACATCATTCCTGCGGTTTGAACAATTTTTGGGGACTTCTCAAGTTGCATTCAGTGTTGAGGTGGTCATCAGCTGGAGGCCCTTAAAGTATCCTGTTATTATGAAATCAAATCCTCGCAGCACTTGATCAGACCCAACTCGGACACTGTCACATAGTAGCAAGACAAGCTGATGCTGATCTACCTCAGTAGGGTGGTAGAAGTGCTGGAACATGAAACCCCAGTTCGAGTCCAGCGTCTGGTGTGCTTATTTTTCCTGCCAATCTTGACTTCCTGCAGTTGTTCAGTTTTCCATGAGGTTGTTTTGAAGCTGGAGCAGAAGTCAGCTGCAGATGTGTGAACTGCTAAAAAAAAAACCCCTACTCCATATTGGAACCTGACGTAGCTACACTCATGTCAAAGTAAAACAGCCCTTGTCTTAATAATACACTGCTTTTGGTGTTTTCTTTCAATCATTGATGTCAAACTCAAAACTCTAAGGTTAGTTATTTTTATAGTAAATTTACCATTTATGATCATTTGTAAGATTTTCTGAATATTTACAATTTATATTCAGGTGGGAAAAGCCACAATTAAAATTTTTTATAAGAAAAATAAAAAGTAGAACATTGTCCAACACCTTGAAAAAAATAGAAACAAACAAACATGGCAAATACCATCTATTTATGAAAGCATAAATTAAATAATTGAAGGTCAGCCCGCACACCAATTAGAAAAATTCTGGTCCTTGAGCAAATTTAATTCATGTAAAGTAACATTTCTCCTCTTCCAGTGGCTACTAATCTTCTAACTGGACTGTTTTGCTGTTTTTGTTTAGCTGCTTATTCTCCCCTGCAGACTTTAGACTTTTCAGGCTCTATATTTAACCCCCCTTACCATCTTCTTCCTCAGTCAAAGGCAGCTTGTCTTCCTTCTTGCAAGCTTTGATTCAAACAGGAGAAACAGTGAATCCAGTGAATTCAGTTTAATCTCTACAGACTCTGGCTCAACACTTATTTAACCCAAAACGTGTTAAAATAGACTGCACAGATACGCACTTGCTCTAAAGATAGTAAGAGTAGAAATGAATGATTTTTTTTCAAGCAGTGTTTCTCCTGAACCAGTGACCATAGTTCACCATCTAGCTTTGGTGATTTTGTGATCTGCTGACACCATAAATTCAGCTACTCTGGGTTTTAAACTGTGTCCTCTTAATAGTCTAGATATTTACCATTTGCTTGGCTGGTGTGGTCTCTGTTTCTGTGACAACCGGTGCCTTCTCCTCCTGATCAGCTGATACCTGTAAATGATCAATGTACCATTAGATGAGGCTTTTGTATATTTTGACAACACAAATCCAAACATCACAGAGCAGTTGCACATCCTGCCTGACAAGAAAAACAAACAAGTTAGAGATTTTCACTGCATACAATAAAGGAATAAAGGATCAGAGAGCTGTGGTCACCTTTTGAGAGGAGGAAACCCATCCGAGCGTAGACTAACAGAGAACAAGGATAGATAGACACAAGAGCAGAGAGAAAGGTAAATACTGGAAGTCAAAAGCCACAGTTAACAATAAAGGAAGAAAGAGGGCGGGAAAAAAATGAAGCTTTGAAAAGTAATGATTGTATGGATTGTCCTTATGCAGCTTATTAAATGTGCTGACTTATGTGTCAAACTGAACAAATCCTACAGTTGAAAATCTGGTTTTAGAACTTCCAAACTCACAAGTCCAATAATCTGCTTTTGAATGTTTTTAAAGAACAGAAAAGATATATTTCAGGTAAACTCCATACAATCTTTTTTTCCTGACTTCTCTTTAAGGTGGGGGGGAAGGATTTTGAAGTATGAGGCTGAAAAAGCTGCAGCAGTGGCACTCAGCCAGAGCGATGAAGTCACCACCTTCAGGGAACTGATAAAAAGGAACTGAAAGGAAGGAATGATTTAGCTGAACAAAACAGTAGAAACAAAGAAGAGCAAGATAAAGCTCCTATTTCTTTCTTTACAGGCTGTGGGAGTCAGCTGCTCGGGCATTAAAGGATGTCTTAGCTGTCAACAAAATTCAAAACAAACCTAAGACTGTTTGTATAAAAAGATAAAAAGCTGTGGGTTTAACTGCAACAGAAACCAGCAGTTTTTACACTAAATGCTAAGTGTTATAAGGGATCGTTAGCCATGCATGTGGCTTGTTTACTTTGCTGTTAGCCTGGTGCGGCTGCAGGTGAGAAGGCAATGGGGGGTGGAAAAATGAGGGGGGGCAGCCAAAATTTAATGTTTGTTTTTAGTTTTCATACAGTACCACTGCTAAGGATGTAGTTGAAGTCTCAGAAAGTGTAATCTGAGTCAGGCTGGACTTTGGCTGCTCAGATTGGACGCCTTCAAAGGTGAAGATTTCTGCCATTTGCAGCAGCCCGTCAAAAGTGTCCTTCTCCTTCACTTCCTTTGCAGACACACTGACGATCTCTGAAACCTCCACCTTCTCCGCCTCAGAAATCCATGATGCCATTGCTTTCTTAGGCGAGTCAATGCCTTTAATCTGCATCGTGTCACCAGTTTTTATCTCTACCTTTGGACTCAGAAGCTTGACTCCGGCAATTTGGCCTTCTACAACAACAAAAGTGTCTTCCTTGAAAGTTTCTGTCTCTTTCTTGACAGTTTCTAACTCCGCTAGGACAAAAGGCTCCTCGTTTTCAGCCGAGGCACTCATCTCTTTGACCTCAGCGTCTGGTTTATCCTCCGCCTCCCTAAAGATAATGAGCGTGCCTTTCTTGTCACTGATGGCCTGGGACACTTCCTGTCTCACAGCTCCAGGGCTGACCTTCACCACTGATTTCTCTGATGCCTCCTCCTGGGAGTCTGGGGTTTTCTCCTCCATCTCCTCCCTCAGGGTACCGTCCATAAAGACATCGTCATCCATAGTGGTTGACAAACTAATCCCGTGAGGCCCGGAGGAGGTGGCCCCATCTGTTATAATACTATCCGGCACGTATTTCACCTGATATCCTGCTGCCTGGAGAGACACTTGACTTATTGGAAAAGGATAATGGACATCAAACAAACAGTACATGATGGAAAGAGGCTTTACAGAGTAAACACTGATGTTGAAATGACAGACAGGTCGAGCCCCACAAGTAAGTGGATCAAGTCGAACTTTGAGAATTATTTCAATTTGATGCTGAGTCTATAGAACAGAAGTTTAATTTAGATTTATCTTTTATTTTGATTTCAGCATGACTAACAGCAAACAGCTTACCACAGTGCCTTTAGGTCCTACTTCCTCTTTTGTCTCAGCTCCAGCCGGCTGCTCATCTTTAGTCTGCAGAGAAAGGCAAATAGGAAGGTCATGTATATTCAGAGAAGACGAGACATATTGGCTGAAAATAACTGGTAAAACAATAAAGTTCTGGATCTGAAAGATTGTTCAGTGATTTTAATTTTAGACAGAACCATCTGATGCCTGATAATCCTGTTATGAGAATGTTATTAATGCTGCTCATTAGTCCTGAATGAGCCCATCTAAGGGAGATAAAAGTGTCACCATCTATTACCGTGATAAAATCATAATCAGTTGCTGGTACATTGTTAGTTAAAAGAAACACCACAAGTTAAATAAATTCATTAAAAAGGCATTTAAAGCATACATTTTATTCTAAGATCCTGCCCTGTCCTCACATAGAAAGCCAATATATAAAGTTAATGTGTCAGCAAATTAAACTCGATCTAAACTTTATTTGTGTGCCAACTCAAAATGAGTTGACAGTTCATTTGGGTTTTAATAAGAAGCCTATTTCCTCATTTAGAGTACACTTAAACCATTTGGGAAGTAGTGCTTTTAAATCCAAAATTACATGAACTGAAACCATCAGTTCCACAACCAACTTTGTGGATCTGGCGGGCAAACAAGAATGAATGACTACCTTTTAGTATGCAAACTAAAAAGGTAACTATGACAGAGATTAAGAGCACTTTTGAACCTACAAAACAAAATCCATCACAGCTGATCTCTACTTTATAGACCAGTGGTAAAACAGAAACCATTAATTTTTGAAAGTTAAAAGAAAGGCAACTAAACGTAGATTCCAAATAAAAGGCAAAACTTGACAAACCAAAAAAAAAATTCAGTTTTGAGCCAAAATTTCTAACAGTGCTTGTGTGAAGAAAAGCAAGCAAAGAACATTTATGATCATCATCACATCTACAGCAGAACATTGGGATGGACAACACTCATTGGAAGAGTGTTTGGTGGTTCAAATCTCTGACACACTAATTGGTGTGTGATTGTAAAAAAAAAAAAAAAAAAAAAAAAAGGTAAAAAAAAAATCATTAAGCCACAGTTTGTACCTTCAGGTAGTACACTAGCAGCTCATTTAGGGCAGGATCAGCGTTAAGGTTCACAAGAAAACTTTTATCATCTCCAACTTTGATCCCAGAAGACTGAAGAGAAATACCCAGACTCTCCAACTGCTTCTGACGTTCCTAAAAGCACACAAAGATAAAAAAATCATTTCATACAGTGTAGATTCCAGCTGATTTTACACAATAGATCAACATGTTTCATTTGTCAATAACTCACCTGGGCAATCTCCTCAGTTTTGCGAAGCTTCTCCTCCCATGTGACGGTCATTTCTTGGATTAACTTCTCAGACTCTTCCAGGCGATCCTTCAGCTCTGGAGCTTTCAGAGACTGCAGAACGGACAGCCGGTTGGAACAGCTGATGTTTCAGGAATGTAATGTTTGAGATTGTTGAAGCCACCTCACCTCAGCCTGGGTCAGCTGCACTCGGAGTTTCTCTACTTCCTCCCTGAGCTCCCTGATGATGCGAGCATTTGGGTCTTCATTAACGACAGCGTGGTTAACTATGTTTTTCGCTCGGTCAGCGTAGCGCAGCGTCGACAGGGTCTCCTCGTAGTTGTCTGCTGCTGGACTCACAGTTGCAACCATGGCTGTGCGGCTGTTGCCCCCCAGGCAGTCCTGGAGACAGGAGGGCATAAGGAGATGAAGGGGCTTTCATTTATGAAGGCAAATTTTTAAATAGTTTTTAAGAAAAAGAGTGAATACAGTAGTTTAATTCAACAAATAAAACATGCATCGCCCTGCCTGTGGTGGATATTTTTTATTTATTGTGTGTTTACCTTCAGCAGCCAAGTCAGAACGGAGTCTCTGTAGGGAACAAACTTGGTCTTGTTTTTGGCAGTTCCCTGTTCAGCCAGCGCAGAAATCACCAGACCAAGAGTTGTAAGTGACCTGGCAAAACAACACAAAAAATACTTTAGTTTAGTAACTTGACATAATTTTCCTCTTTTTTTTTTACAGCGTATTCAACATTTGTGTCATACAATCTTTAGTGAGAGCAACTCTTGATTTAAGTCATAAAATCAATGAAATCATTGTGACAAAGGAAGAAACGCTGTCAGGATGAAAACATCTATTGTTTGTCGTCTAAAAACAGGTTTGACTGTGAAACAAATCTTGTGCTGAGAGTTGTGCGCACTTGTTAATGTTGCTCCCCTCCTTCAGTCGCTCTCCTGCTGCTCCGGTTTTCGCCGCTCGCTCACTTCCAGCCAAGTCCACCAGACTCAACCGACTCACCTTCTCCCCACTTGTCTGCAGGTTCAAACAGAGTCAGAGCCAAGAGGGAAAAAAAAGTCATTTTATTGTTTCATTTGGTGGGTACATAGTTGTCCTCTGATCAGAGGGTGTGCTGAAGTGTCCTTGAGAAAGACTGTGTACTCCCACTACCTACAAATTTTTGCTTATATAGTGCTGTATATAGTGTGTAAAGATGTATATGAATGAAAGCCCTGTATAAGTGTGTATAAATGGGTGAATGAGAAACTCTGTAAAGGGCTTTGTAGAACTTGGAGAGGTTAAAAAGGTGCTATCTAATAAAATATGCAGCAACACACTGATGTTTAGAGACTGTTCTTTTTTGGTCATAATAAAATGCAAACAGATTTTGATATTTTTTTAGCTGTTTGCTCACTTTTTATTCAGAGAAGGAACTTTGTCAGAAACTCAAGTATATTTGGGGCACAAGCTTTGGTTCAGTCGTATTAAAAGAGCCTTTTGTTTGTTTGTTTTTTCACGTCTAAATCTACAAAGCAGGTAATGGAATCGTCTTCTTTTCTCAGTCTCGTCCTGACAGCTTCCGCCCTGTGTCTTTTTTTGGGCTCTATCAGAGGATATCATGTCCTCATTTGAGACCGCTCAGCAGCTGACAGGACTGAATCTGACACCTGACCAACACCTGTGGTGAAACCAAAGTGGCACGTCAGCAAACATCCGTACACGTTCAGCTCTTTCTGTGGATCTACGCACCACTGGATTTTACTAGATAAAAGAGCTTTGACAAAACCCACTAAAATCAACAATTCTCCAGTGTAAGAAGCCTGCTGCATGCAGAAGTTACTATAAATAAAACTGACTTTGTTCTCCAATGAGGTGTCAGACGCTGCACGCAGACTCAGCAGTGGTAACAGCAATATTTTATTACAACAGTTTAATCCTCAGATACTCATACCTCCATCAATAATGTTTGAGACGCCCGTTTTTTCTGTATTGTTCTTCAATAATGTGACCTTGTACTTTTATTTGATTACACAAAGTACCAACTGACAACTTTCCATGACACTCAACTTTCATAGAAAAAAATATGAATTAAATTAGACTTTTAGGTCATATTTTTGTATGTATGATACCAAATACTAAAGCATTTTTAATTAAAGGCCTTGCATTTCTGGAAGAAATGTATATCACCCACTGCTTTTCATGCCAGAGTTTTAAACCAAGACCATCTTATGATGAGAAGGGACAGAGTCAGTTATTTTTGTCAAACCTTGGAAATGACGTTATGTGCAAACTCATGCAACAGTGCAAGATCTTGCGAGATGTGTTAGGGTATGGAGTATGGGATGATGATTAGCTACTATCACATCAGACTTTAGCTCAATATTGGTAAATTTGACAGTTATAGCCATTTTTTCACGAATGTTTCATCCCACGTCACACTGAAAAGCTCAAAGAGTTTACTCACAAAACACCTTCTAAAAAGACACACCACAAAGAAGCAAGCTAAAGACCAACCACAGGCTGCAGTGAGGCAGTTTCCACACACTCCCCCATACCCAGGGGTAAAGTTAGTTATTAAAACACACTAGAAATGTTTAACTGGAAGTTAAGTGTAACGCAGTAACACCAACTCCTTATTTTAACAAACTGTAACCACTTCTTTAAGTGTCATAGACAAATTAATTAACAGTGCTTCAGTCTTATGTTATTCATTCAGATCTAATAATACAGCTGGCAAGTAAAACAAACACAAGTGATAAATTCAACCTATGTAGCTTTTTATATTGCTAAATAGGAGACTCTGCAAGCAGATGAGGTGATACCTGGCTCAGTAAACAGATCAGCTGGCACAGTATGCAACATGTCAACCTACTTGGCAGCAGATTAAAAGGTACCTGTTCAGAACAAATGTAACACCTAACTATACATGGGGATCAGATGATCTGGTAGGTGCCATCATGAAAAAAATAATACAAGCTATAAACTATAAAACATTTTTTTTAAAACTATTTGTAACCTCTGCATGATAGAGAATCATGGGAAGTATTTTTCAATGCAGAGGAGAAAACAACAGAGAATTGATTACAAACGAGGTCAAAGTGCAAACTGCGCGAGCTCTGCGTGTAGCGTTCGGGTAATGAGTCCGATCAGAGCACATTACTGAAAGAAAAAAAACAAAACAACCCTTCTGATTAATTTCTCAGAATGAGTCATTCAGCCGGTGAGGATTTTTCTGCCTGTTAACAGTGAATATATCTAACGTGCCCGTTCATCACAGATCTGCTACAACACACACTGAAACTCATCTGTACAGCAACAACTTTACTTCTAAAGCTGGGGATGGTGTTTGACGTATTAACCCTCCTGAAGTCCTCCTAACTGAAGAGAGGAAGAGAAGCCCTTGTAACTTCGGGTCCATTTGACCCAAAGGCCACGCGAGGGTTAAGTATTTGTGAATACTGTATTGTCCTGTGATTATCTACTGTGGCAAATACTGTTTCTGCTGCCCTAAGAAATATTGTAAAATCATCCTTTATATTTAACAGATCACCAGAGTAAACAGACACGTGCACATGATGCACTGAAATGAACACCATGCCTAACAAGTCCTACAGAAGTCCAAGGTGAAAACAAACCGTCTGAGACTTTCAATGTCATGCCCAGATATTATTCTTTCTTTGTCTTCTTTTAAACTATAACCAGAAGTCCATCAAATAAGGTTTTAACGGGGCAATGTGTCAGCTGAGGGATTCACTCACCGACTAAACAGTTGTACGCATTAGCTGCTTGTTCAACTGTTTAAGTTTGACTGAAAAACTTAGTGAATGACAGAAACAGAGCAAGCTGTATCAGCTGACAAACTCAGAGTCGTCCCTGTAAATTATTAACAGGGTTTGGTAGTAGCGCGAAATAAGAGCAGGGAGCAGGGAGGGTAAAGTGGGTCAGTGAGGAAGAAGAATTAGTCATTGAAGTTTTTTCGGAAGAGGGCTTGGTCACCCAGCAAAGCTGACATCACCACCCTTGGTAACTCCCTTCGCTCTGATCGCAGAGGCTGTCTGAGCTCTAACTTATCAGAAGCTGTTACCCTGGTTTGAGTGCACAAAATAACACTAAAATCCCACAGCATGAGCTCAAGGATTAAATATAGGACTAAAGACTACCTTTTGCCATTTATGATCTTGTGACTTTTCCACTGTCAGACAGCTGAAGGATTTTAGAAACAAATTCATGTGTGCTTGATGCGATTGGACAGTGATGAGAACAACAAGAGGTGGGTTTTAATTTGGCAGATGATCTGCTTCCCAGACTAACTGTACAGATGAGGTCACAAAATAAATAATTGCCCTGTGAGAAGCGTCTGACTGCATGTGAAGTGAGAAAAAGCCTGACTGGTTGTGATAAAAGCTCTGCAGATGCCAAGCCTCAAAGCAGCCATGCGCACAACTAATCGTGTGATCACAAGAGCTCAGCTAAATCTGTGGGAAAATTCTACTCAAAATAAAAAAACATTTCTACAGTTTTTCTACTCAATCACCTGCCCCAAGTACACACAAACATAACATGAAGACTGAGTGATGAGGATCTGAATATGTAAAGCAGCACACACATCCTTGGCGTAAAACCGCTTTACTTAAATCTTTGACAAATTCCCAGCAGATTGAGGAATTTTAGCAACCATGCATCATATTTAATTAAATCTCTCTCTTTTTCTTTAACAGAGTTCAAATGTGCCAGGTTAAAGTCTTACTTTTCTCAGCTGTGTGTGTGTGTGTGTGCGTGCATGTTTCCATCTTACCCCAGACTGCAGGTCCTTCAGTGTGTGTGTGAGGATAATGTTAAAGACAGCGTGCGATCGACTGCTCTCCTCGTTCATGTTGGTGGCAGCCACAGTACGAGACTTGTTCCCCTCTGACATCAGAGACTCAATGTCCTGATTAAAACAGACACAAAAAAATTAATGACACTAGCACAACAGTATTAACAATATTGTACGGGATTCCTTCAGCGATATCTTTGTAAAAGAAAGTTTTTAAGAAAATAACCGGTCTTTCTCAAAATCAGGTCAAACTTGCGGTGATTCAGCGGATAGAAAAGGAGATTTAGTAGTTGGCAACATATTTCACCTATATTGCTATGTTTCTAAATTGTAATCTATTATTACAATACATTAGAAAGAGGCAAATTGTCAATATTTTGTCTCCCTTGCTCGTGGTCACATCCTTGCCAGCTGTTGTTCTGCTCCTGTTTTTTCCTCACATTTACTAAACAGACAAAGTTCAAGTTGTCAGCAGACACTTTTATTTTAACTTCAATTTGAAGAGCAGCCCTTTCTCATTTCTCATAATTATGACATAAGACAGATGTCTCAAGCTCTTTAACATTGATGTTTTACTAGCAAAACACAATTTAGTTGCATTCATTGCAAAAACCTAGGAAATCACCTCCTAAATACAAGTAGTTCAAATTTGTCCTCTGTGGAGAAAACTTGTAAACCTGAATATGTCTCACTGCTCTGTCCTACTACTGAATTAACACATTTTGCTAACTACAGAGAACATTTAGGGCTTTTCAGTTATATAAAATATAAAGGGGTGAGGTTAATTACCTTACAAAGATTGGGGAATTTAAAATAAAATTGTGATTGGACAGGGGTAGTCAGGAGGATATAAGCAATCTGTCAGTGTTCTTGTGGCTCAATATTAATATTTGACTTCGATTCAGAATGCCAATTTTTTCCAAATATTTTTTCAGCCACTGTCATTTATCAGAAGTTAGTTTTATTTCACATTTGCTGAGGTCCATTGGACAATTCATCGGGGACATTCACAAACCGGTCACAGATGCAGTTGAATGCATGTTCTTGGTTATCTGCAGCTGGTACTGTGGACGGTGAAGTTAAATGATGGAGCAAACCACAGACGTAAAGCAGACATCTCTACAGTAGCACGTTTTAAGTACTTGGAAAGTAAATAATTACAAAATAAATGTGACAATAGATTCCTAAATTTATGAGGTGGTTTGTCCAAGTATTGACATTGTTTAGGGAATCCTGAATACAAAGGTGACCACTTTTATATCTGCTAAGGTTATGTAGTCATTTATTTGTAGTAGTAAAGGTCAAATTTGAGTTAAAATGTTACCAAATGTGGTTTATAGCCTAGTTTGATTGGCTTTAATCTTTATCCAGATTCAGGATTATTATTCTTATTCTTGTTTAACATTAAATCAGAGTCTTGAACAAGGTTTTGAATCTTCTAAACTACATCTGAAAAAGAAGCGGGACTATTTTAAAAACTGCAGACACTACAGTCCTTTAGTCACTGGTCAAAAGCTCCCTGCAAACATCTGACTTTTTAAAAGCCAATCAGCCTCTATAGGAGTTTGGAGTTACAAATGGCTTTGACTCCAAATTGGTATTGATGGGAACTAAAACGCTGGGATACATCAATATTCTCTGAGGCTGCTGCACTTATGACTAAAAGAGTGGAAAAACCTCACTTCTGTTTACAGAAACACATTTACCAGGATTTCCAATGGGGGTTTTAAAACTGACAGCAACAATTTAAACAAAATAAATGATGAGGCTGATAGATTTCTTCTAACTGCAAGCCAGCTGACAGCTCAGAGTTTCTGTGTGAGGAAAACATTCATGGTCTAATATAAAAAAAAAAATCCTAAATTAACCAAACAATCTCAGAAAACCATGCTTACTGTGGACTATAGCAGCCTGCAGGATGTAGTATATTGCCCTCTCTTTACCCTGTTATAGCTTACAAGCTTGTTCGCCGGGGTGTTGTAATAACTATGAAATGTTACTGCAGTTATGTGTTCACCAAAGCCATGAGGGTAAATAAGTCAGACTGGTAATGGAGAAGCATTTAATTGACTTGTTTTAGCAGGTGCACCTTCTCATAAAAACCAGTTTGAACATGCTGCTCTTGGGTTACAAATAGAAAATGAGAGTAACACTGCTAGACATAAGAGAAAATGCAAGTGAGATAATTGAACTGAGTGTCTGCAGGAAACTGAAACGTTATAAAGTGAATGTGATTACAGTGGTTGTGGTGACAGGATGTCAGAGTCAATAAAACTAACAAAAGAGAAAAGTGAAAATGTGCAAAATAAATATTTGTACCTTGTAGCTAGCAACTGCAAGTCGAGACAGGCCGTCAACATATGGACCAAAAACTTTATGTTCCCTCACCCTCAAAGTCTGTCTCCCCCTGGACACAAAACAATAACAGATTTAGAACATAGACGGTAACAAAAAAGGTCACCGTTGGTGATTACTCCTCCTGCTAAGTTTCACTAGACTGATAATATGGGCATGGCTCTTTCTGATGACTACTGCACACAGCTCACAGACTTTATTAGTATTTGGCTCTCTGACCTTGATCCTAACTTGCTCTTGGCCTGAAAACTTCATCATTTGTGAATCCACAGCAAAAGCGCATATGGCTGTCAGATGGTGTGCTTCTCTTTGGCTCATTTTACCAAGGTTAAAGGTCCTGACAGAGCGAGAGTCAAAGGTTATAGTGTCTGGGGGCAGCAGGCGGAGGCCTGCAGTCCTGATTTACTGCTGACCTGCTGGACATTAACTGACCTCAATCAGTAAATGCAGAGCTGGATGCTAATCTTTTCATCCACTGACCACCGTACATCACAGCAGCGAGAAGAATCCACCACAGCGTTCTCTGATTGATTTAACTTGAGCTTACAGTATGATACAACTTAGCTTTCCAAAACCTAACATGTAGGATATATTTCCAAAATCAAAAACAAGAAAAGACTAACAGTGCTACAGATCTAGGATATTATTACGTTCGATGGTCCTAAGTTTTTGTTTAGGATTTTTTCCTCTTGCTGCTTTAGTCAAGTTGTTTGAAGGATTTGGTCGTAAATGAGCTGCAACAGGCAGATTACCAACAATGAGAAGACAAAGCAACCACAAAGATAACATCAGCTTAAAAAAACAGCACAGTTTAAAAACTTGATACCATGTTGATTTTCATTTGACTTAGAGAAAGGAAAGGATTTTTTAAGTTTGGGATTTATCACAGCCAACATGTTACAGATATGATAAGATGCACTACAATGATAAATATCTCATTTATTTGTAAAAGGATTAAAAGTGTGGTTCAGGTTCGTACCCTTTGGGGTCCAGCAGATCTCTAACCTTCTCGTTGTAAATCTCCATGTAGGATACCTCGACAGTGAAGCTCTCCTGCTCCCGCTGCTCCTTTTGGGTTCGCTCAAACAAAGCGCTGCACAGGCGAGGAATCAGCCCCGGCTGGTCACCGGAACCCATCATGGTGTACGACTTTCCCGAACCTCAAACAAACACAGACAAACACTGAGCAGACTGAGCGCAGCTGCTATAAAAATAAAAATATTTCTTTGTTACAGCTGGTGGGAAAAATTACAAATTAAAAATAGACACTATTATTGTTGCTCAACATTTTAAACCTCAGATTTCTGTCTTTTATAGGTGTTCTCTTATTTTATGACAGGATGTATGTGAAGTTACCAACCATGGCAAACAACCTACTGTCAAGCTCATTTTTCTCTCGACACACCCTGTATTCTTTAGCTTTAATTGTGCGGTTAAAAATTTGCAGTGTTGAGATTGTAGGTAAATGTTCTTTGTCCTGAGAAAAAAAAAACTTCCAAGATCTTGTTACAACACAGTCACAATGACACTATTCTAAAGCTTTAAATACACAGTGTAAGATAAAAGCTGTGTTACAGAATAAATTCACAATAAATATTTTCATCAAATTGACAACTGAATAGTGAAGCGTCTAACTGTAAATTACCAGTTTGTCCATAGGCAAAAATACAGGCATTGTAGCCCTGGAAGGCGTTGTGGAGAAGGCTTTCCCCAAGGCACTGGAACACCACCTCCTGACCTGGAATGAAATGATACACACACAAAAGGTTATGTAACACAAAATAATAAGTTATTTATACCTTGAACTAACCCCAAACTATGTAACGATGAGGCATGCATTGGTTCATCCAACTTAAAGACTAATCAACGTATCCTTTTAGGAACTGACCTGCAAACTTTTCCTTATCCGTCTCATCCATGGACCAGAAGCAATAATCGTAGGCGAAAACCTGAGGAAATACAGAGGAAACAGCAGAAGCATGAGACATACAGGAAGTCGGGCTGCAACAAAGCCGCAATCTCCAGAAGTAAAAAAAAAAAAATCCATGTTCATTATAAAGCAGCTGACATGGTAAAACAGTGACAATTTTCCTGCTAATGTCAACTGCACTGTGGGCTGATTCACCAATTTCAATTGTGGGCTTAAATTTATGGTTTTCACATATTTTTCTAAATAAATTGGAGAACCTCTGAAATGGCACTTGAGGTAATTTTAGTTTTTATAGAGTCATCAGTAAGTCGCAAGGGAGAGTAGCGTGTTGATGAGACTATTATTGTTTGCAGTTTCCAACAACCTTTTTTTTTGTTTTGCACAGCTTCAAAAAGTTCAGGAAAATAAAAAAGTTGAAGGAAACTGATTTGTGTTTGAACTAAAATTTGTCCTTAAAAAGATCCAGCACAAAGTTTCCATCTCACTAATGTAAAGATTAAAATTTAAATAATTGTCAATTGGAAGATTTAATTCTCTGTTCAAAGCGTATTAAAGCAAAGATCATTACTTAGATAACGAACTGGATTACATCTAGATTAAATCCCTCAAGATGGTGTAATGATGGTGGACTTTAAGCCTCATAGTGTGTTTGTACTGCAGTGTCTGAATCTTTCCACTGACAGAAAATAGACCTGGAAATACTGACAAACAGTAAAATGAAGTGGCCATAAAAACACATGAAAAAAATTTCTGGGAACAAGTTTTTTTCTTGAGAGCTTTAAAGTTTATAAATTTAACAAGATGTTTATAGTGCTCACATCCTTCCAAATTATTATTTTGTATGCTTCCGCGCAGTTCTTTCACAGAGCTGAAGACAGCGGTGTCTTTGTTTTACACAGAGATGATTCATAATTATGAAACCAGCTCAGGTTTAAAAACGTCAGCCTGTGCTGGTGTGTGCTGTTACCTTGGACTGATTCCTGATGATGTTGGGAAGGTCAAGGTCCACAGGAGCATGTGGAAAGAAAACACATTTAGAGCACATTAAAAAGTATTTCAGCCTGTTGGCCATTAAGAGCTGACACGTCCCAGGCAGAGATGAGAGTCAGAGAGGGAAATAGGCTGTGATAAAAGCAACATTGGAACCGTGATCGGAGAACTTGCTTTGTTCTGATCAGTCATTAAAGACACAAGTGACTGACTATAATGCCTGTGTGAAAGTGAACGTTTTTCCTCTTAGATCTCATTTGTCACATGTCAAGTATGACCACCAGGGGGATTTATCAAGAATGTTTTTGTGATTTAAGGGTACACACTGTGTTAATCTCTGAGAGCGTGGTGAGTTATTTGGGGGGCGTCTGTGTGTGTGTGAGTGAGTGTGTTTTTGTTGTGTTAGAAAAGGGTCATGCTGAAGTTGGCGCAGGGCTGCGATAATGCACAGCTGAATCAGATGATGGCATACAAAGGTCACTAGGTCGAGGTCACACACAGAAGTGGACAATCACATGTGGGAAAATGGAACTGATGGAAGTGAAACAAACAAAACAAAAACTACAGCAATGACATTTATAAAGAAAAGGTAAATGACTTAGAAAATGTCTGATCTTTAACAGAGAGTTTAGACAATTCTATGCGCTCACATACATTAGTACACACTTACAGAAATATCACAATTATAGACATTTAGCTTAGAGCAATGTCCTTAAAAACACACACAATCAACACTATGATTTACTCTATATGAGGAAATGTCAAAGCTGCCAGGCAGGGGAAATTTTATTGTTAAGAAGTAGGAAAATAACTACAATCACTGCCAAAATAAATAAATAAATATTTTGTTTTTGGCTCCTTTTGCACGTTACAAAAAAAAGTGTTTCACCAAAATAAGAAAATTAATACTGTCACCTGAAATGTTTTTAGACGTACAAGCTGATGCAAGAATTGCAAATTCGTATTCCATTTAAAACTGTGCCATTACAAAATGATTGTGCACAGTTTAAAGTTGTGTTTTTCAGCCCTGGTTAGATTGAAATGTATGTATTTCACAACAGGCAAGGCAGGATGACTTTATGCATAATTTTCTGTCCTCATGTCTACCACAAGACACTTGAAGCAGTATAAACCTGTGTGTAGGCACATTCACAATCCAAATCTATGCCAGCTTTGTGCTAGCCTTTTAGATTAATAGGATGGGAAAAGGAATTACTAGGATATATCAACCAACCATGAAACATTAACACAAAAGCAACTTCTGCGCTCATCATCACTACATGAATTATGACACAAGTCTTACCCTCCTACACTTTATATCAATCAAAGCTAGATTTGTTTAAAAAGCAACAAACCGATTGTCAAACCTATTACATCTAAAACTTTGTCATGTTTAAGTGTACAATAAATACAGTCCTAATGTGGGCCCCTGGCTTATGGGAAAGTGCAGTCATCCTTCCCCAACTGAAGGGCTTTTCCCGATGCATTCACTGGCATGTTAGAGACAATGGACTAAAAATACTAAAAGAATGTAGCGTGCACTGCGTTCTCTTCTGAACCAACTCAAACTCATGACTATCTGTTCTGCAAAAAGAGATCAGATCTCCACTGTAACCAAGCTGAAAAGACGTGCATACCATCCATGCTTGCTGCACTTGAGTCTAAATATGTTCAATTTGGGAGCAGAGCTCTGTAACAACAACAACACTGTCAAATTAGTGGGAATCACAAAAACACTCTTAAGAACATGTATGTGCACCACTGTAAGCCAGGTCCACGGTTCTGTTGGAATTAATGGTTGTCTCAGGTTGGCTTGTTTAGAAGTCTTGGTATGATTCTTCCCAACATGCTAATAGGTATAGCATTGCTCCATATGTATTCTAAAGTTGACTTGAAGCCACATCTGTAGCTACAGTTACAACTCCTGAAAAAGCCTAAACTCTACATCTCCTTTTTTTTTGCTCCTCTTCTTTTCCTCCTCATCAGTAAAAATAATGCCAGGGGTTTCCTCTGACAGCTTGACAGATACATCCTGCAATTAGGAGTGCAGCTGGAAAAACTAGCTACTTCCTGGGTATCTTTTTTGTTGCACAGCAACTAGCATTGAATTTGGAAACGATCTGTACAAGTGAGTCCACCTCCCCTTCTCTGCACACTAACGTCTGTGGTGAGCACACCACCCATTGCATCCTGTGTGAAAGCACCAATAAGCTCTAGAAGAAAAGAAAAAAGTGTGAATGAGTGAACATGGCTTGTACAGTGAAGAGTTTTGAGTCATTGAGAAATTAACAACTTAATGCTCTCCAGGGATTCTGCAAAATCGTTGAAGTCATAAAGAAGTGTGTCAGGACAAAAGATTAGGGCAGAAGTAGAAGATAGCTGGTGATTTACATGATTAAAACACAGAAATAATTCAAAGTTCAGGAGAGTACTCCAATAGTCACAATAATTTTTAAACATGTTAAGATGAATCCCTGAGCAGAAACAATGCTAACCTTGACCCAAATAATGAGAGTCCTCTTGTATGAAACGTGGAAAAAATACATAAATAAAACATTAACGAAAACTAATTAAATTTGGTTGTGCTAAAAAAAACTGCTTGTGAATAAACATTAAAGTTTGCTTCAAGGTATTACATTTATTATGCATTTATTTGCATAAAGCAGTTCTTTCTACTTTAGTTTAAATTGAAAATGCTTCTTCTCCAGAGCCAGACATGACAGCTAAAACCCCTTACACACCTGTTTCTTTTTACTTGTGCACATTCTTCATAAGCCACCAAAACTGCAGCTCTTACACAACCAGCCAACAATGTGTAACACTTCATATTTCAGGCGTTCTGCACTCACAGAGCAGATACATGCAGAGTTCCTCCTATCTGCAGTTTAATTGATTCCAGTAGCTTTTAAAATAGCAACACGATTAACACTTTCTTTTCACTGCCTTGTTTATATGCAAACACAACAAAAGCAAATGGGTTTTAGACTCGTCGCCCTATATCCTGTCATGTGCTATTTTTAAAAACTTTGTCATATTGTTTGTGACCCCCTGACTTTGAGATATTTTTGTTTGTCTGAAGGCTCCTTTATGCCTTCAATCTCCCTGCAGCAATATCTCCAGTTAAGGAATGAAACTAGCGTGGCAGGTTTTGACATGCATAATGATGACAGCTGTCATGGTTGCTTCAGAGGCCAAAAGAGAAGAGGGGTCACCCATGTTTTGCGATCAAACACCTATTAACAGAGTTTGGGGCCCCAACTGGCCAATGACAGGGGAGAATGAGGCGGTCAGGAGAGTGTGAGCCCGCCTTCTCTCGGCTCTGAAACAATCCCATTCGTTACTCCTCTCTTCAGCCCGTCGTTGTCATTTAAAAAATAACTTAATGCATGATTGCTTCCCCCCTCCCCTTCCTTTCCCTACTGTTACTGCGTTCTTTTTTTTTTTCCCTCTCTCGCACCGTAGCATCCATGGCTGTGTAGGAAGGAACAAGGAGTGGAGGATGGAAAGAAAGCTAAAGGTAGCCAGGGGATTTAGAGGGAAACAGGACTGGAGCTGAGACTGGAATTTTAAGCTGAAGTACAAAGGTCATCGGGGAAACACAGTACATACTGATGGCACATGTCAACAAGAGATGTACAGTCCTAATGCTTGATTACAGTGCACACAGACTGCAGAGCCACAGGACAATAGATCCTCATGCTGTGAACATGATTATATAGTAGACAGCCTGTGCAAACATCCAAACTGTGCAACCACGCTAGTGTCTTCTCAGACTTGATATTAGTAGAGCTGTTTGAAGACCTCCACCATCACAAAGTGCCCTCAAGCATACACTGATACACCCACACACTCAAAAACACACAACATCAACTCAGACACAGGGCCAAACAGCTTCTTTTGTCTATCGTCTTGGAAACCAGGCTGCTTGTGTTTGCATCACTAACATGAGACAGATCATTGTCCGAGTGCGTCAACATCCAGCTTCCCCAGTCCAGAGCAAACAGCCTCGGGTCATCATGCAAACTGCAGCGTCTGATCATAAAGCTGCGGGGAGGTAAAATGTCTGCTTATCAGGCAGACTGGTACAAGGTGTCCTGACATCTCTGGTCATTTTAGCAAAAAATAAATAACTAAAAAATGTGTCAGCCACATTAGACACCAAATCTTAGGTCTTCTTAAATGCTACACGTACTGATCAAATCTGCACACTCTTGTGGCCCTACATAAGGACTCTTTATAATCATGAATTGTTTATTTTGCATTTTTTTAAATTGTTGTTGTTTATACAACAGAATAAACTATAACAAAGTTGTTTCTCTTGTGAATGAATGAAATATTCCATGTATTCAGCTTAACATTATTAGGCCTATTGTAAATTGTAAAGGTCTACAAACAATGTATAATGTAAACAGGAAATCCTGAAGCTCATTTGTGTAGCAGGCAAATGAGCGGCACAATTTTCAGATTAGTCTTTGTGCAACACTGGGTTTAAAAAAGTGTTGAACTTTACAGGTTAAATGTTCCATTTTTCTCTGTTATAAAACAAATGTACACATTTTCTTTAAAAAGGACATACATATACATTTGATATAATTCCAGTTTGGCCAGTTTTGCTGCTTTAATATTACATTTATCTGGGTATATTAATAATTATTTGCTGAAATTCAAATGATTGAAATAAAATACACCAGAATAGACACAGTCTGAGTTCTGTAAGAAACTATCCTCTCTTTTTTCCTCCCTTCTTTTCTTCTAAATATGTCTCCACATATTTAAACAAAGGAAGTCCTGGTGACTCAGTCAGCTTAAGCAAACATCAGGCACCTGCAGGACACTAACTTAACTGCCTACTTCCTCAATGAACCCACTCCAGTCTTTTTTCCAGCAACCCTACAAAGTACTACATCAATGTAAACTGGGCTCAAACAAACAAAATTAAAACAGCATCTGCACAATGAGAGAAGCAGTCAGTCAGCCCATCCTGCTGTCGCTGCCTTGCCTCTTTGTCACAGGCCGACAGAGAGAGAACCTACAGCTCTGCTCTTGTTCACTCCTCCATAAACGTCACTGAGGAAAGTTTATGGTCGACAGATGCTCGAGTAAATGAAGCTTTTTTCCCCCTCTTCCATCTTCTCCTCACTCATGGAAGAGGCTCCCTGGTCATCATCAGCGACCCGGAGTTAACCTCCCACCAAGCTGCTATGGAAACAGAAGAGTTGAGAAAAAAGGAGGAAGCCTGGCAGTGGGAAGTTACGATCTGACGGCGAGAGGGGAGAGAAGATCGGAGTAGAGTGACTTTTTATGTACAAGTGTCTGTGTGTGACTGTGTCTCAATGCTGCTGCCTGTTTTCCCAGCCACCTTTAACACACACACAAACACCTGCTGCTGCTGTCTGCTCCTGAACCTCAGACTAAATCCAACCTTATTTACTGATTCTAATCAAGCAGACAGCAGTCAGCTCAAACAGTCACAAGGGGATCTTTCTTCCAACACAGCTGGGTTTCCTAAGGATGATTAGTCAGTATTTAAACTTGACCTAAAAGCTGATTTTGCACCATTACATAAAAAGCAGCTTTTAGATTACATTTGGAATAATGACCTGCCCTCTCAGAGGAACACACATTCCTACTCTGCCTCGTAACCAAAGCTAACACATCTAAAAGCCTCCCTCAGAGCGAGGATGAAAACACTCGAGAGTGCAAGCCCAGTTTAGCATAGCCCAATAAGAACAGCTGGTTAACAAGATGAGAGAAAATAAAGCCAAGAAAGGAGAAAAACTAACAGGTAATGTGAGTTAAAATCTATTGGTCATGGTTAATACACTTCTTGCCAGAAACTACATCATGAGGACAAAAATATTCCCCCTCTGATAATATGAGCTCTTTTCAAGACCACAGTTTATTATTTTAAAAACAAGTACAGTGTCCACAAAAAGCACACCTAATAGACAATAGAGGGTGTGGAGGGATACCCATAACTATCAGTGTGGCATATATGAAAAATCCAGCACTTTAAGCTGACTTCTTTACGCCCACTTAAACACTCAAGAATCAAGTTGCTGAAAGAAAATTTATCCAGAAAAGCTTGACTGATGAGAAGGTCTTGTCTAGACAATTAATACAATTCTTCCCACAATTCTCAGCCCTCTGTGAATAGCAAGCAGCCATTAGGGCCCTAACGATTGGTCGTTAGGCTGACGGTCCTCCTTTTGCATTTGTCACTATGCGAAGGTGCTGCTTATTAGACTGAGTTTGCTCGCATCCCCTCAGTCTAAAGAAATCTTTCGGATAAAAGACAAAACGTTTCAACAAAGAGGAACCCGTTCAGAGGACCTGACCCAACTTTGTTAAAGTCTTCACACAACTTGTTCTTAGTTTGCTAAAATATATCAGACCGTGAACACGACTGTATGCTCTCACCTTGAGAGGACGCGTTGTGGAGGCAGGACTGATACAGAAAAACGTTTCTCTGTCAGAACTGTTTTCAAGTAGAAGTTGCGAGTTAAATTATGAATTGCAATTTTGTATCTCAAAGTAAGTATTGTATCCAAATCAAAATAATATACAGCTGACTGGACTGGAATGAGCTGTCAGCGATTTTTTTGTTGCGTTTGTTTTTGGTTATCATTTTCACACTATTAGCAAAAACAGCCCCAGGTTTATTCATCTATTGATTTTCTACNNNNGAATATTTGTTAGCTGAAATAATATAAAAAAAACTTCTCAGAATAGGAATGATTTCAATTCAATTCAATTCAAGTAGGTAACAAATACACACAATCATATTTTGCAGCTTTTGACACTGTGCAAGATGATTCTGCTCGCAGCATATAAAGAAACGTTTAAACTGTTTTATCCGGATTGAGTATGTATGAGGAAAATAAATCAGTGGTGTCGAACTAGAGCTTAGTTATATCGCTAACATGCTTACCTGGAGTCAGTTTTTCCAAGGTTAGCTCCAGCAGGGTGGAGGATTGTCTGGTTCTTCACCATGTCCACAACACATTTTGTGTTTAAGTCCTTTTCTGTTGATCAGACAAAAAAAAAATAATAATAATGTTACTACGACAAATTTAGAAACCAATTTACAAGCAAACCTGATAAAATAACTGAAAAATAATTAATGTCTTGAAGATTACTCTGATTGTAGTGAGTCTCTATATTAAATTTCAAACTTGAATTAAACAGCACCCCTACAAAGACTTTCTGGTAAATGTTAGATTAAATGAGCATGTCGGGACACAGAATCTAAATATGACCTTTTACCTTGCAGTACGCATTGTGGCTAATCAATAAAACAGGACTATTTGTGCCATGATGCAACCACTTGGCCCTCAAAAGACCAACTAACTGTTTCCAATTCAGCTTTAGGAGTGGTCCTAATGCTTCGTCCACTCAGGTATTTGCCTCAGGCTGAAGGAGTCAGCAAATTCAATTTTCAATTAAAATTACTTTATTTAGTTTAAAAGTTTGCCAAGTAGTCCAGTTGCTCTTACAGTAATTAGATTTCTATAGTCAGCACTCACACAAAAACTAACTAATTTAACCCAGATACATTTGGGGGGTGCTCGCTTTAAATTGAACAATTATTTCATTTAGTGAGTGTTTCAGATTTGCAGAACTAAAGTATGTCTCCATCTTAGAGTAGAACAAACCCACCATCATCCCTTTAAATCCTGCTGCATCCATTGTACCTGAAAGGTTGGAGGTTAAAACCTTTTTGCTTTGTTCTTAAGTGCAATTTACATTCAGAAGTTATATACTTTACCAAACTTAAGCTAAACAAAACTAAACAACCTAACTTTTTTAAGGGTAGGAGTAGTTTTGTCTGTATGCAATCACTGCAAAAAACACAGACCCAGCAAAAGAGAAGGGAACAGAAGAATCGAGTCTGTCCCAACACCTACAATCAGATTCAAAGAAAATAGCTTTACAGACAATCCTCTACAGGACTGCTTTGGTACAGTAATCCTGTTTTATTCTGACCAAAGTTATCACAAATATTTCATTAGGACCTCAGGGGATTATGTCAACTTGTACAAACGTAGTATAACATGTCACATTTGGAGCTAATAGGTAATCAGAAAATACACTAGTGAGTCATTAAAACTCTACTGATGGTCCTCTTCAATAAACTATGCTGCCTGCGAGGTCAAACAATTCAAATGACTGGGGGAATGAAAACCGTCAAAGGTAATTATTAACTGAAAAAAATGCATCTACAGAAATGAAAGAAAAACCAAACTAGCACCTATAAGGGATTGCATGAAATTATGATGGTCAAGTTTTTGTTTTCTTTTTAAAGATTTTCAAAACATGTGCAAGTGTATCACGTAAATCAATAATGTGCCAAAACTTCACATCACTTCCATCAAGAAGTTTAACCTAAAAAAAAAAAAAAACTCTTGATATTTTACCTCGCTGATAAGAAAAAGATTCGAACAGGATACCTCCTGGTAAGGATATCCTCGGATAGCCTCCTCTTTTTTGCCTGACTCTAGAGAGAGGTCAGAGGTCAGTGTGAGAGCTGCATTCCTTCAGCTGAAAGTCAGTGTTTACCAAAGGACACTTACTGATAACAAATTTTGCCCTTCAACTGTAGGAGCTGGTTCTGGGCCCTCATGTAAACAAGCATCCATCCTGCTCAACATCAACCCTTATTATTCCCAAGTTTTTACTAAACTTCTCCTTTAAATGCAAGCCAAGTATCACTAAAAAAAAACAAACAAGCTATCTGACGTGTCTTGTTTGACTACTATAAAATACGTCCTATGTTTATTTTTACTGCTTGAGCTGAGGGAGTTTGTTACCATATTCAAAGACAGACACACTCATCGACACTATGCCAAGTTTTATAATGGGCTGAAATACCTAACAAAGATATAAAACAAAAGGGGATTTAAATTCTTGTTTGTCATTGTGCATAGGCTTGCAAGAGCATGCAAGGGTGTTGATCATTGGCAAATGTGTTAGGACAGGAAACTGTTAGTGGTTTCAATTCCTGTCTTCAACAAGAACTGTCTTCAACTGTGTCACACAACTAATTTTTTATTTTTAAGCAAACTTCTGTTGCTTTTTATGGTGTAAGTGTGACTACTATAGAGAAGGGATTTGTATAACCAGTATAATCAACTAGTCACAGCGAAGTTGACAGCTGCTCACCATGGGCTAAGTGTTACAAGCTTATGAACAATCCAACATGGATTGAAGTGTAAGGAAAGCAATTTCAAAACCCCTTTTTTTTCTTCAGTGTGCAATGATTTCATCCAATGACAGCTCATAATTTAGATGATTGCATCCTTGTTGAGAAAACTAAGTCCAGACAAGAATATTTTTAAACTGCTGTTGACGCAGTCAGCAAGTTCCTACTTCAAATACCTTCCTATCCTATGAAATACAAATAACCCTTGTATTTGGCTCACAAAAGCTTGTTGTTTTTCTAAAGGTGGCTGATAAAATAGCTGAGGAAAGCTTACAGGTCAGAATCAGAATCATCTGTCATTTGCCCTTTGATACACAGAAGGAATTTCCAATCTAAGCAGCTCTATATTTGATGGAGCGTAGATGCTGCTAATCAAACCAGAAACATTTGGTATTTCCAGCAGAGAGCACACAACACTGTTTCTGGTAGGAAAAAATAGTCAGAACCATGGAAACTTGGTGTTAAAGGTAAGTGGACTCCCCTTCAATTCCTCTGCTGCCAAGGTTACCACAAAGCAGAACAAAAACACTGAGACTGACAGAGACACAGATGGTTCGAAGTAGAAAATCCTGTACTTACTTCTTTACTTCTACTTCTGCCTACAATACCCATGAGCCCCTTACTATGCTGCCTACTGCTCCAGTCATACTTCCTGCTTAGCCTTGGGGGAAAGTGTGATGCAGTATGGTTCAGAGGATAAATGTAGCCATTGTTACCAGCCTCTGGCTGCTCCATAACCAGCTCCCACTTTCCACTAGCCCTGTCTCTGGTCCTCTCCTGAGCTTCCAACTATGGTGAGGTTTGGCACAACAGTCCTGCCATCAGCCAGGAAGCTCACTAGCTGTGGCACTGCCGTTGCTAAGCCTGAGGTTGCTCTGTTCTTCGAAGGCCACAACCATGGGAACATGGAACATTATGCAACGTTAGCAAACACTCACTCAGACTCACTCCCTTCCTGCCTTTGTCCAGCCAAGCAGCTACACCACCTCTCCTGCTGAACCTGGGATACACTGGCCTTGAGTTTAGAGCTGGCCGCTCATTATTTTAGAGTTCACCACACCTCTGAAAAAATGTGAATGAAGAACGTGCAATTCCTCAACTACTGCTTCTGTAACCTAAAGCAGCTGTCTGAGAGTAGAGGACAAAAGAAAACCTGAGGTTAAATTGAGCAACTCAAAAGATATGTGGAGAGACCTCGATAACAATGCCTTGACTGTGATTCCTTTTTATTTTCCAGTGAAATATGAAAACCACTTTTATCCTATTCGAGCACCAAGCACATAGAAGCAGAAATAATCAGGATGCCAAAAATGGGAATGGACATTAGCTTCCATGCCGACTTCCTGTGAATGGTTGCGTATTTTTCTTTAAAAATAAAACAAAAAAATGAACAAGATACCTTGACATGGCAGCTTGGCATCTGTTACCTGGTTTAACTTAAAAAATAAATAAGTAAGTAAGAAAATTCAAAAAAATGAAATGATGTTTTCACTGAAACTAGCAGGAATTTGCACCTGTTTTCACAAGGTCATGTCAGAGAGAAAACAAAGATATCAGAGGGATCCAAGTGATGTTCCCACAGGAAATCCATACAACTATCGATCCAAATGTACTCCACTTGAGAAAACTCTGCCAGAGCTAAGCTTAAGCTCCCTTCCTTTCTATATCACAAACATTCATTGACAGCAAACAAAAATAATTTATGTTTCCATATGTCTAACCTTAGAGAAAATCCTCCAGAAAACGAGCATCTCTGCATGAATGCAGATGGTAAAGTTCCTGCCTGTGGGGACAGTGTGGTGGTCCACTGCTTTGATTTTGAGACCGACATCTGCAGCTCAGATTGGGGAGGCAAAGAGTGACAAGGGAGGGGGACACATGATTCATTCTGCCAGTTGTCGGTCAACACCTCTCCCTTCGCAGCGCTCATCCTCCTCCTCCTTCTTTCATGGGACACATGGTATCCCATGGCACAAACCCAGTTTGGCAAACAACCAGGAAATGTCATCTGTGCCCCTCTATGCGGTGCTGGAAATCAGCTATAATAATTGTCTGGACCAGTAGAGCGTGAATGAAGACTTGTGCGACATTGTGTCTTTGTTACCCAAGCTTTTCTGAACTTAGACACGAGTATGTGACAACATGCAGCAGCCCTGGGAAGCTCGGTGGATGGATGCACAGCAGGGTGGTGTTTTTTTCAGTAGTAACAGAAGCAAAAGAAAGCTTCTGTTGTGAAATGATGTCACCATGCAACTTAATTCCCTGCTAATGACACAGCACATTGATGATCCAAACAACCTAGACTAGGAGTAAGACTTCTTTTTTTTATCCTGGCTGCTGAAGCCAAAATTGCTTCTGCTAAACTACTGACTCGGCTGATGCGCTCAGTGAGTGATAAATGAAATCAAGATACTATTGGCATCTCTATAAGCCAGCAAGGCAGACAAAGCATCCAGGCTTTCGAACAGCAAATCTCACACAGCAGCCGGGCTTTAAATCTTATGGGATGGCAGGCATCCATAGGGGAAGCCCCATGGCAGCCCTGTTAAAAAAAAACAAAAAAACATGTGCCATCCAGACCAGCCAGACTACATCTACAACAGCTCATTTCACTAATGTGTAGTGATTTCTGACTGCCACCCAATGCTCTGAAAATTGACCAGTGAGTGCTTGAGACAGGCCAGTCTCCTCTGAGACATTGTCTCAATCAGACGCAGTTTGGTAGTGGTGAAGCTGAAGCAGTCTGTAGTTCCTACCAGGATGTCACACACAAAGAACCCTCACAAGCATGATCTACAGTCCTGCATTAGTATTTAGAAGATTCTCCCCCTCCCCAGTTAGAATATAACCCTTTTTATCAGAGCAGAATGAACCCCTCTCACCTCTCCTGTTCATGGGCCGTACACGAACAGCCACCTTGACATTGGAGTCGTTCAGGCTGGGCTCCCCCATGCTGACTCCTTACTCCAGGGAAGGAAGCAGAGCTGGTCCAAAATAAATCAGCTCCTCAGCCGAATGATCATCTAAAAGCCTGGAAATGTTGCGCTAGCCGAACTGTCGGCCAGCTAGTCTCTCACAGCTTTGCTCCATGATAAATCAGACATGTCCACGGGAAGGGAAAGATAAACAAAACATTCCGCAAACAGTCAGAAAAACAACATTCCATAACCTC
>JAOXNZ010000044.1:18964094-18975756 GCA_028566095.1 Kryptolebias brasiliensis | reverse complement strand
AGACTGTCTTATTTGCACAGACAAATATTTACAAAATGTTTTTGTGCATTTATGTGTTTTCAAATAGTATTTTGTACTTATTGGAAATCAGATTTGGTTGATTTACCTATGAAATGCACTGTATCAATAAAGCTTGATTTGACTTGACATAAAGAAGATTAAAATACCTGATGAGAAGTGAAACTGTTTTATGAAGAGCTACAAAATAAATTATTGCCTCAAAACATTATTATTATGAACTTAATTCCATGTAGTAAACCCACTTTTTACATTCAAATTAAAACTACTATTTTACTGTGTGATGATTGTCTGTCTCCTCTCAATTGTCTTGGTTTAATAAATGTTCTCTAACAAGTTAGGACTTTATCACCCTTTTTTTCTGTTGTTTGCTTTTACATGAAGTACTTTTACTCTTTATTGTTTGGATTCACAACACTTAAGGTAAATTTAGAAACTACAGTGTGTGATTTGTTATGCTTTCCATTGAGTTCTTGAGTTAATTTTTGTCTTAAATTGATTTCCGATTCGTTCATCTTGTTTGTTTCTTATCAGAAGAGAGATAATCTGGCTGTTTCCTACCTTCCAAAATGATCCAGAGTCCACGCAAATTAAAAATTGCTGCTGTTGGTCAACCCATCCACTCAGCTGGGTAATAAAGACCTTCATCTCTATCATTCATCTGATTCCATCCAGATAAGCAGCTTTGGGTTATCTCACCATTTGAGGTGGAAACCCCAGGTGTATTTTCCAGCTCATTTATCTTTGAATTGATGTGTGCGTGTTTCATTCATTTTCTTTCTTTTCCCTCCTCCCTTTATTCATCTTATTTTCGCCATCACTATTTTACATAATATCAATTGGCTGGATCATTGACATTCGGGCCGTTACCCGCTGCATGACGTCTTGCTATGAATCATAGACATTTTGCCAAATTACACTGCCATCCTGCCTCTCTGTCATCATTAAACTCAAAGATGCAATGAGGCATCATGATACAGTGATGGGAAAATATATTTATTCAATCATTTTCTCATGAGTTTAAGCTGGTGTGACCATCATGGCATAGCTTTTACAGGCGGTTAATTCAGAGGGTGTGGTGGAAATGTGATTGAAGCCTAATTGGCTCCAGCTTCAATGTCGTCTGGTAATTCAAGCTGGTGATAGTAAGAAGTCCTACAAAACCTAGTGTTGGTCATTGTGAAAGGAAGCATCAGTAGAATCCATGAGGCACAACAATTTTTGTTGTTTGATGCTGATCGAATATCACTGATTGATCAAGTGAACTGATTAGGATTGGTCAGAAAATGCATGCATTATATCTGTGTTCTTGAACTAGCTTTGCATACAGCAGAAAATGTTACTATCAAGACCAAAAGGGTACAGGTTAGGGTAAATGTTTATGACTTGCATATCCATTCACCTGAAAAAAGCATGATACAGTTGAAACACCTGCCCAGTATAAAGCCAGAAAATTTGATGGACTAGATGGTTTGTTTCATCCAGAAAGAAATCATTTGGAACATGAGTGAAGCATCTGCCTGTCAAAGTTAGAACCAAACCTAAACCAATAAAATGAACTAAGTGGAAATGCATAAAACCATTCAGTGAATATGAGTTGTCAGGGTTGACCCACATTACTGCCATTAGGTATAGACCAAAAATTGTTTTAAACTTTTGTGTTCTAGACACAAAAGCTTGAAGTCTGGAAAATGAAAATGCTAGATCCAAAATTAAAATGAAAGGCTTCTTATTATGTCAACAGCAGCATTTTTGCAGCACAATTGAGAGTAAAGCGACATGCTAAAAAGGCTTACTCACTTTTATATTATTACTATTAGTTTGATGTCAATTCATTGGAAGTGACAAATTTTTAAAATTTTTCTCATTCACACGCTCACTAACGTTCTTGTCCACTGTTGCTCTGTTCTTTACTTTGTCACAAAATGGACAAAACTGTGATAAAACTGTCAGCTGCCGCATTTACAAGATAAATCTAGCGACCCTTAAATCTGGAGCACAGCCACATTATTACTGTTACAATAAGGCACCAATACAATGTCTTCTATTTCTTAGCTTGCAGCAGGGAGAGGCAGCTCAAGGGACAAAAAGTCTTGGACAAAAAGTAATTAAGTTCTGTTCACAGGGTAGCTGCAGTTTTTGCCCTAAGTTAAAAAGAACACAACTAAAACTGTGTGTAGCTGACAAAAATATGGAAGGGTAGGGGTGGGGTGGCAGGGGAGTTCTCAGCTATTACCACACCAGATTTTAGCTCTGTATCTATAAAACTGACAACAATAGTTATGGCCCCCACAGCTAATCAACCAATCAAGCAAACACAAAATCAGCTATTTTCTGGGAGTTTCACTGAAATCTGTCCAGTGGTTCATGAGATATTTTGGTAACAGAGAGACAATGACATGATCACTCACCTTTAATGGAAATGGAGGACAATTATTTTCTCACCTTCCAGCTAAAATTCTAAACTACCAAGTTCTTAAAATGTTGTACTTACACTCACACAGTGGGCTAACAATGCAGCTTGGATAGTTAGTGTGACAGGATGCATAGAAAGAGTCAATGATTGTTGCATCAATGCATCCGGTAATCCCAAATGTCTCTGGTGAAAGTCTGTGAATCTAAAGGGTGAAAAATGATGTTACAGCTCATCACAAAGTTCCTGTAGTGAACAATTCTTTGAACTAGTGCATATCCTGCTAACCTTCACGCTGCAGAGTTGGCTCCTTACGAATGAATCTACAATTTCTAACTCCGGTAAAGACATACATAAAGACAGTCACAGGACAGGACCATTAACTTGCCCTTTCAGTTCTTCCTTCAGGAAGCACTTGAACATTAATTAGATTTTTCTGAACTAGAAGAGAGAATGAAGGCACTAAATATGTTGAAGGAACCTTCAAAATTATGTCAGGTTTCAACTTTGCTCTTAAAACATGTAACCTAAATATTCTTTACCTCAGTGTTCCTCCTATATTGTAGTAGGGAACCACATTTCTATAAAACCTGGCACTTAGAAAAGAACTGGTCACATGAGGCCTGAACTAAATTAGCTGAGCTTCTATGATCTGACTTTGTATACTGTGGTAAAATGGCTAAATATCCAGTATCAATATTCAGGGTATTTTCAGTGAACAAACTTGTGATCAGAGGTGAGGAGAGTAGGGTTTTTCTTACATCTGCACCGTCCATTGGATGGGAACGAATGACAGCAGTCAGCTGCAGAGAGGAAGGGGCAGTCACAGTAACCTTTTAGGCATGTTGGATGGAAGGAAAATGACAAGGTCTGACGTGTTAGCGCATGAATCACATCTGTGACATTTAGTCCACGGAGAGGTTTTCACAGGCATAAAGCAACTTAAAAGACATCATGACATGGAAAAGAAAAGTTCAAGACCGAGTATGAAATAACGATTCTCGTCTTTCAGACAGCGACAACACTGTGACCTCAGGAGATAATAATGAACTACTGGGTTAACCAATGGTGGGGAATTCAATGAGTCAGTACACACTTACCACTCAATGTCCTGTTTTATTAAATTTCAAGAGACACAAAAGGATAACTAATGGAAGAGGAAAAATTAATTAAGGTAAGGACTTTTGTATAGTTATTACTAAGTGTTGGCTGCGTGGACCAAATCAGCAACTTATGTTTTAATAAATTACAATTGAAACAGTTATTTGGAATTTTGTCCTGTTTCCCAGTTGTTCAAGAGCAAATCAAGAACACCAAAAAAGGAGAAAGCATCACTGATTTATTAAAATAACTTTTTGTAATCTGTTTTCCAAGAACTCATCACCAACCGGATTGTTCTCAATGAACTATTACTGTAAAGTGTTGATATCAAGTCTCTGTCACCGGGATTCATTTTCCCATATTTAAATTCTTTAACTTAGTTTTAGTTTAACACATTTTACACTTAAACACACAACTCATAAATTATGAAACTTTTATATATTTTATACAACACTAGATGCTTCAGTATCTATGATAAATACATCATTGGAACATAAAATTAAACAGGCTTCTTAAAAAAATGTTTTTAATTTTTTTTAAAAATAATAATGCTCATAATAGCTTAATAGGTAAATGTGTGTCACTCCAGTCCTCAAATTTCTGCATGTAATCAAATAAAACGTTTTACAGTTTTCATTTAGATGTGCTGACACTGCCATATGTGCCACAGTCACTCAATCAGGTCCCTGTATAACCAAAGCAAGAGCCGTGGCTAAAGAATGTGCTCTCAAATGTTGTGTGAAGGTAAAAAATGAGCTTCAAGATGGTTGTCTTAGGCTCTGCATACAGGAGGAGTCAGAGAGAAGCTGGTTAAAGAAAACCTACAGGGATATTTTACACAACTTGACAACAATTCAGACTATTGTTGCATTTTTAGGGGTTGAAGACTGAGTTTCTATACCTTATAGGTGGCATCTCACTGAGCTGCAGCTGCTGAAAATAGGTGACTTTTTGGCTGCAGTCTCACTGAACTCAGTGTTTCCAACCAAGCGACCATTGAGCCATGGTTCGAGGAGCCAGCTTTTAAAATCACTGCCTAATTTTGTGTTCACATGGTTTTATAGATCTGGCCATTTGCCTTGGATGTTTTCTGTCCAAGCAGAGCTCCCATGCAGATATTAAAGTATAGCTCTACCACGCTTGAGATGGGTTGGAGACACCTGTGGCAAAAGTCAGGCGGGTTCAAGATGGGTTGGAGACGCCCATGACAAATTTGGGACTATTTTGAGAGATACGTTTTTGCACTGACTTGTTGAATATGTTCAAAACTCAAGCAACAAGGCCGTGTACCTCTGCGACTCACACGAGGAAGTTGAGAACCCCACGAAAGTCGCGAGACATTCTGAAAACATTTGGGAGACCCCCTTTTAAATGCAGTTTACCAACAACTTACAGCCCAGGAAAATACCACCTTAATGATAACAAACTCTCCAACCTTGTTTCTTTTGTTTTTTTTATTCTGTTTCTAAATCTTGTATAAGTTTATGTTGTGTCATCCTGGATTGAAATCTTTATCAAAACTTTGTGTACTCCATTAAAACGCTCGTCATTCCTCTAAAAGAAACGCATACAAATGAAGAGTGTGTTGCTTTTTCAAGAAGGGGGAATTTAACAAAGAGACCCTCATCTTCATCCTTCCTGTGCCTCCCCCCAAGCCATTTCTTCTTGGGTTTTAGTGTATAAGTCGATGAATTGTTTTAACCAAGTCTCGATTGGATCAGGCCTGTCAGCGTCTGGCGGGGAGAAGATAAGGGCTGTTATCTCTTTCCAACAAATCTGCAACCTCTTCTCGTCCTCCCGTTTTGACTGGATGTGAGGTTGAGGTAAAAAGAATGAAAAGGCAAAACCACACCAGCACTGAAAAAGATCAAGTGGTTAACCTATATTTCAAAAGGTGCAAATAATAAAAAGGCGATAGTTAAAAAAAAACTAACAACAAAAAAACTGAGAGAATTTGTACAATGTCTTTTTAAAAATACATTTTTTAAATAGGTTAGTCAAAAAGCTGTATGACAAAATGGACGGTGGTCGTCAATTAAATAAATGTTAGAAAATATAGGAATACTTTAATGCAGAGGTTCTCAAACTTTTCAGCTTCTGACTCGCAAAATAACAATGGCAGCAACCTCTGACCCCAACTATTGCTGGTTGAACATTACAAACATTGGTAAAAAGCCAAATAAACAAGAGAATGACAACACAAACAGATTCAACTTGTATTATTCTATGTTCATTTATGAATGGCTATTGTCTTTATTTTTTTCCTGCAATTATAGTGAAAATAGGCTTTTAGCAAATATATTTCAATTTAATTTGATTTCTGGAGGTCATCTCAAATCCCCCAGCTCAGTGTTTTATTTTTTTATGAAAAAAGAAGTGTGATTAATTGTTCTAGCAAAGGGTACCAGTGGACTTTTGGAGATTGTGCTTTGAATCTACATACACACATGCCTTTTGATGTGCGCCCACACAGGATTAGAGAGGAGGAAGAGTAGCTCGGTGCTTTTGGAGACACAATTAAGGTGGCTTCTACGTTGAAAACGCTAAACAATTGGTTGTAACTTTGTTCCTTTTCATTAACTTCATTAGGCATTCTGCTTTGTATTTATTATGATTTCAGCTTTTAGCAAGATAAGCCACAGAACAAAACTGTTCCTATTTGTAATTCAATCACTCACAGATTCTTGATTTGGACTCTTTTGGGATCCCTTTCTTGCAGGTTCTCATCAGATTATGCGGTGGGAATATTTATACTTGAATCTAGCAGTACTCATCATCCCCACTTTGTCTAATTCCCCTTTTTTTCCCCTGCAATTTTTTTTTATTTGTTTGTTTGCTTGTTTCTTTCTGGTCTGTATTTGGGTCCATTCCTTATCAGTCAACTGGCGTATAGAGGGAAAAGTAGTTGCAGGTGGGAGGAAATGTCATCTTAAAGGCGATTCCCATTTCTTAGCATTAACCCTACCCCTACCCATGAGCCTACAGCTACTCCTTTATTCCATAGATGCAACAAGGAGTAGTTGAAATATTTCACCAATTGACAAAATACGCCATCAAGGATTCAATATGCTATTGGTTGTTGTTAATTTGAATACTACCAAATGTAAAACATCCAAATACACAAAACTAGACATTATAAGGACAGAGGAAACATTAAGCATTTTTTAAGGAAAATGTATGATCTTATTTTGGTCATTTTTATGTTTGCTACAGATTATTGACAATAAACCAAACATAATTCACTGACAATAATCAAACTAGACATACCAATAGTTTTTTTTGTTTTAGTAAAATAGTTATACCAAATAAATTTTACTTGTTTTGCACCCTTTTTGTGAAGACACTGTAACACTTCCTTTAGGTCACAGGAATCCAGTGGAGATTGCACAGGAGGTCGACAGCCATCTTTAATCTGTGGAATTACTTCTGGAACCAAAAGGGTCACATCACAGCCTTTGTTAAAACATGTTGTAAATACTGCATTAGAGTATGTTTTGTTTGTCAAAATAAACTGTCTGACAATTTCAGTCCCTTCAGCAAAACTCAAACTGTGTCAGACACACTAACCACACATCCTGTCAACATACACTTTATAATTATCTCTGTGTGGTAGAACAAAAGTAAAGATTTTGTGTCATTAAGCTAGAAGAGTCAGATAGTTTGAAAATAGGTGGACAAAAAAATATTTATATATGAATTTACAAGTAGAATAATTGAAGTCACAAGGAGAAACAGTAAAACATGTTTGCACAAGTAAAACTTAGTGATGTCTCAACTTTTTTTAAAGTCATCTAGACGCTGGATAAGCATCTGATGTGGCTTTGTGTAATTTACCACTTAGCTAACAGCCATTTCCCACAGGAAAAGTCCTAACGAGAATTTAATAAATGACACTGATTCATTCGATAGAAGGAAATCTGCCTCGTAGATCAGACACTAAGATATCTCTGTTCTAACAAAGCAATAACTCTCCCTGTTTTTCAGTTGTGGTCTCGGCTAGTTCCATTGTCTTTTTCAACAAGCTTCATAATTTGTTGAATTTTCTCTTGATCTTTTTCAAAATACTCTCACATGGACCCATGTCTTACCTTCGTCACATTACCCAGTGGTGCTGTGTGGTTTAATTGGTGATCAGCTGGATGCAGGCGGCCCCACAATGCAGCCTAATTGTGCATTTTGTGTCTCTTTAAAGATTTCAAAACCAGAGTGCATAATCAGGGATGGGCACTCAATGAGGCGAGGCAAATAAGTCAGTATTGTAAACCATCATTACTGTGTGGCTGCTCATCTATGGTGCCATTGAGGTTTATTTCCCATGTTTATTTTGATCTCTGAAGACAGACAGAGTTTGTAACTTTGAATCGAAGCAATATACATCTGTTGACCCTGTATCGGCTCTCATTATTACATGTTAGGTTGCTTTGTTAATTAGATTTTTGTGTGAGCAGATTCTATATGCCTTTATTTAGGCTAAACGTGGCTGAGTTGAATCAAACCATTTTTTTCTTTTTGACATTTTTGTTAAACACACCAATCAACATCAGACCTTGACACCGTTAACTTGAGAAAATGATCATAATCTGTTCAGCAAAGAAAAATGATAAATTACTTTATTTTTTTGCTAAAAAGTAAGGACTTTAAAAGTACAGATATCTTAGTACAGTCATGCCACTAATCCACAGTGAATTTCAGATAATTCCAGGTTTTTATGGTTGCTCTGCATGAATGATTTCATTTCCTTGCAGAAACAAGCGGCAGGAACAATCCACAGTTAACCAATGTCTGTTCAGTGCTTTGAGGTGTATCATAACATAATGCATTTTGTGAGTAAAGACTTAATTACACACCCGGTCATTTGGATTGTTTGACCCAGCTCCTGTCTCTCTTCTGATGGCTACCTGCGAGTGAATCATGTAGTAGAAAAGACTAACTCAGTAACAGCCTATTGACCACGACAATTTATTTCTGAACAAATGTTTCTTGGTTTTGTGCATTTAACTATTTAGACATCTCACACAGCTGCAGCATCATTGTAATAAATAAAGAGGGGATTTCTCTGTGTCCAACTATGATTACCTTGAAGGTTTCCAAGACGCCAGTCCATATGTTTCCTGATCGGTCATTCAGAAATACACAAAGCCTTTTTTTACTGAGATAAATAAAAACAACTTCATCATAGATGAATAAATACAAAACTCTGACCAGTAAAAGCCCACTAAAGTGAAGGTTGTGTTTCTGCGTCTCAGAAACTGAGAAACATTTTTAAAAAGCATTTCTCAGAAAAGAAAAGAAAACCAAACACCGAGGGTGGTCGAGAACATATCAGCACTTCAATGTAGGGGGTGGAAAAAACATCTGATTTTGTGATGACTTCAAGTTTGAGATTTATAGCTGTGACAGAAGGGTGTGCGTAAAGGAAAAACAACACAACACAATCACAAAAAGAATTCATTTCTATTTTATAGTATAGTGATGTCTGGTGTGTTTCATGACATTTCAACTTGCATCAACAAGCAGACACACACCCATAGTTAAGGAGCCCTAATCAGAGAAAAACAGGCCACATTCTCCTGATAATTAGGACTGAACAGACACAAAACACTGTTAAATGAGCGCCTGTCATAATTCTTTTGTTTTCAGCCTAGATATTTGTTGGTGAGCAGAGTGACAGTAATGCAGTCCTGTCACTTTGTGAAAAGAGTTTGGAGGATGTCTTGCTGTCACTCCTACAACATGGTGGAGGAGTGACAGTTATGTGTCCCCCAACCTCTCCTTAAAACATCCCTTCACATGAAACATGACATATATTTATGAGGTGGTAGCTGTGCAGTTTTGTATTGATTAATAAAAAATGTTAATTTTAGAGCAATTAAAGGTAAATATTTAATACATTCTGGCAAACACAAGACTGACTTTTTGTAGCCAGATAAACTTACTGTTCTCACATTCTGTGCTTGTTTTCAATCAGTGAATAAGTTTGTATAAATTATATTTATCAATATAAAACAGGGAATGAGGATAACTTTAAACATAAGCTTTAAAGAATCAAAGCTAAATTGAAATTAGGGGAACTTTTATGACATCCTGAGAACTAAAATTAAAAAAACTAGGATGAAACCAAACCCAAAACTTGATTAAACTTATAAATTTTAAAGCATAACTTATCCAGGATGCTAATGCATAGGCGTTAAAGTACCCTTATTAAGATGTGCCTGTTATTCTTCCATTTTCAGTTCCCTTCTCCTCCCAGAGTTTTAGAAAAAGCCAAACAAAAAAGTGAATTATAACATGCAGCTGAATCGATGATAGTGCACTTTAACCTTTTCACTTGTGTCTTCTTTCACCCAGCATGTCTCTCACTACTATGGGACTTTACTTCTTAAATGTGTGCAAACAGCCGAACACTCATTGACTTCCATTCAGAATTTTTTCTTCAAACTGGAAGTGAAGAGACATTTTATCTCCTACATAAAACATTGTAGACATGTAGAAACTGACACGTTTGACGACCAGACGCTTCTGTCACTTACAGTTCAGAAATTATTTGCAATTTAATTTATAGTTTTAGTTAGATTATTACAAAAGTAGGTCCTAGATTTTTATTGGGCTTTGTAGAATAAAGTGGATGCATACAAAAACTTTGGGCAGCAGCTGCATTTGTACTCTTAATTTTCTTTTCAGTTATTGTTATAATATCGTAGAGAGGAATTCATGAAGACAATGTCACTGTAGGAGGCGGTTCTCAAGTATTTTTTTCCTTCATAATTAGTGGTTTTTTTCCCCTAGTTTTGATAAGTTTTAGCAGATTTGAAAGTAAGTATTATCAAGCTGTAGGTAAGTTGTAAAACTCACAGCAGAGCTGTTTATTGTGAGAATATATTGATCAGCCAAAACATTAAGACCACTGACTGGTGTTAGAAGAAGTGTAACGGACTGTTGATCTGACAACTCAGTATTCTGATGGGAAAATCTGTACCCTTCATTTTACATGGACATGACTTTGACACTTGCCACCTACCTAAACCTTTCCCCAAATAAGCAACAAAGGTTAGGATCACTCACCTACAGTAGGACCCATGCCCACTCCTCATAAGAACTGCAGCAACGTCACCAAAAACGCAGGAGAAACAGAAGAAGAAGAAGAAGAAAAACCTCCACAAAGAGTCTGTGGTGATTAGCTGACCTCTGGTGGGGTCAGATGGAATATCTGTTAGAAACACAGACCCCACCTCTCAATCTATAGAGCATTTTTTTTTAAAAGATTACAGGTATGGCATTGAACCAGGGAGCTACTCTTTAGCTGTTAATGACTCTTGTCTTTGACACACATTTCAGCAATTTTAGGGCATAAAGGGAGTGCAATGATTAGAAATAAAATATGTCCTTTTTCAATGAGCTGACATAATTCATAGGAGTTGAACTAATTTTAGACAAGGAATTTTAGACCGAAATCAAATAAGTTTGCAAAAAACATGAGGTGAATTTGTAATTCCAACCACCAAACCATATGCAAAAAATGTGGAACGATTTGTGGAACAAAATGTAATTTTAAAGAAGGTTTTTAGGTCTTTTATTAAAAAAGAATGTTAAAAAAATCTTGTGGAAACTGTTTATCCTTAAGTTAAACTAAATTCGGGGGAGCTCATTTTCAATGAAAAGCTGATTTATGTATTTTTGCCAGTCTGAGAGTTAATGTTGTTTTTGCCACAAAACAAAGAAAAAAAAATGAAAATAACTTCTTCGCTCTCCTATGTTTGTTCATCTTTTCCCTTTTCCATCCACCTCTTCAGACTCTCGTTCGTTCTTGAATTTTGTCATCATGCTGTCCCTCTCTTCCTCCCACCTCCATCACTCATTGCCCCCATCTTTGCCTCGCCTCCTCCTTGTCGGCTTTCCGCTCCTCTCTCCCTCTCCCTCTCCCCAATGAAAGATAGAGTTTTGAAAAGGGGGGAGAATGAGAGGAGGAGGATGGAGGGGTGGGTCTTTATAAGAGCAGCTGCCTGCAGCCTCCACGTAGCCAGAGAAACTACGCTGAGACCGAGGGGAGGAAACATACACTGACCGATCTGTGCGGACCCCACGTAGGCACCCACAATCTCACCCCCCAGCTCAGGTAAGAAACACCTGAGG
>JAOXNZ010000044.1:18938884-18951428 GCA_028566095.1 Kryptolebias brasiliensis | reverse complement strand
CCAACCTGAAATTTAGTTTTGTTATTATGGGGTTCTCAGTATAAATTATTGAGAAAAAAAATCTTTATTTGATTGTAACATCAGGCTTACTTTAGACAGAAATTAATATCTCCTGTCTTTGTCTCTGCCAGGTGTGTCTCTTTGAGTGCACAGAAAACGTTTCCCCATCCTTCACGTGGGACCTCTGTCGTAAAGCACTTCCATCATCCACTTCTTCCCTAGATGGTAACATGAGAAAAAGATCTGAAGAGGAGGTTGACGTTCTATTGCCTGAGGAAGAGGAGCAAATAGAAGGGGACCTGCTACCACGCACTGCACTACAGAAGCTCGACCATGCCACCCGGGTGCTTGGCCTAAACCAGAAGGGTTTGTCTGGCAGTCAGTTGAGCACTGTCTACGATTCTCAAAATGCCCTGTCCCTTGAGAATGAGTATGAGGAAGAGGAGGCAGAGCAGGAAGATGGGGATGCTGGTGTGGGAGCAAGAGAACAGGGTGATCCACAGCTGAGCATCTCCAAGAGATTTGGTGGGTTCTACAAAGGAAGGCATGGCTACAGAAAACTTACGTCTCCAGGAAAGTCATACCAGAAAAGATACGGTGGCTTCATTGGTATTCGGAAGTCGGCGCGCAAGTGGAACAACCAGAAACGTTTCAGTGAGTTTCTAAAGCAGTATCTGGGGAAGAGCCCTCGGGCTAGTGAGTTCAACAGCGTGTCAGGTGACCTCACCCAGGAGAATGAAGTTTAACAGAGTGCACCTTTAAACCTGCGCCACAAAATAATTATCTGATGTGTTTTTACTGACCTTGTTTTGCATTAAACTGCTCAACCACTTGGCATTCATTATTAAAATACACTTATTAAAATGAAAAGAAAATTAAAACAAACATATTTTAAGACTACCATCAGACTACTTGTCATCCTAGGAGATAAGGATTTATTATTTTCCATTCCTTTTGTTCATTAAAATGATCAAACCTTTGTTAAACATTTTTATAAAACTGGATTTATAACTTAATTGACCACGCTGAAATTGTAGCCTTCCAGTGACATACTGATGTATTATTATTATTATTGTTGTTGTTGTTGTTGTTATTGTTATTGTTATTATTATTATCTCCTTTGGGGAAACTTTCCTGTTAAAAATTTGTAGATCCTTTTCTTTCATTATGTCGCCATCTGGTGGCCAAACCTATATAACACTCTCATGTGAACGATGATGCCAATGGTGCTTTTACTTTAATTTTATTAGTATTTTGTTTATTTATTTATTTATTTTGCATCAAAATAAGATGAACTTCATCAGTAATACTCTATTGTGATTTATGCTGAAATAATAAATACAGCTATAATTGTTTGTTTATTGAGTATCTCTGCTCCAAAACACACCTGAGACCAGAATACTGAGGCAGTTTAAAAGGATGATTAACTACAAGACTAGACAGCATGCAACCATCATTTAAACATTATAGATCTAATCAGTCCTACTTAATGTATTTTGTGTAAAGGTGAGCATAATCTTTGACTGGCTCTTGTGTTTGAATACTTCACACTTGTATGTACAAAGTGTCTTTGAACTGTACTGATGTAAAGTGTTTCTGTAAACCAGTATGAAACCTGTAAATAGCTGAATTTAAACACGCCAATAAATATAGTTTACTATTTCCCTTGTGGCTTGTCATGCACAACTGTTTCTGTGTGTGGAAGTATTTTGTTCGTAAGATTTATAGTGTCATTTAAAGTGGTGTTTGTTTTCCTTTAAATTTCTAACAAGCTTAGAAACGCAGATAATCTGGTAATAAGCACTATTTTTTTTCCCACTCTCCAGTAAGCCATGAAGTCCACACATGCTGATGTTATCATATGACTTGTTGTATAAATCTAATAAATAGGAAGAGGGCCGTTTTCCAATTTTATGTTGGTAATAAAGCATCTCCATTAATTATGTAGCCAATCTAAATGTTGTTTTTCAGGACAGTGAACAAAGGACAAATGTTTATTACATAGTTTACATTGTAAAATGACAGGGAAGACAAACAGCCATGCTGAGAGTAAATCCATCACCATCAGTGATATTTTAAACCTTAGTTAAAGTCAAAATATGATTTTATTTTACGTATCATCATTCGTTTTACATATCTAGTGTTTTTAATATTTGCCTCTGAAATAAATGAAAAATAACACATTAGAATGCCTAATGATTAAAACACTTTTAATTACACTGAAACTCAGTTTTGTTTTGTTGGCTCCTTTTGAGGACACAGATATGCTTCCCAAAACACTTTATTATATTTGAATTATTAAGGGATACTATCATATACATTATAGTAATACACATTATATTAAGCCTTTCTAAGTGCCTATAATTCATTCAAATGGCTGCTTCACAAAAAATATTTTAAATTTACAAAAAATACACAAATAAAACAAAAAAAGGGATTCCTCTTGTTGCAGTTCTGGCTTTTAAGATGTTGTGTTGTGTTGTGTTGCATTGCGTTGTGTTGAGTTGTGTTGTGTTGTGTTGCGTTGTGTTGTGTTGCGTTGTGTTGAGTTGTGTTGTGTTGTGTTGCGTTGTGTTGAGTTGTGTTGAGTTGAGTTGTGTTGTGTTGTGTTGAGTTGTGTTGAGTTGTGTTGTGTTGTGTTGTGTTGTGTTACGTTGTGTTATGTGAAATTAGCATTAATCCTAACATGAACATTAAACTTTGGTTAAATGTTCATGTTTAAACTTTGGTTAAATTAAATTAAATTAACATTAACTTAATCCTTACATCTTGGCCACTTTTTTTTACTCTTATAAAACAAACAAAAAAACTGCTTTAACTTTGAAGGGTCAAACCGGAAGCTGCATTTAATATCCGGTTATCTTGACATATCTGAAGACTTTCATATCACAGACATTTTCTGATTATCACGTCTGTTTTTCAACCATCACAACGCCAGGATTTGGTTAACTTGGTGAGTTTAAGGTGGTGAAGGACTGAAAAGCCACGTGGTGTGTCCGTTACTCAGTTTAGTTACTCAGTAAACTAAGTAACCGAGATTAGCTAGCCTCTTGAGTAGCACAAGCTACGCAGTTTATAGCACCGCTACTGCTGATGTTAACTTTCCCCACCAGGACAAATCCGTCCAAATGTCAGGGCATGTTTCACATAACTCTGGAAAAAGGCTTATCTGAGGTTCTCTATATGTAAGTTGAGGTTTCTTAGGTATTTCAAAGGCAATAAGTCGTCAGCTACAGCTAGCGGTCTTGCTAAGGTTACAGTTTACAAGCAAGCACTGGAGCTATCTGTTATCTGTAAATTAACCCTGATACCTGTGTTAGCTGAGCTGATTACAGCAGCCTAATGAGTCCGAGACTTTCCCCACATAAAGAACACTTTAGCATCTTTAATTGCATTAGTCGGATTAATAGTACTTCCTTTGTGAACTTTGATGTGTTTATTTTTTTTGAAGAAAACACAGCTATGTGCAGCTGTGTGCGGAGCTCCAGGGCTCTGTCCCCTGCCCTGTTCCCCAGGCTGCTGCCTCCTCAGACGGGGTTCAGGCTGGTCGGCAGGGGCCTCTGGACCTCCCCCCGGTGTCTGACTGTCAGCGGGGACTCCCAGCTGCCCCCTCTGCCCAGCCAGGCCCGGGTCGTGATCTGTGGAGGGGGCATTGTGGGAACATCAGTGGCCTACCACTTGGCCAAACTGGGATGGACTGATATTGTGCTCCTTGAGCAGGGCAGGTGAGATGAAAAAGGCTGTAAGCTTACCTTTCTTTGGTATTTGTTTATTTTTTTTTAAAGTTGCACTTTTGCTTTTTGACTCAATAAATGAAGTTGAGCTCTTGTTTTGACCGGCAGAGAATCATTGCCTCTTGTACTTCAGTTATTCTCACTGTCACCAGCCTATTCCCATGACTTTCCTGTTGGTTAGATGCAGGTATAAGAGCATATTCATTTGCTGCATCGTTATGTAAAGAGAACACGTTGGTTTGATATAACTGCGCTAATTCTGTTGTGTATATATATTTTTCCCAGACTTGGTGCAGGAACAACCAGATTGTGTGCCGGCATTGTGAGCATGGCTAAACCTATTTCCGTAGAGTGTCAGATGGCTAAATACTCTATTAATCTTTATCAGCAACTGGAAGAGGAGACGGGAGTTAAAACAGGTCAGACATCTTCATATGTACGAAGACAAACGTACCATGTATATGACTGTAGACAGTTCTCAGTGTATGAGTCCATCTGGTTTACTTCTGTTTGGGCTTTCATACAACTTATTAAATTAGTGATGTGTTGTAACAAGTACTTTTGGCTTTTTTCTGTTCTCAAAACTGGACTGATAATTATGAGTTACCCTCCTCTATTAATATGTCTCCTGAGGCTGAAGTCATGTGATGTGTGCTTGGATACTTGTGTGTTGCAGGTTATGTGAAAACAGGTTCTCTGTGTCTGGCACAAAATCAAGACCGCTTCATTTCTCTTAAGCGTCTGGCATCAAGACTCAAGTAAGACCTCAAGTCAATGCTTATTAGAGAAAGTGCCAGAAACTGTATAGATGTGGGGAGAAACATGTTTTTAATTTGTGTCTAATATAAATCATTTGATTCTCAGGGTGTTGGGAATCAGCTGTAATGTTATTAAGCCTAAAGAGGTGGCGAAACTCCACCCTCTTGTTAACATTCATGACCTGGTGGGGGCGCTCCACCTCCCTGCTGATGCTGTGGTGTCCTCCCCTGACGTTAATCACGCACTGGCTGTTGCTGCTGCAGGACAAGGTAACCGCAGACCACAAATATTTTAGGTAAAATATTTTACAGGCGTCCTTAACGCTGGTACTGCTGCTCATATTTCCTTGGCTCGTACTTAATCTTTGGTCTTCTTGGCTCTCTTCTTGTTCCAGGGGTTCAGATCCTGGAGCGAACCAGCGTACAGCAGGTCCAGGTGGAAAAGGGCCACGTGACGGCCGTAGAGACCGACCGTGGCTCCATTCAGTGTGAATATTTTGTCAACTGCGCTGGTCAGGTAAAGCCCACAAGGATAATATGTTTTGAACGGGTATGCTTGAACACACCTCAGTGTCGACTTTAATTAGGAATTTGAGAAGAAGAAGAGATTTGGTTTGCACCTTTTGTCACATTGAGGTTTATGTTTAGTTATTAGGTTTAGTCCCCAGCTTTGACCTAACATATCAGCTTAAGTTCATCTTATTTTGAAGGTTCATACTGTACTTTAATAATCTAGCTGACAGGTGTATTTGCTCTCTCTTTCTTCTGCAGTGGGCCTATGAGCTGGGTCAGGCTAGTGAGGTGAAGGTGTCTGTGCCTCTCCATGGCTGTGAGCACTTCTACCTCCTCACCAAACCTCTGCAGGAGCCGCTTTCACCCAACACACCAGGTCTCAAAAATCAAACACCAATAGTTAATTCCATCTTTATTTAGTGTTGAGAGTAACCGTTTGTGCGGTATATTACTACTACTGGCTTCTCCTGACCAATCACTTGGTCTTTTTAGCTGCCAGCCAAAAGAAAAAAACAGAAAACAGGCTGAAATCTTTTAGTGATGCAGATAAATGCTGAGGTGAAACGTCAGTATTATTTGATAGAGTTGAGAGGAGGTGGTTGACAGAGTGTGTGTCTTGTCTCCAGTGGTCATCGATATGGATGGGAGGATATATGCCAAACCCTGGCAAGGAGGCCTTTTGTCTGGAGGTTTAGAGAAGAACCCCAAACCCATCTTCACTGAAGGCCGCAACCAGCTGGAGATCCAGAACATGCAGGAGGACTGGGATCACTTTGGTAAGGAAGAGGAAGTTGCTTTAAAATAGTATTATTTTATGTTAGTGTAAAATGTCATGGTAAAATGGGAATACATTGAATCACTTTATACAGTGTTTTGGAAAGTTTTAACCAGAGAAAAGGTTAATAATGAATGACAGACAGGGACTGTGTCCTATAGACTGTGTCCTTAGTTGTTTTTGATGGTTGCAAAAATTGTATTTACAGAGTGACATAACATTTTTATAGTAAGGCTGAACCTCTCTGGTTGATTCTATTCTGTTCTATTTTAAAATAGCCGGAAACCTTTGTCCTTGGTCTGAAGGTGGTAACCTGATAGCTCTCGTGCAGTTTGACGGGCTGTCATTATTCAAGACATTCATCACTGGCCAAACCTGAACTGCAGAAAGTAACAACACACATGGCCAGGTTTATTTGTCATAGATGGCTCTACGCTTGCAGCTTTTTACTCAAGTGTGCATATTAAGAAGTCCACTCTGTGGCAAAAGACAAGTCTTAGATTTTAATCGGGTATTTTAACTCAACTCAAGTAAAAAAATGACAGATGGTATTTCCTCTCAGATGTGAGAAGGACAGTGACGGTAAACTAAATATCATCTGATACACTCTGTTTTAAAATAGGTGTGATCACTAGAAAGCCAGGAGTTGTAGAAGGCAATGAAATGCACACATGTATGTTTGATTTTTTTTCTTTTCTAAAGGCATTAAGAGAGAAATGGATGACAAGTGGCAGCTTTAATTTTATTGTGTCAGAAAGCTTTGAGTGATGTAGGATGTTCCTTACGTTTTCTAGATAGTTTGAAAGAGTCGTCTTGCTGGTGGGCAGGGTTGTCTTGGTTGTATTCACATGCTTAACAATAGCTTGAAGATGGTCTGGTTTGTTCATTACAGAATATTTGAACACAAACTGCGTGGTCTCAGATTTCACTGTTTCTGCTTTCAGAGCCGATACTCAGTGCCCTGCTGAGGAGAATGCCGAGTCTTGAGTCAGCTGAGATCCATCAGCTGATCAACTGTCCAGAGTCCTTCACACCTGATATGCGCTGCCTGATGGGAGAGACACCGGGAGTGTCTGGGTACTACGTGCTGGCAGGGATGAACTCCTCGGGTCTGGCCTTCGCAGGAGGAGCTGGCAAGTAAGCAGGACTCTACAATCATTGCGTTTGCCAATAGAATATGGTTTTAGAAGATGGATTGAACTCTATTCCACAATTAAATGTGTCATTTGGTGGGTCATAGGCAGCTGACACTTATGAGCTGCTTTGTTCAGCCCTGTGATGTTGTCATGCTGATTGATTGTTCAGTAAAGCACAAACAGCCTGTTGTGTGGTGTTGTGAATTTTGGTGTACAGGTACCTGGCAGAGTGGATGACCTATGGCTACCCCAGTGCCAATGTTTGGCCGCTGGACATCAAACGCTTTGGCAACCTGCAGAGCAGCCGAACCTTCCTGCGGCACCGAGTGATGGAAGTCATGCGTGAGTAGTGACCTCTCTTAAAATGATATTTTGGTTTTTAGTCAAATATGTTTGTCACCTGGGCCTCAGCACACAGCTCAAGGTGAATAGTTATATCTAACTTCACTCTCCTCTACAGGGCGAAGTTTTTCTTGGTTTTGTGATTTTCAATTTTCATTTTAATGTGTTCTTCTAATGCGTGTGTGTGTGTTGCCCAGCCTTGCTGTATGAACTGAAGGTTCCTCGGTGGGACTTCCAGACTGGGCGTCAGTTGAGGACAAGCCCCCTCTACGACCGTCTGGACACCCAGGGGGCTCGCTGGATGGAGAAACATGGCTTTGAAAGGCCCAAGTACTTTGTTCCTCCTGGGAAAGGTGCAGTTTTCTCTGTGACAAGACTCAGTTTTTCACTAAAGTCAAGGAATCATAAAATAGATATTTAAGTACAGTCACTAACAGTGTCACCATCATTGTTCCTAGCCTGCTCATGTCATAATTCAAAATGAAAGCTCTAGGTAAAATTGATTTTGGCAGCAATGTTACATAACCCCCAAGGTCACTTGTTGTATAACAAATTTCAAAGAATTTGTAATACTGAGCTAGCTTTATTACATCTTATAAAACAGGTGATTGCATAGAAAAACATGGGCTTGTATTGTAGTCAAATGTCAACAGTCTGAATTGCAAAGTGACACTCGCAGATTTTCAAGGATTTTCAGATCAATGTAATTAGAGCTTTTTACAGTGAAACCACAGCTTTACATTTTTTTTTTATTTCTTTGCAGATCTGTTGTCTCTGGATCAGAGTAAGACCTTCTACAAGCCAGACTGGTTTGACATTGTCGGAGCAGAAGTGAAATGCTGCAAAGAAGCCGTTTGTGTCATCGACATGTCATCCTTCACAAAGTTTGAGCTGACCGTGAGTCACGACGCGCCACAGACATCTTATAATTAGTGCTGGTTTATTTAGAGAAGAAATTACTGCTGCCATCCTCTGTGGATCCAGACTGTGAACCAATGGAGAACATTTTCCATGTTTGTTTGTGCCAAATAATTAGAAGGAGATGTTTAGTACGCTACAGATAATTGTAAATTGAGAGGCTAAAATCCCTCTTTTTAAGTTTCTGAGCTTCAATAATGTAAGCACTGCATCCAAAGTGTTAAAGTTAATATTTTACACTATGTTCTGTCCTAATGTCTCAGTCAACAGGGGACCAGGCTTTGGAGCTGCTGCAGTATCTTTGTGCCAATGACCTGGATGTTCCTGTCGGACACATCGTGCACACCGGCATGCTGAATGAGAGAGGGGGCTACGAGAACGACTGCAGCGTGGTCCGCCTCAGCAAGAACAGGTTTGAAACATCTGAGCAATAACAGTGCAGCAGTGTAGTTTATTCTGACTTGAAACAAGCAAAGATTCAAATGTTGTTTTCTCTTTAGCTTCTTCATCATCTCTCCGACAGACCAGCAGGTCCACTGTTGGTCCTGGATAAAGAAGCACATGCCCAATGACCCACACCTCCACCTAGAGGATGTCAGCTGGAAGTACACAGGTGTGCAACAGAAACATCACTGGTGCTGTGCCTTTAAGACTCTGTAGAGGACCATCATGTTAATACAATTTAAATAGATTAAAACACATCTATTCTGTCAGCTCGGAGATTGAAATTGCTGTGTTTTTGTTGTTTGGTAATTAGACAGAGAAAATGAAAGAAATGATGGGTGAAGGGTGGTAGATAATTACAAATTTAAAATGTGTTTTCTGATTTAGTTACTTTTCTAAGGTGTGAACAGTTCTAGGCCTGCATTCTTTATCTGCACACAGAATAAGACCATACATATGGTGATGTCTCCTTATACAGATCTCTAATGTTCATAACGCTCATCCTTTTCTCCTAGCTTTAAATCTGATTGGACCCCGTGCGATGGACGTTCTGGCTGAGCTGTCATACGTTTCCATGACCCCTGAGCACTTCCCCTCCATGTTCTGTAAGGTAAAAGAAACGACCAGTCGGAGCAAAGCTGATGATTTGTTTAGGTTTTTGTATCCTTTTTTTTGTTTTCCTGTTCATACTTCCAAGAACGGTAACTGACCTTGCACATGTGTGTGTTTACAGGAAATGAGTGTGGGCTACGCCAACGGGATCAGAGTGATGAGTATGACTCACACCGGAGAACCAGGTTTCATGCTCTACATCCCAATAGAGGTGCACCCTGCATGCACACAAACATTACTTAGACGACATGCAACAGGATGTTTTCCTTGTTTTTGTCGACGTACTCGCATGTTTAATGTTAAAACATCAGCTTTTACTGTCATGTAACACTGGTTTATGGACCTGCTCCCTGCAGTACGCTCTGCATGTATACAATGAGGTGATGTCAGTGGGACAGAAGTATGGCATTCGTAATGCTGGCTACTACGCTCTGAGGAGCCTCCGCATTGAGAAATTCTTTGCATTCTGGGGTCAGGACCTCGACGCCTTCACCACCCCGCTGGAGTGCGGACGGGAATTCAGAGTCAAGTTTGACAAGGTTAGTCTCTCTGCAAGACAACATGAGGCCTGCTTTCAGCTAGAGCGGAGACGTTTGTTTGTTTGTCTGTCACTGCACCTCAGATCACCTTCTTTGTTAGTGATCAGGTTTTTGACAAAGCAGAAGATGAACAGATTTGTTGTGCTTTGTTCCATTCACTTACTGCGACATCTGCTTTGGATTATAAATAGTCTTTTTTGGGTGGGGGTGGGCGTGCGTGTGTGTGGAGAGGAATATTTGTCACCTGGCTGCAGGTGAAGACACAGCAGGTGGGCCTTTGAGTCTGCAGTTACAAAGTTTACCAACAGTCTCATGTTGATAATTGTGAGATATCAGCTGTGTTGTCTGATGCTTGCAGCTGTTCTTTCAGTAGCACAATATTAACAAGGGCTGCAGAGTTTAACACTGATTTCATGAATTGTTTTTCAATAAAGCTGTGCAGGCTTGATAATATTCCTTACCTTTTTCTCCTTTTTGTTTATTTCTTTGACTGTTTGTTTTTTTTCTTGTTTTGCTCATTATTTTGTCTACTCATTCTTTGCGTCTCTTCACCAGGACACTCATTTCCTCGGGCGAGAGGCGTTGCTGCAGCAGCGTCAGGAAGGTGTGTTCCGGCGGTTTGTCATGCTCGTCCTGGAGGACCACGACACGGAGCTGGATCTGTGGCCCTGGTGGGGCGAGCCGGTCTACCGCAACGCTCAGCTGGCCGGAACAACCACCAGTAGCGCGTACAGCTACACTCTGGAGCGCCACGTCTGCCTGGGCTACGTGTCCCCGCCGCCTGGCCCCGAGGGGCTCCCCACACCCATCACCCCTGACTTCATTAATCGTGGTGACTACGAGGTGGACATTGCTGGTCAACACTATCCGGCCAAAGCCAAGCTGTACCCATTCAGCTCCCTCTTCACCCAACAAAAGCGGAGGAAGGAAGACATGGAGCTCAGCAACCTCCAGGGAAAGTGAGGCAGCGTTCACGGACAGTCTCCCTCTGAGACGCTCCATCAGTTCACCACATCCACTCCTGCTCTAACCTCACAGTGCCAACATCTGTTCTCCTTCACAGCTCCTAATGTGAGGGCTAGATGTACAAACACTTCTTGTTTTGCTCATATTTAATTTCCAACTTGTATTTTATTTTTATTTTTTATAGTGCAATATTGAAGAAGCACCAAACACCTGTGTTCATCGAATTCTGCTGCAGTTTTCAGCCCACCCTGATCCACACTCAGTCCACAGTGTTGTGACTTCTTTATCTCTGCAGCCTGTTGCTGTGCATCTTTATCAAATTGAGGTCAACACTAGCTGATGTGGATTTTCTCTGCTTGTTGACCTGAACCCATCCAGAAGGCGTTTAGACGATCTTCTCTGGCTGTGTTTCAGGTACTGTAAAGCTTCCTTTGTTGCACAGTCTGAAAGAGATGTAAGTCCCGACGTATAAATCCAAATATTTACCAACTCTAGATCTGCTGCTGTAACAAATCTCAGTGACGTGACCCATATCAGATTCTTTATACTCTTCACTGTGCTCAGCCTCACAACACCAGACTTGAGAAAATCCAAACACATAAGGGAAACAGGCTTGAAGAAGCCCGAGATTCTGATCAGTAATCCAGCATCGTGTGGTGTCACCTCACACCTCTTTTAGTCTGATTGTGAGCACTTGCATATCTTCAGAGGGAAGTCAGCCTCTTCCTCCTTCGGTAATGTCTTCATCAGCTGTGAGCTGCTGTGTTGTTGTTCTACTGTGTGCAGAGCTCATGGAAAATGTATTTATGAGAATATAACCTGACTGGTTATTTATGTTTGGTGGCTGTTTTGAAACATTGATGCACTTTTGAGGTTTAAATTTAGTTTTAATGATTTTTTTTGTTGTTTTTTTTGAATGTGTGGCTAATGGGAACGCAAATCAGCCATCCTATGATTGATTTTAGATGTTTGTGTAAAGGAAGGATTTCACTGCATTTGGAAATAAAATGTATTTTTGTATAGTTAGCGTGTATAAACATCTCAATTTTTAGTATTGTACTTTTTGAGGCATCAATTTTGAGTCATTTCAGCGACTTAAAGTATTAGTTGATCAGCTGAATGTAGTCGTTCCTCGTTGTTCATCATTTCACGTGTTTGAAGGTTTGTGAAGACCTGCAGGTTTTATAGGAATTGACCCCGAAAGGACAAATGCAAAGAAAAATAAAGCTACACTGAACAGATTTGATAAATGAGCTCTCACAGGAGGGCTTTAATGGTGTCGTTTTTATCCTACGTTTTTCTGCATGACTGCTGCGTCGTTCACAGTAGGTGCAGGACAGCATCACTTTGTGTGGAGCTGCAGCAGCAGGTCTGACGTTTCCAGGAAACATTTGAATGCGAGACGGCAGCGAACAAGTGTCAGATTAAGTGCCGTTCCGCTGCTCTTAGTGGTGCTTTGAGTCTGACCTCTGTGTTCTGGTAACGTTCTTGTGTGATAAATGTTTCGGCCCTTGTTCTTTCCTGTCGTACAGATTTCAGATTAAAGATTGCTTTTGCTTTTCTATAACGCATTTTTCAACAAAAGCATGCGGTAAAGCAGTTGTGATTAATTTCATTTTCTTTTAAATATTTGTGAGGAAGAATAAAAAATGTTGTTTTTTTTCTTGAACTATTTACTAACTAGACGAGCCCCTGAATGGTCAAAGGGAAATGGACGAGAACTTTTGTGCAAAATGAAAACCACATATTTTTTAGATCTCGATTTCTAAAATTAAAAAATTATTTTATCTACAAAAAAAATCAAGTT
>JAOXNZ010000044.1:18912840-18924118 GCA_028566095.1 Kryptolebias brasiliensis | reverse complement strand
GGGGCTGCAGAGAGTATTTCTGATCAGCTCGGCTTCATCTTACACATACTGAAAATATCCATCATGGCCAGCTAATGTTCCTTCGCAATAACTCCAATAATTTGTCTTAGGCAAGAGCTTTCTGGTGTTCCCAACCCTTTTGCTACCTGCAATCAGACTGTTCTGTCTATTTCTGCCAGCACACAGAATTATTAATGTTCTAGAGATTGGCATTGGATTTATTTTTTAATCTTGATTTTCAGGATTTGTTAAAAGACGGTGCTATCTGTGAGATCGTTGGAATGCAATTTAGCCCCCAGGGGGTCAAAGAAGGCTAAACACAAACATTACTTATCATTGGAGAATTAGATTTTCGTGGTTTTGTTTTGGGCTAAAAATAGACTGCTGTTGCACTCAGGCCAGTTGTGCAACTTGACATGAAACTGTGATAATTACACCTACAAAAAGAATAAAAGTGTCTGTTTTTGTCCCTATGGGGAGTTCCCCCATGTTTGTGTTTATAATCAGTTTGCGAGAAGTCCTGTGAAAACAGTCATATGTATGTTGTATGTATGTGTAAATTCTTCGGTGGCTCGAGGGAACCTTTGTCAAATCTCAGAAAAGAATCCCTGATGATCCCATTCCGGATGGTTTAACTGTAAGATGGGATTGAGTTGCATTATGGGAAGTGTAGGACAGAAAGCCTGCACAGCTTAGTCTCCTCTTTGATTTTGATCTTTGTCAAACCTTTCTGTCAATGCCCCACCTTTATGGAAGCACAACACCAAATCTCAACAGCACTTCAAAGGGCAATTCCAAAGATTTCCCGCTGGTTCAACAGTCAACAGGGGGGATACCTTCTTAGGAAACTTGCACAATACAAGTCCTAAGCCAGGCTCTGTGATAGTATGGGGTTGTACTTGTGCCCTTGACCTTAGTATTTTATTACCTCTGTGATGGCAGAGGTAATGCAGAAAAGTCCAGTGGAGATTTAAGAGCAACTTTTCCAGGGATGTCAAGCATTTTTGTACTACAAAGGCATGGCTGCCTAATATTACTGGAACAATACAACTATGCTGTGGGAGCAATTCATAAAGACTTCTTTATTCAGGTATATTTTATCAAGGGCACATTAGTTACTTAAAAAAAATCCAACTCCAAAAGTTTGGATGCTTAATTTTAAACTATTTTAAAAGTGTATTTGTTCTTTGTTTAAAATATATATTTTTTTCAAGTTCCATGGCTTAATCCAAAGCTTAAACTGATCACACAATCCCATCAGAAGGGTCACTTTAGCCAACAGAAGATTTTACCTTACTGCTTACTGTACATTCCTAGGCTGTGATAGTGGCAAGATCATGGAAGCAACCTGGTGTAGATGTGATACCCATGCAGTTGTGTCTTTCCGGCTCGGTGTGACCTTCTAACACATAGCAATGTCCTGACACGGTTCTACAGAGTCATGCCAAGGTGGAGCCTGGAACATGGTGCAATCGTGGCCATACATCATACAGTGGCAGGAACATGCTGCTGACACATATAGCATTGTGAAGGTGCAGGAGAGCATCTTGGGGACACAGAAAATAGCAGGGAAAGACCTATTTTGTGTGGACTAAAAGTGAAGCAGTTTATGATTTGCCACAATCCAGCCACGTTCTAATAGGTTGTGTAGGTCGTAGAGAGCATATCAGGGTTGCCATCCTCTGTGAAGGAGGCCTATGAGGCTATCCCACAGTGCACTTTATCCAGTAAGACAGAAAAATAGCACCAATGCACCACTTATCAGTGCACTTTTTTGGCCTTTGAAAAGAGTAAAAAAGAATGATAAATGCAGAAGATTGGATTGGTATCTTAGAGGAAGCTGATGGTTGCTTTTAAACCCCCTGCTGCAGTTTTAGAAACAATTCAACACAGGGTGGAGGATGTTAGTACAGCGCTCAAACTGGCACCGTTCTCACTGGGGATTCAAACTGATTTTAAAAGAGCAAGAGGTTTTTTTTTTAACTTTATCCTCATTATTCTTTGAAGTTCAGTCAATGTACAAAGTGAGGCAGCACTCGAGGGGCTCAGCTCCTTTGGGGTGACCTGTTCTAACAGTACCACAGTCACTTGTGACAAGTGTAAAGGCCTCCATCAAATGCTAGTGACAACAGAAAGGTTTTAAAGCAACAACATGCTAACTAAATACAGTGCAGTCATTAAAACATTGAAGTCTTTTTGTGCAAACTGAAGGATTTTTGGCACTGGTTTTCAGCAGAGTGAAAATGAGCTCAGAGCATTAAAGCTGATCCTGACTGGCCAGAGTAATCTGTAGTTAATAACAATAGCTGACCACAGAACACGGCAGCCCTAGTGTTAAAAACACTGTGACTTAGTGAGCGTAAGGGCTGGCCCACATTTTTCCTCCCTGTGTTTACACATCCTTATCTGCTGCTTATTTTGGAGTCGGGTCGTGGGCAGCAGCTTCAACAGGGAGGCCTAGACATCTTTCCCCACAGCCACCTCTTCCAGCTCTTCTGGGAGAATTCCAAGGTGTTTCCAGGTCAGCTGAGAGACATAGTCTCTCCAGTGTGTCCTGGGTCTTCCCTGGGGACTCCTCCCTTTTGGACATGCCTGGAACACCTCCCTAGGGAGGAGTCCAGGGGGCGGCATCCTTACCAGATGTCTGAACCACCTCAACTGGCTCCTCTCAATGTGGAGGAGCAGCAGCTCTATTCCAAGTCCCTCCTGGATAACCAAACTTCTCACCCTATCTCTAAGGGAGAGCCCAGCTACACTGAGGAGAAAACTCATTTTGACTGCCTGTATCCATGATCTCATTCTTTTGGTCACTACCCAAAGTTCTTGACCATAGGTAAGGCTAGGAACCGACCGGTAAACAGAGAGTTTTGCCTTGCAGCTCAGCTCCCTCTTCACCACAACAGACCGGTACAGAGTATGCAATACAGCAGAAGCTGCACCAATCCGTCTGTCGATCTCACGCTTCATTCTTCCCTCAAGACCCTGAGATACTTAAACTCCTCCACTTGAGGCAGCACCTCACTCTCAACCTGGAGAGAGCAGTCTGCCCTTTTCCGACTGAGGACCATGGCCTCAGATTTGGAGGTGCTGATCCTCATCCCAGCTGCTTCACACTAGGCTGCGAACCACTCCAGTGAGAGCTGGAGATTACAGCACGATAATAATATAAATAATAATAAAAAGCTCTGGCCCTAGCTTTTTATTAGTATTTTATGCAAATCTCTTCTGACTGAGTGCAGTGTAAGCAGACTAGTAGTTCACAGCAGCTTACCAAAACATTTGATAAAGATGTTTATTGTGTAACAGTCTCTAAAGGCACAGAAACGTGCAGGTACTTCTGGATCCCGCCTGAGCCGAACCACCTTAAGCGCCTTAACCACCATCCTCCTTAGTTCCCCTCTCACAGCATGTGGTTCCACCAGCGCTGCAGTGTTATTCTTACCTTTAATCATACAGTGACAGCCAGCTAAGCATGCACACTTTCAGCCCCATTCTCTTTGTACAGCTTCACACGCTGATACAGACATCTGCTGAGGGAGTTTTTCCTTTTGACCGCTGTAAAAAAATATTCACTCACCACTGCTCCAGCAAGCTAAGCACCTAAGCATCTCACCAGATAGTGCAAACAGTGGCAAAAGTGTATAAAAAGATGTATAAATACATACAGAAGTATTACCCAGCTGCAGGCAGCTTAAGCAAGTTCCCACACTGTGAGCAATCCACACAGCAATATGTAATCTGCAGAAATATGCTTGTATCAAACAAAACTATCTAGTAGGTGGAGAGAAAAAAATGACCCAATAACATTTTCCTAGAGCTGCAAAACGTACAGTCACTGCAAAACACCATGAATTATAAGTTCTGACTCCACATTGGGCTTCATGGCATCATCTCTTCTGACTGAGTCCAGCCCATATCAGGCCTGTGCAACAAGTAAACAAAAACACAAACACTTAAATATGTTGAGTGAAACAGCAGGAGCTGAACTTTGAGGGGAGAACAGGGTTGTGCTCATATTGGATCTTGTCACTGATAGCACCAAGTCAATAAAACCGGGTTCCCAGACGCTTTAATAAACTAAACCAGGATGAAACACGAGACTTTGATAACCTTGACCGAAAACAGGATTACTTTAAAGTAAAGGGAGTTTTAGAAAAATACATTCCAGCCTCCTTCAACCGTTATTTTGTCAGATTACTTCAACTTCAGCTTTAATGACAACAGCAACAACAGCAGAACCAGCTGTTTATTTTCCTACACACAGTGAGTGCAAACTTTCCAGCAAGTCTCAGAGCAAACTGTGTTACAGGTACGTCATTGTAAAACAAATTTCTTTCTACAGTACATGTTGTAAATCTACGAGACGGATTTCTGTTATTCCCATCTAATTCTCTTCTACTGAGCTCACAATACTCCACTGTCAGTGGGCACAGATTTGTGTGGTTGTATGGAAAATTGCCAAGTTAATAAACAACAGCAACAGAATGCTATTTAATAAAAAAAATACACACACAGACTCCAACCAGCACAGTTTTTTTAAAAAAAAGCAGCAAGTTTAAATGACAAATTGTTACTCTTTTTTCAATATTTTAAAATATATTGTTGAGTTCAGGACGCAGAGTTAAAAGAAAACTCTGTGAGACAAGTCTGCAAGGGGGACGGATGCTGCACACTGCTGGAAAAGAAAATAACAATAAAACAGACAAAACAAACAAACAAAAAAAAACATCTAAAAGGCTTTAGGCAGCCTTGGAACAATACAATGAGGTGGCACAAATAATGTACGCTGAGCAATGATCCGAGTAGAGCGCCCTGAACAGAAACCTAAAAGGACATCTCTACTGAAAAATAAGAAAACAAACAAAATCTTTCAAAGACAGTTCACTTTTTTTTCTAGTATATATTGTTTTAAGGAAATCAAAGAAAAATGCCAAGGAAGCAGAGCACGACAGTGACTAAAGGTAACAAAATAAGAGCCATAACAGGAAAAGAAATCTGTGCTACAGCATTGCACAGTGGAGGTCCAGTCATACTGTGGGACTGTTTGAAAAGCGAAAGGTGGACTATGATATATAGTCTAAATTTATTTTAAAACATTTGGAAACAACTGTAGTTCTTCAATTGCAAAAAAGAATGAAAAATTTAAGACCATAAATGCTTGAAACGTAATAATTGATGACTTTCCAGCAGCCGGGGTGACAGGCCGGAGGAGGGCCGATGAATTGTGATGCTGGGATCTGTGGGTGAGCAGGAGGTGATGTGAGCCATCACAGCTTTTATTCATCACACTGCAGACAGACACACAGAGACAGGAAAACAAATACAGCAACAAAAAAAAGTATTTGTAGTGACCTACTCTCTCTATGGTTTGTCCAGTCGCAAAGAGGTGATTTCTCTTGGGAAAACATATTTATTTCCAACCAGAATATGATTTCTTGGATGTGAACGGTGTGATTTCTTTATTTTTTATGTTTAGGTTTTAAAAAAGCTACATGTTTCAAAATGTTGACCTATTGTCTTTTTCACTGTTCATTGGCAATCATAACACCATTTTGTTAAGTGTTTCTAAAAACAGGCACACTTACAGTACATATACACTATAATAAACTTTCAGTAGAGGCATAATTAATTGCTTGAGCTGTTTGATATAAAACATGATCCTACTTCATAATGCCAATTTGGATCAACAAGTGCAAAAAGGGTGGGTTTTTTTAAAGCATAAGGACATTTGTTATTGTCCACATCAGTTCTCTCTGTTTTAGTGATAATTAGATATCAGGATGCAGCAAACAAAACTTTACACTGTATTGATTCTTTGGTGTTGTGATAAATGGTCTTATTGAATTTGTTTTCAATGAATAAAAGAAACACAGGTTGGTAAATGACTTCTCTTAAGTTGAAAGGAGGTGGTTGGAGATGTGGGGTGTCTGAAGCTAAATACACAAATACTGGTTTGAACCCAAAGATGTTCTGTATTTGCTGTGAGGGTCATGTTTTGAAGGTTAGTATAATACTACAGTAACTTCAAAGCATTTGTTATTTTACATCAGATATTTGGAAAACATATTGCACCAGTAAATATATAAGTCAGGGACCATCAACTGCGAGCCCCCGGGCCATATCTGGGCCATAAGATCAGTCCATCTGGCCTGCAAGCTATTACAAGATAAATTATGGATCGGTTTGGAATGGGATTTAGCTGTAAACCATTTTAGAAAGAGTTTTTGTCAATTGCGCTTTAGCCAGCTGGAGCACTCACAGCATGTATCCAAGTAATGGTCTTCTATCATAAGTGCCAAGTCGTGCAAGAAGCTGCTTACATCAGTCAAATGTGAGAAGGGTTTGACTACTTAAAATACTGAGTCTGACAGATGCATACATCTACTCAGCACCTAAGAATAAGTTTATACATGTACAAGACCTTCTATTTTTGACCACATTTAGCTCATTTTCAGCCCTGACAGCTATGAATGGTTTGTTGTTTTGATGTCTTTTCAACCTAAATGCATTTCATAAATATCTTATTCAAATTAAACTATTTCACTTTTTGATTTAGCACATTTATTTTTAAGTAATTAACATTTCATGTGCTGTGATTGTAAAATTAGTATCTCACTGAGCTGCGACTGTTGGAAACTAGTTTGCGATTCAAAATGACAAGAAAGTCTTTTTGTTGCAGTCTTACTGAATTTTGCCCCATTCTTATGATATAAGCAACTGGAATATATTTTTCAAATGAAGATAGGCAGATCTTAAGCCATTTTTCAGTAATTATTGCTTATGATCAATGTGGACCTTCACATCTGCCTTGGGAGTTTTTTTTTTTCACATTGCTTCCATGCAAGTATCAAAATACATCAATATTGCCTTTATGTTTGAGGTTTTCCACAGAAGCCAGGATCTATTTACCCTGTTGGTAACATGTTTACCCTCTTCATAAGAATTTCATTGGAATGGAGGCCTAAATAAACTATTTTCCAACTATTTTGTGTTGCCAACTAGTCTCCAACAGTCGCAGCCCAGTAAGTTACTGGCTTCAAACCTAAGAATGGTCATGAATTGAAGGTAAGCATAAAAAAATGTCAGTATCTGATATGTGTGAATTTATAAAGATTAATTTGCAGCAGAGTTAGTGGGCAGGGCACTATAACTTTGTTTAAGCATCTTTTGATGAAGTAAAGAATTAAATCCTTGATCCGTGTCTAATTTTTTGCTGTTCTCGGTCTTCGTTAGTCCAGCTCCAGCAGGTCTGTGTGTGGTACAGCAGGCTGTGTTGTCTCGGTGGAACAGTTGGAGACGGCAGACGCTCATCCTGTCCTCGTCTCCACTCGGCAGGAACAAGTTTTGGTCCTCCACACCTCTGTTTATCCTTCCTTCTCACCTCCTCCATCTCATCCCTTCATTCCTGAACTGTATCTCTGTCAGCCTTTTGTATTATAATATATTGTTTCTGCAATTCCTCCTTTTATGTATATGTTGACATTTACAGATATGAACAATGGTACCACGAATGGATGAACGTGCATAAGACACATTTTTTAAATTAAATATATATATTTTTGTCTTTCTGTTTTTTCTCTATCTCAACCCATTTCACCCTCCTTCCCTTTCTCCCCTCTGCCTCACCCGCTCTATCACACACACAGATCCGTTCATACTGTGTTTGGCAGGCAGACTTCCAGCCCTGCAGGTCAAGTCCTCCTCCCCTGTCTCCGGTTGTCTGGTTTGCCACCTCCTTCAGATTGCCCAGATCTGTCCCACTTTCCCTGGGAGCTGTCAATCCGAAACAGACTGCTGAGTGGGTTTAGCAGTGTGGGGAATCTTAGGCTGGCCAGACAACAAAAGGGTTACAGTGCTGGACTTGTAGGCAGGGTGCAGGAAGGAAAAACAAAATTGTAACTGAACAGCAGGGGGTTTAAGGTCAAATCTCGCTGTGTAGTAAGATGGCATCACATTGGGGTGGATGACCCCTCTACGCACACCAACCTTCTTCTTCTCCTCTACTTCTCCAAGCCTTTATGCCATCCGACTGGCTGTTTGAATTAGCAATTTCCAATCAACCATCAGCTGGGTGTGTGCGTCATCACACCCTCAGGTCACTGATAGCATATGGAACAAGGCTGGAACAAGTTCATGGGTTCAACACTGTATAAAAATGTATAAAGTGGGGAGTGGGGGTGTTTGATTAAAAAGCTACAAATGTAGAGCAGCTGCCAGTACAAAATCAGATGAAGCCCAATCAGATAAGTGCTCTTTAGGAGGTTTAAATATAAAAAATGAAGCCTTTCACACATGCACTGAGGCCACTGATTAGTGCAGATATTTTATATTTTGTTGGCAGTGGCTTGTGAAAGGATGAGTCCCCTTCCAAAGACCTTTTCCGATGACAACCAATGGTCCTTGAGGGATTTCTGAACAGCCCTGCGTTGGCAGCAGCTCTCGTCCAAAGTCTCTCGGGATCTGAGGGACAACAGCTGTTGCGGCAGGGCCGAACATCTGGCAGAGAAAGGTGGTAAAGTCAAAGTCTTGTCCGGCAGCTTGTTAGGAGAAACATTGGCGCTGAGGGTTACGTAAGATGGAGCTGTCATTGTTAACAGAGACTGCAAACAGAACGACACACTATGCTCCCCAGATGAAGAGGCGTCTGTATCTTTCTCTCAAAGTGCTGCTGAACATTTCTGTAATGATGAAAGACACAGTGGTTTTGATAGGAAGGCCTGGGGGACTTTGTTAGACTGTGCTGCATACTGCATGCATTGTGGCAGCCGTTGTACAAGACCCATTTCATAACTGTCTGTCTTTGGCACTTCATCTTCTGCATTTTAGATTCTAGCAAAAGAGCCCAGTAGTTTTCATAATTTGTGTATTTTCACTCTATCTGAGTCCATAAGACCTATAAGACATTTAGGTTACAAAAAGAAACACAGAACATGTTTGGAATAAATCTATAAGGACACTAAGGACAACTTTTGTCACTGGAAAGGAACAAAATCAATGCTTTTAAATCAGTCTTATGAGTGATTTGGATGAACTCAAACTCTCCCTGCACTATTTAGTTGAATTGAATTCATTCTCTTCAAACTATTTTTTTTTTTAAAACACCAACATCGCAATACCCCCTAGATACTCCAGAGAGGGTCGTTTTTACCCCTGTCTTTGCATTTGCAACATTGACAAGGTAATATTCAAAGAGGTTGCATTTTGTTACATTTGGACAATTTTAAAATTGTAAGCACGATTAGGCTTGACTCCAAAAAAAAATGGCATGTATGGGCAATTAAATTTACCATAAAATTACTCCAGACTCATGTTTTAAATTACATATGCTGACTCGCCAACAGTTTACAACATTCACTAATAAAATCACACCAAACAATATATATATTTTGTTTAAAACACAGCCTTCTGGTATGATAATATAAATAATTACCTTTTACTAAATGCTTTCTAACAGTATGTCATGTGTGTTTTGATTCTGCCTGTTAAGTCACTGATCAAAACCCAAAGAAAAACAAAAAACAGAGGATGGGAAGAACATGTAAACTCCAGAAAGGCCACAGCTGAGTTTCAAACTATAAACTTTTGTTTTGCAAAGTGAAAATAAAGACAAAATAAAGAATATTTGAAAGTTAGGTTCATAGTTGATCCATATGAAGAATTAATTCTTGGATAAGTAGATCAGTGTCCAGGAGAACCCATGACAAGATGATGAAAAGACTCAAAGAACACAGGCAAAATGTTATTGGAGAATTTGTTCTGACATCAGGAGAAACTTTAAGTAAGAATAAAAAGCCAAAATTTAGACATTTTAATATAAAACAGAGTAACCGCACATTAAACTGTTGTCTATAGACATATATTTAACGCATGTGTGGATAACATAACTTTTCCATCTGCTTCCTGTTCTCACTGATACGTTCATTTTCTTGCATTGACTTGCAGAGCAGAGCGATCTCGCTTTGCGCCTGACCTGATGCAGATTCAACATGTTAATTCAGTTGGAGAAAAAACAAACAAAAAAGTCAGACAGTGCAGATGGTGCGCTACACACCGAAAAGACAAGGGCAACAGACATTCACTAACACTCCCTACATTGCTGACAGCTAATTGATGATTTGGTTTGTAAGAGCGTTAAGCCTAATGTGCTGCATCCAGTCTTAAAGGTTCACTGAGCAGGATGTTGTGACATGATGCACCACAGCAGCACATCCTATGGTCCCATATCTAAAAACAAATTTTATTTCCTACACAAATGCACTTTCTCACACTTTTGAGCCAATTGTGTCCATTAAAAGAGAAAGAAAGAAAGAAACAAAAACACAAATTGCAGCCCCTGAGTGTTTAATTTGACCATTCTGGGCTTCAGTAGAAAGATAAAAGAGCAACACTGGCACACACTTCCTGTATATATTATAAAAGGTTGGTTTTATAATAAAAACAACCCTTGATTTTTACATAATTTTACACAAATTAGGACATGTTGTGAACATCATATTACATTTATTTGTCAGTATATCTCCCTTAAAGGTACAGAATAGAACCTACAACTATTTTCTCCAGCAGCCACTTGGAGGCCTTGTCAAGTCAGGGAGAGCAATGGATGCAGAAAAGTATAAAAACAATTTTTCGCTGCCATTTGTGGACAGGTGCCTAAAAACAAGCATCTAAATGCTTAAATAAATTAGAATATATTTTCTTTGTCATTTCTAAGTTTTTCTTTTAATTGAAAAGATCTAAACCAGTAACTTGTTTCACTGAGCTATTGACTTAATCAGGAGTCCAATGACAAAAGTGTTTGTTTCGTTTTTATACTGTATGATCTTTACACATAAGACAAACAGTTCTGCTTGTCATTCATTGTACAAACATGGACCTGAAAGAAATTGATGTGCAAGTTGCTGTTGTGGGTTTGGTTTGGACTTTACTTGAACATGAGGAGAACAAAAGACAAATTGCCAAACTGAGACTCATCAAAGTAGAGCAACAGAAAACCCTGGCAAGAAGACCAAGAAGATGATGGGCGTACTTGCAATATGCACAGGGGGAACGCTTCAAGATTGTTACACAAACGTCATTCCAAGACTTAACTTTTCACAACATACACTTAATTTTTTTCATGTTTTGACCTGGTTACAAAAGAATTTCAAAATACATCAAGATCCATCCATCCATCCATTATCTTTAACCGCTTTTTCCATTCTGGGTCGCAGGCAGCCAGTGCCTATCTCCAGCAGTCACTGTGCGAGAGGCGGGGGACACCCTGGACAGGTCGCAAGTC
>JAOXNZ010000044.1:18896989-18907583 GCA_028566095.1 Kryptolebias brasiliensis | reverse complement strand
GATAGAAATTGTAATTTAGACATTTTCTATGAAAAAAAGATTCACAAAACCCTATATTAAACAAGTAAAAAAAGGGAGCTCAATTTTTCTGGCTTTTACAAGTTTTTTTTTTTTTTTTGCTGCTCTTGACTGATTCAATAAGTCCCAACTATAGGGAAGTTTTTACAGAAGAAGTTACAACTCACAGATAGTTACAATACACTTTTGATCAGTTCTGTTCTGCATCTGCTTCTTGAATCTGACCCTCTCAAATACATTTCAGCCTGGTACATTGGGGCCAAATGAGACACTTCTGCACAAATTCATCATGCTGGCTTTCCTGATGTTTGGAAACCGGTCAGCCTCTTCTTAGTTGTAGATTTAACTGAATTGTGTCTGATTTTCTGAACTTCTTCACTGCTAGTTCAGAACTCCTCAAAAAGTTGGTTTATGCTGATTGTCATTTTCATGGCAGCACCCTCAAACTGACACATGATCCAGACAAAAGGCACAATTCAAAACATGGCGGTCAAAAAATAAACTTGTTCTCTCAATACAGACATTGCAGGAGTATTTACTTTCACCAATTTTCATCAATTTCAAATCCCTCATGAATGTATGCAGTGGCAGTCATGCTACTGCTTGAAGCTTTGAGCTGGCACTAGTTGGTCCATCAGCTGCTGGATCTAGTATTAAAAAATGCTTGTTTTTTTGCTGAAGCATCCTCATTTTCCCATATATCTTCCTACATTTGCAGTTTTTCTTTCCTTGCACTTTTTAACAAGCCAGTCAGAAACACATCCCTCATTCTAGACAAAACACAAATAAATCACAGTAGCTCCTTTTCTTCACTCTTAAAAAAAATCCTGTTTAAGGGGAGACCTGCCCTGTGGCAATAGACACCTGAAGTATGATGTAAGAGCAGGAGACAATCTACAGCTGGATGAAGAAAGATCCATCAAGTGCAAGCTTTCACGCCATTCAATGTCAACAAAGACAAAAAAATGATGTAGTTATTCTCTTCAGGATGCAAACACTGAAAAGTGGTTGCAGACTTTTTACAAGACTTTCTCAGTATTCAGTGACAGATGTTCACAGGGATGCTTGAAGGTGTTGTGTGCTATGTGAGCTAGAAAGTGAGCTTTCAGAGCATGAAAGCCTTTCAGTAACTCATAAACACAGTAATGTAGTCCAAAGTTGACATTAACATTATCTGTGGCAAAGGCTATTAATCATTCAGTATCTAGTTCATACTTTTCCTAACAGTTTATTAAAGCCTAATGTATGCCATTAGCTGTTATATCACCAGCTTCATAAAGTTGAGTAACTTGATCTGCACTCCATCAGACCTTGAAAAACATCTCATACACACCGGACACAATTTTATCCACCTCTGCTTGAAGTAAGCATGGAAAGATTATCTAAAATATCTGTAATCATCTTACCGTTACCGCTTTGTCTTCACTAAACAAAGTCATGAAACTAAACACCATTTATCTTGAGAAGACAATCTGTCGCACTGTAGCTGAATCAGGATGATGTGATTTTACCATAGTCCGCCACAGATGCAACTAAGAATGCATCAGTGTTGCTAACACCTTTAGGATGTGTGGCATTTCAGTGGAAGCATTTTGAGTTATGACAGTCTCACTTCTGAACCGCAAAAGACTTTTGTTGATTCACCTCTGCTGAACTTAACCTGGCGGCTTCTTTGGTTTGCATTGCATGTTGTAGCTGAACAAACTTTTCCTCTTAGCTGCTTTATTCATAGCTGTATGCTTATCAACTTTTGATTATGATAAGTTGACCAAACAGATTGTTTTTTGTCTTTTAGCAGGAATTGGCATAGTACAACCTATAAAAACATGCAACACAGGGCTTTTGAGTGGGTGAGTGGTCTCATCTGAAACAATCTACAATCTATAAGAGGGCCATCTGGTGTTCACAGAGTAGTGTTGTAGTTAGCAATCAATACACGGGATAAAGCGCACTTTTCAACCAAACAAGTTCAAGTGCTAAACAAGAGCCAGAGGTTCCTTAGCACCAGCTCTTTCTGTTTCCACTGCTGATAACTTTGGCTCTGGCTTAAAAAACAACCTTTGCTAACTTGCCTCCAGCTCTGTGGCATGATCAAACGTAAACACAGGACAAAGCAAGTACGTCAGGTAATATAGTTGGCTCTGAATACACAACAACTTTTGAATCAAAAATTAAGACCTGCAGTGTCAATGTAGCCTATGTTACTCCAAACACCACATCTATCAGTTGAAACTTAACATTCCCAGTAATACAAACCGCAGTGCTTCTCAGAGGCTGTGAGCCATGGGTACTACTCATAGCTGTCGAATTGAAAGTGATGTATAAACCCTAGACGAGCACAGAAGGCCGCCACTGTTGTGTTCCCAAACACTGACTGTTGTTTAAAACAATGTTTATAAAATAGATTGGTGATATTAAGATGTGTTTGCAAGAATAATGACACAATCCCTGTGATCCCTGTGTGGGGATAAAGTGTCTCTCTGCACTGTGATCCCCTACAGAGACTCAGAATACAACAAAGAACAGCATATGAACTGTTTCAAACACCTTGTAGAATTACCAGCTAGGTGGAAGACTCATCAAAAGATGACGGGAAAGCAGCGCAAGGCCATCTCAGTCAGTGTTGACAGGCGGAGTCGTCACCTCACGTGGTACTCCACATAATCAGAGAATCTGACAGAACTCTGTCTTTTTAACAGATTCCCAAAACGTGATTGGACTGAGCCTGAGTCAAACAACACAAAGAGAAAAGTTAACATCATATCTTCCGGATATGATGTTAACGCGCTGCGTATTGTGTAACCCCTTAGTACTAGCCAGCTGTATAGTAGGCTACAAACAGAAGAAAATTATTCCTATCGCACAAAGCAATGCATGATTTGAGCCACCATTTGCATCAGATTTTGCTCCTTCCCTTCAGCCTTTTTTTTTTCTATGGCGACCGTTACGGGTCAGTAGGGTTTTGCTGGCCCGGGACACAAAAGGTTATTTATGCACTCCAATGCAGCCTTCATTGCCAAAAGCAAATAAAAATGCGCCCAGGAAACAAAAACCGCCTAATTACGTATCGGAGCCTGCCCATTTCTGTCCAAATCACAGAGATGCCTATTTGCATTGGATTAGTATAATCACAGGACCTCGGAGTTCAGCAAAATATAGTAGGTAATTTGCGGGGGAATTTTTACTTCACAAATTACTGACATGGCCGATTCGCACGGGATTAACAACACAGACAATCTCTGTAATTATTACAAATAGCATGTGATCCCTAGGTAAAACTAATCCTGTGCAAATAGGGCTTAAGACAGAACAGCTCTTACTGTGTGTCAGTGCTGGGTGAGCCACAATCTAAGACATGATACATCAAGCCTTACAAAACTATGGCCATGGTTCGACTTATTGGGGGGGGTTCCAGACCTCTCATCAGATGTTGTTCAGGGTTAAATTACCTATAATCATACATTTTAACTTTATTTCTAATATCTGAACATGGAAGAGTCATGTAATATGATTTATTTCAGTGGACCAGCTTATACTTTTGCTGTTACATCGACTCTGCTGTCAGTTTTACCTCTATCTGAACCTCCCATCCAGAGTAACTGTCTAAAAATGATAATATTCACCACTGATTAATGCACTTTTCAATTTTTTGAATTAGATTATGTCTTATCTAACAGTGAATGTTAACCTTTGCAAGTTTTTCCTTTAGTTACAGTTTTGCTTTAGCAGTAACAAAAAGGCTGCTGTTTCCCTTCCAAACATTTCTGAACTAATGTCATGACTCCCTTTTAGGAGTGGTTAGTAGTTGAAAAGTGCACGCCTAAAGTGATACCTGCCATAATAAAATATAAATTAAACAGTTCTATTCAAAATAGACATACATAAACAAATATTAATAAATCTTTAATCAAAATGTAATTTATTAGCATTTTGGTGCGCCTAAGACGTAAAGATAAAGTTCTTTAGCACTAGTTGAATTTCAACTAGGAGTGAGTTTAATCTGTGTTATACTGTTAGATTAATGTTGTGTTATTTTCTGTCCTCTGTATTCAGAGCAGAAGAAAAGCAGATGAAACACCTGTCAATGTTTAGGGGAAACAGAATCAATTTTGAAAAATCAAACTAACACAAAATTAAACATTTTAGCTTTTGGATTTCAATCATAATTATTATCTTTACATACATTTTGAAAATAATGTTTTATTATATCAGTTAAACAAAATGATGAACAAGGTTAGGTATTTATTTTTTTTGATCTATTAGAGAATAGCATGCAAAAAATATTATATTCAATATGAAATAATGTTTTGGCCTCTGCTGTTTATAACATTGAGGAACTGATCTACTGTAAATATTGTATGGTACTGAGATCTCCTTCTTTCTCATTTTGATGATAAACTTTGAATGGTAGGTCTGTTCTTGTAAGTTGTAAGTCTGTTTTGTTGGCATTTTTGCTCCAGAGTACCTTGTCTGCATAATTTGATTACTGAGTTTATTGTGTTTTATGTGAACTAGTGGAGTGAATATCCTTTATTGAGATCTATATCTATAGTATAGATAGCAGACATTACTTTGAAACAAAGAAAATTCTGAAATAATTGTAAAAATTCAACTTGAAGCTCATACCTGTACTGGATTCAACTGATTTTATGTGAATAAAGTTAACTCTACCGCTCAATTTGCACCATGACACAATGTTCAATTATAAAAAAACAAAACAAAAGATTTATACACAACAAATAACTTCTGCAGTTTCTCCACGCTGAAGGTGTCAGGGGTCTCTGAAGTCTGTGTCCACTCATCTCTTTAGACTAACATCCACGTCTGCAGAAAAATAACTGCAAAAAACACCAACTCTCAGTTTTTACTTAAACATAAAACCACAGCGAAACAAATACAATCTGAAAAAGGACTGCATTTAAATTACCAGAACTCTGCATGCTATAATACACTCTTTTTGTTTTCAAAGCTCTGTTTGGACTCAGTCAGTTCAGTGGTCTCACACATCATTTCTTCTGAGGTCTTTCTTCTGTGAACTGTAGAGGTCACTTTCACAGGTTCTGCTATTGGCTCCGTATCTCCCCAAAAACCATTAACCATACTTTAAAGGCCCATGGGAGCAATATCCAGAATTAGCCATTTCAAGTTACAAGTTGAGTGACATACTTCATCTGGCATGAAGTCATTATCTGTAAGCAGCAGGCCCAGTTTTGTCCTATGAACCTGTTTTGTGTGTGTTTATATTTACACTCCACCTAACTTAACCCTCCTGAAGCCCTCAAAAGAGAGATAGATAGAGAGAAGTAGAGAAGCCCTTGTAACTTCAGATCAATTTGACCCGAAAGCCACGGGAGGGTTAAAATACTTTTAACTTGACTTTTTGTGTGTGAGAGAGATGGTTTACTTCCTAACAAACGTCATCTCTGAACAAAAGAAAAAACAAGTTCCAATCATAAATACAATTCAGATTGAAATCCAATTGCAGTCAATTCATTCTGATTATAATACAATTCATTCACATACATTACATTAGGAAATGCCAGTTAATAAAAGTTATTTATCTAAGGAAGTCAGCAGAGTGCATCAAATTCTCACTTTGTTATAATCCCCTCTCCTGAGCAGGACATTGGCAACAGTGGAGAGGAATGACTTCCTTTTAACAGCAAGACACCTGCATCAGAACCAGGCTCAGGACAAGCAGCTATCTGCTTCGAGCAGTTGAGTGTTGAGAGGATGGAAAAGAGACACAGACAAAAAAGAAGGATTGGTCCAGATGTAGTTTCTATGTGAAGATAAAGAAAAACACAGGTTTTTGGCAGCAATAATTACAAACACAAACATGGAGAATAGAGTAGAGACAGCATCAGAGTGAGGAAATGTGGTCAAGTTGTCCTCCAGCAGTCCAAGTCTATAGCAGCATGACTAGGGGATAGATCAGGAAACCAGCCCCAACTCTTACCATAGGATTTATCAAAAAGGAAAGTCTTAAAGTCTAGTCTTAAAAGTAGACAGTGTCAGCCTCACGAACAGAAACTGGAAGTTGGTTCTTCAAGACAAGAGCCTGATATCGGAAATCTCTTCCTCCCATTCTACTTTTAGAAACTCAAGTAAACATGTAACAGCTGCAATAGATGTCTGTATTGTCCAACTGACCTTCAGTACACAATGAAGCTCGATGTGACTGATGTACAGTACTTTTGTTCAATTAATTCAGAACTTTCAACCAGAACTTAACCACATCAATCCACTGTCAACTGTTTCTCATTATTAAAGCCTGAATTTTGAAAGGTTGGTGTCATATTTACAATTAATCTCCTTCAGGGTGTGAATTATAATGCATTACTGATTGGGATGCAAAGGCAATCAGTAAGTCTTTAAGGCAAACTGAAGTCTTTTAATCCTTTTAGTATTTTTGCTTGTTTTAGTGTAATTTTTGCTTTATATCAATGCGTGTGTGTGTCTGTGTGTGTGTGTATGGCAGATCCCTGCCATATCCTTCTATTTTCTTTACCCCTTTTCTGTGCAGGGTTGCAGGGAGCTGGTGCCTACCTCCAGCAGTCTGTTTGCAAGAGGTTACCAGTTGATCTAACATGCATGTTTTTGGTCTGCAGGAGGAAACTGGAGTACCTGGAGAAAACCCACACATGCACAAGGAGAACAAGCACAAGTCCACACAGAAAGTTTGCTCCCAGGTTTTGAACCTGCATCTTTCTTGAGGTGATGCAACAGCTCTAGCCATTGCACAATATGACATACCTAATCATTACTGAGTAACACATTTTATCTGGGTTTTTCTCAACTTTTAGCTTTGTCCATGTATTCTTCACTTGGGTACATGTCATTACCTGCTTAAAGAATTGCCTCATGGGAGTCCATGTCCATGTCTCCTGTCTTTTTGCCAGTCAATCTGCGAACTATTGTTCAGAGACACTCACTCGATACCTAAAGTCTGGATTATCATTCACTCCTGGAACCTGAAAAAGGACTAGTCTGAGTTTTTTGAATGTGGCATCCCAGACTCCTGTGGCTCATTGTTCTAAAGGATTCTGTGACAAAGAGCAAACATTAATCCACGGAGAGCTTCTGTTACCTAAAGGGACAGCTGCTTCAAAGAGGCTGCTCCACCCATGTCCTGCTGTGTCATTACCTGCTTTAACAGCAGTGATTTGTCGGTGACTCTCAGCAGCATGCTGTGATGTAGGTTCGGGAGTGAGCTCTATTAAAAAGTCATTAAAGCTCGGCAAAAGCATGGTGGGCTCAACCCTCTTGGCTAAAGGCGCCTCTGGAAATTACTCCATCCATCATAATTACACCAACTGGACACTGCCTCACAGAGGCCAAGGGACAGAGATCCCTCAATGACCTCACTGAACCAGACTGTAGGGGTAAAGGGAGGAGGAATGAAGGAAACAAATGGGTGAAGAGTTCGAAGGTGTTAGGAATAAAAACTGCAAGACAGATGGAGAGAAACAAACCCAGAATGAAGTATTGGGAGGATAGAGGAAGCAAAGCGAACAGCTGGGAAAGAGGAAAGCTTCAGGACGTGATGGAAGAAAGAAGTAAAAAGGGAGGGAAGAGAGAATGACCTCATTTGAGTGCAGTTTAACAGTGAAGAAAGGCTGCTGTCATATAAGAAATGATTTAAAGAAAAAGAAAGAAAGCATATTTCCTCAGTATGTGACTGTGGGCTCTGATACTGGGAATCAGTTAGTGCATGTGGGATAGCAAGTGATTTTTGGTAAATCTGCAGCCAGAGGCAAACAGTGCAGCAGGAAATTAGGTTGGATTTAGAGAAACACATTATCTGTGGGTCTGGCTTCAGTCATGACCAATCAGATAAGTATTTTTCCTTCCTTTGAAACTAAGAAAATTATATGAGGTAATCACCCAGAGCATCACAAGCCCCTCTCAAGGAAACAAACATCCTTGTGTGGGAAGCACAGAAGTGTCACAAGTGAATATATGGTACCTTAAATAAACTACTAACGGCTGTTGATTATATTTGGTGCTGTAGCTGCAGGGGAACAGTTGCTCAGCTCAAGAAATTATATTAGAAAAAAAGCTATTAAAGTTTGTCTACAAACCACAATGTTTGCGTGTATTTTTGACTGCAGCTTGTCCTTGTGCACTTCACTTTAAGGAAAAAAAGATGACCTTTGAATCTTTTATGGGGGCACATACATTTTTAAATACAGAGAAAACTCATGCTCCCCTGGGGCAGGGGCTTCAGTTGATCCAGTTTGTCTAATCACTAATTGAATCAGAATAATTTAACATTTGAATGCAACCAAATTTTCCAAGTACTTCTTCTCAAAGGGTCTGATTATAAAAAGATCAAGTTCAAACATGTGACCCGACAAGATTACCAGGAGGAAAATTTTACGCCTCTACAAAGAGCAGCAAAAACTAGCAAAACATATCCTGATTTAGGAAAATAGCACTTTCATTCACAACACATGGTTTGACCTATAAATTTCAACAGGATAATAAAAGATAGTTTCCTGAATTTATTTTTGTTAATTAAATATATGAAATACAAATAAAACCAGGTAAATTCAGGGTATGAGATAAAGACAACACGAAAACTACATATTTCTTTGCTTAGAATCTGCAGCACACCACATACAGTCTCATGAACAATCCTGACTACTCGCAAGATTAAGTTTTTACAGGACTCGTTTGCCCTGTGAGGAAATGAACACTAGAGGATATCATAGAGGATACACAGGATACCATAATGCATACAATAATCTAGTCTCAACATTTTTAGATTTTTAAATTTTTTTATTATTTATTAACCATTACTTAACCAGGCAAGTCCCATTGAGATCACAGATTTATTTTTCAAGAGAGGGAGGCCTGGGCCTGAAGGCAGCCTAACATGCATGTTTTTAGCCTGTGGGAGGAAACTGGAGCACCCGGAGTAAACCCACGCAAACACAAGGAGAACATGCAAACCTCACACAGAAAGACCCCTGGTCCAATCCGGTTGATTATACTTGAACCCAGGACCTTCTAGTTGTGAGGCAACAGTGCTAACCACTAAGCCGTCATGCTTTTCAGGCTTTTTCTGACAGTTTCATTTAGAGTGTGTGTATTGTCTGTGAGAGCTGAACAGATGAATTCAGTCACTGTTGTCTCTAGTGAGCTCTTTCAAGGGTCCCTTCACATTGTATGATGACCCTACTGAGCTTTCCATGTCCATGACCTATTGGTATGTGGTTAGTTTGGAAAACTTCCTTCAATGTGAAGGCAATCAAGACACTGCCATTGTTTACTTGCCAAATAGTTTTTTTTTGTTTCCTATTTTGCATTCCCGTAAAGATCTCCTACACCCTCACAGAACTCTATATGCCTACATGGCACGACTCTCTTGCACTGCATCCAGAAGCAGCTATGAGTATCACATCTGCACTGGGTTGTTTCCATGACCTATCACAATCACACCTTTAGCCTAGGCATGAGGCCTACGAGGCCAGATCTGCTTCAAATTCTCAATGACCAAACCTCGCCAGTGCACAAAGGGCCCAGTTCATGGATATGCTGCCACCATGACAATAAACCACCACAACCTCCCTACCAAAGTTTTGTGCATGCTCAAAACCATTGCGTACCTGTCACACTGTAATAGGGAGCCCACTGCACTTTTAATACAGACTTGAAGACTTGACAAGACCCTGCAAAGACCACACACATTGTGACTGTTTTTTTAAGTTGTAGAAAGGTCACCATCAGTGAGAAAAGGGCTTTCTTGTGCTTTCCGAAATTTGGAGCAATTGCATCAGAAAAATCCCTTGTTCCCCGTCCTTACGGTGAATGAATGCAGATCTACTTTCTGAAGGACAGTAGATTTTGTACTTCAACTGTGCTGACAGAGTCATTGCTCAACAGCGGTTGAAACTACTTGGTTGTCCTATCACAGAAAACTTTTTATAGCTTTTGTTGCAGCCTCTGAGACTCCTTTTACTTTGAGTAATGTGTCCATATGACGTGAAGCTGTCTGTTCATCAGCAGCTCAGCAGGTGGCGATCCCCATTCAAGTAGTGATGCTCATGGCCGTAGCTACCATTGAGGACACCGAGGTCTGGACCTCAGTATTTTTCTGCTGTGTATATAATAAAAAATTAATTAAAACAATGCTTTTGAATGGCGTGGTTCTCTGAGTAGCTCCACCAGGTTACTGTAGGAGGTGCTGCAACTGTGTGCAGCCAAACTCAATGTCTACAAAGAAGAGTGCAGCCTTGCGTACCCTACTGCTAAAATAAAGACCAGAAGAAGAAGAGTGCCACTTACGGTGAAATGCAACAGAGGTAACTTGCTAAAAATATTCTACTTCAGTTCCGTTCTCCAAATAACAATTCACCAGTCTTTACCCTTCACAACACCGTATGTTGAGCTTAGTTAGAATTGTTACAGCCAATTGACAACGTTGTTTGATTTGTGTTGGCACATTATTTTGTGAGGATTAATCAAAACTTATTTTGATTAAGTTTGTCCTTTTTTAACCGGTTTTAGAAATGAACATTGATCATTTGTTTATTTTATCCAGATGATGAAAAGGCTGCGCCAAACAAAG
>JAOXNZ010000044.1:18849768-18866239 GCA_028566095.1 Kryptolebias brasiliensis | reverse complement strand
TACCCCACACCCCCAACCATAAGTGCACTTTTTGTTAAATCAATGTTTGAATGCAATGGAATAACTGAACTGACTGGTGTGAAATCTACTTGAGTTAACATTATAAATGCAGCATGACTTGAGGATAAAAATCTATATTTCATGACTCACACCCGATAAGAGCTGAAAATGTCTGACATTTTCATTGGTAGTGCTTGCTGTTATTTTATAGTGGCTTCAGATTCTGATTTACATAAGTCACTGCTTAAAAAACATCAAGTTACCTTCAGCCTTTCAGGGTTTGTTTTTCTGTCCTTTTCTGAACTTCGGTCCTACAGAGCTCTCTCATTTTTTTTTAGATGATTCTTTGTTCCTGAATGTCTCCTTGAACATGTTCTTTCAATTTTGAAATAGAGCCATTTACAGGGTCATAACTACTGTTCTTAACAAGCTTTTTGATTTGACAGGTTTTTTATTTTCATTTCACCAAGTCTTACCTTCTCGGTTTTCCTTTAACCTGCAACATTTTACTGTTATAATCACAACTGCTTGTCTTTTTCTTTTCAGCAATGGTATGAGTTTATTTGGTACAAGTATTTCTTGAAATTCCTACAAACAAAACCAATTTATGCAAACGTAAGATATTATTATGCGCATATCATTGCGGATATTGTTTTCTGATGTGTTAAAATAAAGACTGTAATCCCAGTTCTACCTTGTCTCAGTGGAGCTGCTGAATTATTGGTTCGCTCTGTCGATAAGTCCTCCCGCTGATGCATCACAAGTATTTGGAGCATGAGATGAAGCAACACATAATTATTGCAAAGAGCAAAAGTCATTTTCAATGTTTATGATATTCATTTAGTCCTTCAACTGCCTGTGTCGTCATTTTAACTAGGAAATAATAATATTCACTTCTGAACAAAAAGCTGGTACCCAAAGGTTCCTCTTCTTCCTCCACATTAACCATGGAAAATATTTTGTTTATATTTAAACTTCTCCAATTAGGATTTTGTATTTTCTCAGCATTTTGTATTGTAATTGCCATCACTGGGTTTTGACTTTATTGATGAAATGAAAATGACAGATTTCTGTGATTTTAACCTTACCCACGTGAAGCAAGAACCAAATTTTCTTGAAATCCCCAACAACAACAACAACAAAAGCCAGCCTCATTAGAATCATGTCCTTTTCTTTAAAAGCAGTAAATGTTTCCTCACTGTTTTTTAGTTGAAAAACTCGTTGGTTGAGTTCAACCCATTACTATGTAAAGTTTAATAAGGTATGTGGGTGATTTTATTCAAAATATCTGGAAAAATAAAGTAACTATGTTTTCTACTTGCAGTTTGTTTCACATATGAGGACTCTACAGGGAGGTGGAATGATTAATTACTTGTTTACTGTTGAGTAACTGCTCTCTCACTTCTTATTTAACCTTTTACCGCTGAGTGCTCATTAGAGGAGTTGGTATAATAGAATGGACTGCATTTAGTCCTATTTAAATAAAATCACAGGGAATGTCTTTGACAAAAAAATACCTGCTGTGGTTTGCAGTCATGCTCAAAGTTTTGCACCAAGATGCCAGCCAAGCTAACAATTTCCTTCAATAACCCCAAACTAATGTCAAGTCCTGTCTTTTCTGGTGATGTTGCTCTTGGTGAAGTAAAGAAAATAGAATTCCTGCTTCAGTTTTGCAGCCTCCGTTGTGGAATCAGTGATTTTGTTTAACTTTGTGTATTCAGAGCAAAGAATCATTCAAGTATATAAAGAAAATTGTTAGATTACAGGCGAGAGGCAAAAGCGCAATAGCTTTCAGAAAAATAGCATCAGGGCTGTAGCAGGCCCGGTTTCTCACACAGCTCATCAAAAACAGCCTTTGGAAACCCAAAGCGCTGCGTAAGCCAATAATCACTGCATGCCAGTAAATCAGAGAGATCTGTGAAAACTTGTTTAAAGTTGCATTAGCAAGGTCTTCCAACAACGCAGGAGAAACCGTCTTTCTACAGAGCCTGTGGGCTGCATGTATGTAGCAGCCACGCTTAAACAAGACAAAAATAAGATATTCTATAAACTAAAGAAAATCACTGTAATATTTAAATGCACTCTCTGTGACACTGTCTGGTTTGTTTGGATACACGTGGAGTGTATTAGAAATGATAAAATGACAATACATAAAAAAAATGTTGTCTAACTGAGAAGTGAACTGATGGCATTAAATCTTCAGTTCCTTGACCTGAGCATGCACAGGAAGAGAAGACCTCCAGCAGAACCGGACTCAGGAAGGGTGACCATCTGCCTCAATTGGCTCGGGGGTGGGGTGGGGCAGTAGGGAGGGCAGGAAAGGGGCACAAGCAAACACCAGTTAGTAATATCTGATATAGAGAATGTGTGTGTGTGTGGGAGGAGACATAAATGACAGCAATAATAACCATGTGACACATGTGACGTCTAGAGACCGAACACTGCAGCGTGAGGAAAGGTGGACATGGGACGTCTGTAGCAGCTTAACTAAAGGAACAGCAGTATCACCTGAAACAGCCTTAAAGCTTTATCGAAAAGAAAGGTTTGAAGCCTTCTCTTAAAAGTAGACATGGTACAACTTTTAACTTTTAGTTATATTGGAGCTTTAAATGTAAGAGGAAGCTTTTTTTCTCTCTCGATTTTACAGGAAACCGGTGGATTAAAGCTAAAGTTGGACAAAGATAATCTATTCTAATTCTCAGCAGCAACAGTGGCATTGTGGCTTGAGTTTTTATGAAAGAATCTTTTGATTACCACAAGTTACAAATGTATGATCTAGTTTTCCTGCATGAACCGAAGTCTTTTTATATATTTTGACATTTGACGGTGTGAAAGAAGAAAGTTTTAGAAGCTTGTTTTACATGTGTATTAAACATGTCTATTAGTGCAGGATGCCAACTAAATCCAATCTAGAATTGGTAAATGAGTGGACAGTTTGTTCCTAAGGTCTCAGCAGAACATCCTCTTTTGTGAATTAAGAAGCAAAGAGTTAAAAGTCATCCACGCTTTTATATCTTTATGACATACTTATCTGACTAGTTGACTGACCTAAATGTAATTTTCTGTGCTGTTTAACAATTCCTACCAAACTGTTACTTATTGAATAGATTTATCCTTTTCTTTATATATATATATATAAAGAAAAGGATTGGTCAATCTGCCATATTTCATCCAGCTGGTCGAGGCAGATGGCTTCTTTCTGTTAAGAGTTTTTTTTTTCTACATGTCGCCAGCTGCCCTGTGTCATTTGATTTGAACTATAATTGGATTCAGTTGCAATGGCTGTAATTGCAGTTGAATTGTACCTGTTGACATTTTTGTTTAGATATCCAACAACAAATTTTCCTACTGAACGGTGTATTTAACTGAAAAAAAGAGCATTTGTGTGAAACCAGAGCACCTCTGTAGTAGGGGGTGGGGCTGTCACTTTTCAGCCTATTCTCTCATCGTACCATCAGTCCAAATGTTCCCATAAAACATTTGCGCTGATTGGCCTAAAAAAGCTGGCTGCATTTCAAAATTTGAGGAAAAGATAATGGAGGGATCTGATTACTAACCTGATTAATGTAAATTTTCTTCTGATGACCTAGTTTCATGTGCACAGGAAAACATATAATATTTGATCCATCCACTCTTACATTTCCCCACATCCCTTTTTACAACATTAAATTGTACACAGGCTGTGCTTTTATTGTGCCTTTTTTTTAGAACCACAAAGCCCTTTACTCTGTGTATCCTCACCCACTCATTCATCATTCACATTCATATATAAAAGCAAAAAGTTTTATGGCAGTTCATGCAAATACTGTTTTATAAATCTTCACATTGCAAGAAATTTCTCATCACATCCAACAGAAATATTTTGACATTCTACCCAGAAGCGCTAGATTGTCATAATATTTATGCTGGTCTGAGCGGGCTGCTCAGACCAGCTGTTAACTGAGCAGTCTGGTCAAAATTAAACTCTATTCATCCAAACTGAAGTCATTTGAAGAACTACGGTATCTACAACAAGTAAGATACTAATTATTTAAAATCTTTCTCTCATGACTTTGCAAAACTGTCTAAAGGGCGTCAAATTATGGGTGGAACTGAATTTCTTAGGCCTAAATCAAAATAAAACTGAGATTATTATTTTTTTTTTTGGTAAAATTACTCTTCATAAAGTTGATTTTTATTCCTCTAGCTTTTTACTGTTGCCCCTTTGTCAGAAATCTAGGCAAGATTCTTCACACTTCTTTTAAGCTAGAAAAACCTTCTGTTATTCAGTCTGGTTATTCTGCTATGGTCAACCTCTCTTTTCCTCAGAACAAATTTGAATGTATTTTCCATGCATTTTAACATCTTGCTTAGCCTACTGCAACACCTTATGTTGTGGGTTAAATCAGTCATTGCTTCATCGCCTGCAGATGGTCCAAAATGCAGCCGTTCGCTGACTGACTATTAAAAGACGCAACCACATCATTTCAGTACTTGCCTTTCTACACTGGATTCCTGGTATTTTCAGGATCTAGTTTATTACTCGATTTTAAAACACTTCAGGGAAATGCACCTGAATACCTTACAGATTTTGTGGCACCATCATGCTCCAGTTCAAGCACTGAAGTCGACATCTCAACCTCAGTGGTCGAACTGGAGCATCTCTGGAACTGGAGCATCTCGACCTCAGTGGATGCCCGGACTTATTTGTATTGACTTTTAGGTGATCTGGACATTAATTATGTAGGTGTCAGGATTGAGGTTTGGGTTTGTTTTTGTGTTGGGTTAATTGTTTGTTTTATTATTTATTTGTCCTCATGTTTAGTTTTGTCTTTGTATAGTTTTGCTCCTTGTGCCCTTTGTCTCGTCACTATTCACCTTTCCTCTGCTCAGTACCTGTCAGCCTGCCTTAACCACCCACAGCTATCCCTTGTTTCTTATCAGTCACCTGTGTCCACTTACAATTACCCTCAGCCTGTAAAACCTGTTCATGTCCTTCTCTTCCCTGCTGATTCATTGTCACTTTCTTGTGCTGTCCAGTTGTCCTCGTGTCTTGTCTCTCGTGTTCCTTCAACTCCTGGATTTTGTAAGTTTTTGTTAATTAGTTTTAGTTGCTGCCTTGTCAGCCTTTTGTTTTTGGTCATTTAAATAAATTAGTTTTTTCATTTGAGCTTTTCTGGGACTGTCTGCATTTGGTTTCATACCATCCACTCATCCACCACACCTGACGGTAAGTGTATGTGTGTGTAACTATACATACATATACATTTTAAAGCTATTTGTACTATTTTATTTGATTTATTTCTTGTAGTTATTTTTTGTACTGTTACCTTTTAGGAAGTGTATTTTACTGCAGCATATATACAACATTTTGGGGCAGCAAGGAGTTTTTTGTAAATGTGCTATACAAATACTTTAATCACAGAACCCCACTTTAAAAGATTCAAAATATTACTTTAAGACACATGATACGCAGTATCAGTAATAAGATGTATCTTATTTACATTAAATTGACTGTTTTGCTTAAGTGAACTATTCTTTAAAGCTTTTACTGTGACAAACTAATAATTGTCTGGTTGACTTGGTGCATACAGACAATGATACACATCTGGGACAAAACAAACAATATGACTTTTTGTGTACATCACAACCTGCTTTTGTTTAAATGATCACATGACACATATCTGTTTTGTCCTACTTAGTATCTGATAGCACCAGCTGTTATCAGGCAAGAGGTGGGGCATACTCAAGAATGATTGCCAGTTCAAAACATGGACAACAGGGAAATGCACAACATTACGCACACACGCTCCTATGATCATTCTAGTATGACCAATAAGTTTAGATGCTATGTTTTCTTTTGGCTGTTGGAGGAAGTTATAAGTCTAGGAAAATTAAAATGTACAATCAAAGGTCTTCACAAAGTCAATAACAGTTAAAAACTCCTAATTGCTGTCATTTTTATTATAGTTCACTGCTTTAAAACATACACACCATCTTGAAATGGGTCAAGTAAGCTTCTGCCTCTAGTGAACAAGAAAAAAAAATGGAATAAAAATGAACTGTCTCAATCATTTATTTATTTATTTTTTGTTAAAAAGCTTTGGAGGATAAAACATTGGGCCTCTGGCACAACAATAAATGGTTAAAGATGGCTCTTTTGGTTTGTTAAACCCATTACAGACCATCAGATAGTAAGTACATTTCTAAAAAGTTTCTGATAAATAAACTACAAGCCATATGGACTGAATTATCCAGCCACAGAACAGCTGCATCAGTGTTGACCTGATCTAATTCCATTAACATTGAGCTGTAAGAGCACCTTGAGGCCTCAAACATCTCCTCATGCAATGGAACTGCTTTTTAGCTCCACTCTGTGATGGGCCAAAACATGCTGATATGCATTTTAGAGATAAGTGTGGAGGAACATTAGTAGTTTGGTATGGCCAGAGGGTTGGAGGAAGATTGGTAATTTGCAATAATTATATTAAGAAAGTGAGTGATACTGACTTAAAATGGAATAAACATGAGTGCTTTATGCACCCTAACATTATGCTCCCCCTCCCCCGCACTGTTCCAAAGAAATTGGGCTTCTGAGAATACATAATTACTTGTTTTATTCTTGGCTTAGCTTATAAAAGATTAAAATTATGTTTAAGGCAGGCTTCTTCCTGAGTTGCTGCAGAAGTGCTTTTGTGTGCCAATATCGGAGGTACTTATCACAAAGACGGATATCTGAGAAATCGTTGCTCATGGACACTTATGGTTATTCTGCCAAATTTGTCAAATATAACATCTAAACTCTGTTCAAGTGAAACCCAGAGGAGTCCTCTAAAGAGGAGATTGAAGGGATCAAACAGTGTGCCATGGAAAAACATGAGCTTATGAGAAGTCTACAGAGAAAAAGGTTTGCTGGCCTTGCACCTTTTGATATCAGTTTGAATTAGAATGATATTATTGATTTTCATGAGAGCAGCTTGACAATGCGCCTGCCGACAGTCCTCAGAGAGTGAAGAGACAGAAACGGAAAAAAACAGGAGGGACAGAGTGAGGCACAAAGAGAGAAAACGAGGAACTGGCAGAGAAAAACAGAGGGATGGAACAGAGAATAAAACAGACAAAAGGAGGGGTGGTGGATAAAAAAAAAGACAGAAGTATGAGTAAGGGTCTGCTTGCAGAAATAGAACAACTCCCCAATCAATTGTGTGTCAGTGGCCCCACTGTGAGACTGCAGGGAATCCCTCATCAGGAGCCCATAAAGGAGAGGGTGTAATAGGCCAATACATTAGATAAATGGCATTTACTGCTATGGAAACGACTCCAACCTGGCTGGAGTTTGCCCACCGTGCTGGCAGCAGCTTCGTATTTATAGTGCTCTTCTGTATCTCAGTGTGCAATTTCTCCTCGACCCTCCTCCTTTCCTGTCTTTTCTTTTGTATCCTTCTTCACCTCTCTGGCTCCTAATGATCCTACGTCTAATACCCAGCCACCCACGTACCCAGCTGCCCCTCCTTTGCAAACAGTTCTTGGCATCAATGGTATTCCAGCAAGGGTTGTTGGCGACTCACCACTTCCTGTCAGCGCAAACATAACCTGCTGGTGGACTAAGTGTTGCCTGGGAAGCTGTCATGAAGGCCAAGCATCAAACAAATCAAGACTGGGTTCAGCACAGTGGTGAGTCTGTGGTCTTGACAGACAATCACAAATCATTTTAGAATTGGATTATTAATTACTAATTACTTAGATCTCAGCACTCGCTGCCTGCTTTAATTATTGTCTGCTTTATATTTTATGGTAACGTAGCATTGATTCCTCAGTTGGCATCATCAGTGGGTAAAAAGTAGGCTGAGGTCTTTTTTTAAATAACAGTTTTTCAACGCTAAAAAGGGAAAAACCCAGTTTACTTTCTCCAAGTCTCAACAGCCTGTTCAACATTATCTTGTAAGTGTAACACTCTTGAAGGGATAGCTCAAACTCTTTAAAGTCGGGTTCCGTGGAAAGATCATGAACAGTTATTAGCTTACCTGATGTAGATAGCTCTTTGAACGACGTCAGTATGGTCCTGGCCCTGCTCAGACTCTCGTTTAGCTTCTTAATCAGAGAAAGATTCAACTCTATTTCTCCAGCCTGTGGCTGTTCAAGAAGCTATCTACAGCAGATAAGATAATAATTGTTCATCACCTTTCTACAAAACCTCACTTCAAAGGATCTTCACTATTGCTTTAACACTCATAAAATAGTTGGAAGGTAGGAACTAAAATTATTCTATGACAAGTGTTCTTAAAAAACCCTCTTGAACTCTGTATGCACATATTGACACAGTGAGTGCTGCTCTGGATTGCTTAGCATGTGGTCTGCCACTCAGCGCTCACTCTGCAGGTTAATCATATTAACTCAGCATTGACAAGGAAGAAACACTCACACATTTACCGCCACAAAAGAACGTTTGTGCCTAGCAAGCTGGTATTATTATAGCCATTATGTATAGCTTGTAAAGTTGTTTTAAGATGGCAACAATTTGCTTTGGTCTTGGCCCCAATACCTCCAACATGTAATGTAATGAATTATATGTTCAAAACCTTTCCACAGAACCTCACTTAAAAAGGATCTAAACAATTGTTTAAACAAGATAGTTTTTGGGGGTAAACTTTTTGTGATTGTTTTTTTTTTAAAGTGAGTTTTAGTGACTAAAGCCCAATTTTAGATTATTTGAGTTTCAAAGATACAGCAAATTGGGCCTAGATGCTTCAGAGAAATGCATGCTGAGAAAGGTGATTAGTTAGCTTATAATCAGCAGTTCAGTGCTAAACGTGTCTAGTTTGAGTCATCACTGTTAGTAAAGCTTTACTGTTTATTGTCTCAGAAGTGGAAATTAAGCAGCATCTAATGAAAAGATAAAACTCCTTTGTGACTGCAAATTTAGTCCCACCAGAAAAGAAGAAACAAAACAAAACTTAACAAACCAACTTTGAAATCACTGTTTCAGGAGTAATTACAGTACTTAGCTTTTTATTTGCTCAAATTTGACAAGCGGTAGTTTTTAATTTGGCTTACATGTCTTGTTGTAGGCTGGGTGGACTCGAAGAATGACAAGACAGTCAAATGCCATAAACTTTTTTATTTATTGATTTTTCTTGCAAACAATGCTGGAGGTGTCAGCTGAATTTTGAGTATGGCTCAGGAAAATAATTTGATCTATTGCAATAAATGCACAATTTGTTTTTACACAGTTAAATTGGAATGGGATTAGTGGCTCATTTCAGCAACAGTGTAGAAATTGAGGGATGTGCAGCTCAATGCTTCTCCAAACTGAGAAGTAATAATGAAAATATTTGAGAACATTTTTTTATTTGTAAGTAGTGATTTTTTTAAGTAAAGAATGATAATAAGAATAAACATGTGTCTTTAATCCTTTTTGATGACTGACAAATTGTTTTAGAGTCAGCCCCCTAGAATAAAACAGTTCCATATTATGGCAACAAAAAAGTAAAACAAAGTAAAGTTCTGCTACCATTGTCTTAGACAGATGACATGAATGTTGAGGTAAACAACCAACAAGCAACAGAGAATGATCTGACACTAATTACAGGCAAGAATAAATTCATTTTGCATTTTTAATTTCTGTGATTTTGTTGGATGCGGGCCCTTGAGTCAATCATGCAAGGACGTTTTCATTTACAATAAAGATTCTCCGCCCTCTGTTTCTGCTCTTCCCATTTATCCTGATGACTTCCCGCTTTACAGACACCTGAAAAGATTTCACAATCTATTGTGTACAATAACACCTCCCCCTCTCTCCTTCACACTCTTTATCCACCATTGGAGGATGAATAATTAATTCCTCATTCACAGCGAAAGGGCATACAGACTTACAATGTTGAGTATGAACAAGTACTTCTAACCCACAGACCATTGTCACATTTATGTCTCCCACGGGAGCAATTCCAACACAATTTACTGAGCATGAACATTACACTGCCAGATCCATGCCAGAGCCTCTGCCTTCCCAACACAACTGGTCAACTAATGCACAGGGGAGGGAAGACAACTAGGAAAGCTTTGCTTTCAGGTAATGGCTCTTAGCAATGCCTATTCATTAAACAGAGTGTCTGAACAATAGAGCTCAACGTAATGCATCTGCTTTACACATCCTGCATTATTTATGAGTTTAGAATAGCTCTATATTAAGATTGGGTTAAAAGCTTAAAGGTTGTTCAGGGACTTGTTTATTTCAACTCTGTACTTTCATCATAATGGTGAAATGCCAAAAGGATACTGATTAAAATCTACTAAAACCAACTTTTTTTGAAACCGAAAAACAACAATAATGCTGTTCTCGCATTATAACAATCCTGTCAATTATGTACTGGTCCGTCTACAGGCCAAACTTTACCTATGTCCATGAGATATTAATCATGACTGAAAGATTGAGATCAAGTGGCTGAAATGAGTTTCCTGTGTTGGGTGGCTGGGCTCAGCCTTAAGGCAAATTTGACAGTGCACATTAATGAGCAAATGAGCAAACAAAGGGAACGTGTCCCTACACTGCCCGGCCGAGGCGTAGTTTCTCACAGCCACGAAGAGCCGCCTGTGTCTCTGCGGTCTCCTCCCTGCTTAATAACTGTGATATCTCTTTCCACAAGTTCATCATCAACTGACTATATTTTTAAGTTAATTGGTTTCTAAGTTTTGCTGGAACAGTTGTAAAGACTGCTCTATTTTCTAACAGCTTTAGCCAGCTGCTTCTCAGCATTAAAAGCAAAATGACTCCATTAAAGCTCACCGGCTTTTCCGCATAAAAACACCCACAAAATCTTCTGATCAATCACACAATACTTGACACAAACCCCTTTGAGAAAACGTTTGGGCAGGGCGTTGTGTTAAGAAAACGGTGGACAAAGCTGTTATGAGGACATACAAACAAGAAGTAGTAGTAGTAGTAGTAGTCTGAAGTTTTTTTGTCAGAGGAGACGTCTTGTGCAGGTGTAAAAATATAGCTCCAGTTTTGTTGCACAATTTTTTTTAACATGTTTAAAACTCAAGCAACATGATTGCAAGCTTCTGAGACTCAAGCAAGAAAATTGAGAATCCCAGTAAACATTTTGGACACTCCCACTCAAAGGCTGCTTGCAAACTAGTTGCCAAAAGTGAAAAAACTAACTTTAGAACCAAGGTGAGGAGCTCAGTCATCTGGAAGGGCTCAGAGTAGAGCTGCTGCTCCTCTGCATCTAAAGGAGTCAGCTAAGGTGGTTCAGACATCTGAGAAGGATGTCTCCTGGTTGCCTCCCTCTGAAGGTTTTCCAGGCACTTCCTGCTGAGAGGAGTTCTGGATCAGACCCTGAATTCACGGGAGGGGTCATATATCCTCTTTGGCCATGGAAGCACCTTGGAATTTCCCAGGAGGTGTTGGAGAGTATTGCTGGGGAGAGGGATGTCTGGGTTTCCCTCTTGGATCTGTTATCTCTGCAACCTGACTTTGCATAAGTCATAACTGTGGCCCAGACACCATAGAGAGAGCATTAACCTAACTACAAGAAAATGAATGAATAATTAAATGCAACCACTGGGCTTCTGAGGTTCCAATCAAAAACACTTTAACAGCACAGTTGTGATAACCAAAATACTCAAAATTTTTCTGTTTTTTCTTTAGTAAGAAACATTTCAATAGAGCAAAAATATGGTAAAAAAAATATGCTCTGCATTTAGAATAGAATAGAACTGAGAGAAATGTATATTTTCAGTTTGGTGAGCAGATCTTGCAGGGCTGTATAAAAGCTGTGCTGACAGTCTCTACAATGTTTTGGTGTTATTTATAGGCATGCTGCTTCTGTCCGTTGCTGTATGTGATTGACACGTGTAAACATGGATACAAAACATGTAGTCAAATCTGCCCAACTCTGCTGGCAATTGGCTCAGGCCAGAATATTTTTCATATATTCTATAACTACTGAATAGGTTGACCTTCATATTTGACTGTTGACTTATTTGACTGTTTGATCATTGTGGATTTTCAATAGTTATTGAATTCAGCCAGTTGTCATATCAAAATATATTTGAGTAATATTCACTTTTGATGTCTCTTAAATTTTTATGTAAAATAAGCATTTCATGTTATCATGTCATGCATATCACCTGATACCTTGCATGGTAAAGTTTTAAACAAATATGTTGTGTAATTTGTTAGTGCTCAAAGTGTATAAAAAACATTAATTGCAGTCACTCAACAAGGCTTTCTCCTCAGTTTGTTACCAAACAAAATCTGATAACAACCAGAACATTCAGACCTAGGGGTTGAGCAGAAAGGCTTCATTTCACTCTGTCCAAAGATGCCTTCACTCACAACTGAGTACAGTTCTTCTGTAAGACCAAAGAGAAATGTTAAAACACTTGAATAATTTTTCATATTGAATATTTGCACACAAATAATGATCAATCATTTCTCATATTAGGTTAGTAATAAAATAATCACATTTCAGCAATTAATCATGTTTTTTTTGTTTTTACACAAGCTTAGGACAGCATGTAAACAATCTGTGAATAACTGATTAGATGTCCACAAGTGTATACATGTGTCAAAAAACAAGATTCACTCAGGTCAGAGTGAACCTTTTCGAGAACAGTTACTGAAAGATGACACTAGGTCAGAGGTCATGAAAAAGAAGTGATTCTTCATGTTACACAGACAAACTATTGCATGCACACAGACACATGAATTTACATGATTGCTTGTATGTCATGACAGCAGGCGATAATAAAGCTTTATAGTACAAAAATGTTTATATATGTGAGTCACTGTTGTCTTTTGATAGGGGGATCCACTTCTCCTTAATGCATCCACTTTCTCAAGTGTCTGTACGCACCTTCTGCACCACCTTGACACTTGTGTATATAAATCTGGCGTAGAACACACCAAAGGTCCTACGTTCACACAAGAGTTGTGCACAAATTCACACACAGTAAAACATACACACAGAGCTGGCATCTATTTCTGTGTTCTCAGTTCAGATGGAAGTGTAGGAGTGATTTAATGAGGTGTGTGTATGTGTTGAAGGCTGATAGTGGGGGTAATCGTCAGCCTGCTGGTAAATTCTGTCCTTTATAACCTCTCACTTCCACCTCGATCATCACCTTTCAGCTTCCAGTTGAGCTTGTTCATGTGTTTTACAGTGTTAATAAAATGTCACACACCTTCAGCGTCTTGTGCAAACACTACTCTTCAATATATCCATACAGAAAGAGAGCAGAATAAATAGCAGAGCTAAACGCATTATTTGGATGTCTGTTTGCATTATGTTACATTTTGTATATACACACGTGTGTTTATACAACAGTCTCATTTCACCTAAACAGCTAGTCCCACTTTCAGGCCCGGTGCCTTATTGTCTCTGACAGCGAGTTAATCACCCAACACAATACATGAAAGGAGTAAACAAAATGCTACAAACGGCAACTAACAGAGGCCGAGCTGAAATTAGGTCAAATCATTTGATTAGTGTGTAAGCTTGATTTATTATTTTGGTAAAGTGTTATTTTTTAAAGATGGAATGCTTTTCTGAAAGCCCTACTCAAATGGGACAGTCTCTGGAAAGCAGTGTTTCTGCTAAACGAATAATGTATTAATGTACAGTGAATATTATTATATAAAATGTATATTTCTGCAAAGCATTCCTGTTTTTGTTTAGTGAAAACGAGTACAATACAATGTATTGCAAGAGTTCCTGCTGCACAGAAGCTGTGACCTTATCCACATAAGTGAACTGTTTTCTTCTGCATAGGCCTAAGGGGTAATAACCAGTCCTTAAATGCAAGCTAACGATATTATGCTGTTTTGAGGCAAAAACGATTAAATCACCAGTGTTTCTTTTTTGCAAATGCAGAAATGTTTAATATACACAGAAATGTTTAATGTAATTAAGTTTTCCACTGCAGGACAGGAGTTGGCATAGCAGTTAAGTCACATGACTTTGGTATGGGAAGATCAGGGGTTTGAATCTCGAATCTCCGAGCAACCTTGGTTACATCATGAGTGAGTGACACAGAAATGATGCAGTGCTGACCTGGATTAACAAGGTCCGAATCAGATGAAATCAGATGTCCTAACCAGGACATTCTGATGAAGCTGCACTGGTCAAACATGGTTCAGGTCAGCTGTTGAGTGACCATAACATTCTGAAGCAAACTGGGCTACTGGAACAAAACATTCATGGATCAGAGCAGAAAAAAATTCTTTAATGCCACAAAGTAGGAAAAAGGTGGTATTTACTACCTGGTTGATTTAAAGTGTGGCTTAGTAAATGTTTAAAGTTTCTTTTTTCATTGATAATTATGATAAAGTATGTTTATAAATGGGTTAAAGATAAAATAATGTTTTATTTATGTTTTAATAATTACCATAACAGCTTGTTGACGAACACTTGGTTTTAAATGTAGTATCCTTGAAGTGGAATTAACATTTTCAACACTTTTTTTTACATACACATTTAAATATATTTTGCCTCAGCAAATAAAACAACAAATACCAGGTGTGTTACACATCTTTAAAAGGCACTAAATGATTGCAACCCACTTCACTGGAATACTCTGGTAACAATTGGATTCTGGACGTCAGTCCCACATTGAAGCATCTCATGGCAAGCTCACACAGCTGACACCCACACTGAGTTGTTACTGGGAGCATTATGGACCGCAGCCTGCGACACGCGTGTAACACAAGTTACTTCCACGTGATTGGATGAGATGATTAAACGTGTAGCTTTCTCTTATGAGATATTGCAGGTTTGAGTTTGTTACAGGTGTGGCTGATTCACAGACCATCCAAAATCTCATCATACTCTTTTCCACATGCAGCCTCAAAACACCAAAACTAAACTGACATCTTTACACATATACCACTGATTTAATTCCACAGCAGTGTAATGTCACCATACTGTAAACCTGACAATAAAACCTGAGTCTTGTTAGCTGTGTAATGCAGTAGCTAGGCTAGTGCAAACACAAGCTGGTGAAATACGTTGACAAAGAGCTCAGAGTACTTAGTCAAAGGCAGTCTTTGAACATAGGTGTACAGCGAGACATAAAATATTTGCTTAGAACTGCAGACTGCTTCGCTCCACATCAGACGTAGCTCTGCTGCAGTCACTGGAAGTCTAATATAGTGAGTAATTGAACGTGTCACATTGCTGTATATCAGATTTCATCCTGTCCTGCTAAATTACATATCACTTTTAGTCAGGTTGTTATTCATGCATCAGACATAACAGATGTTTTATGCAATGCCAGTCACTGAACTGCGATAAAATGAAATTAGGAAATAAAACACAAGTCTGCATGCATTAATAATTTTTAAAGCTATGGGTTTTGCGTAGCAGGCGTTCATTACCGCATCATGGACTCTGGGGGAAGCGCTTCGAAATTCAAACTGAGAGTCTTTAGGAAGAAATCTGTGTTTCTTTGTTTGAAAGCCGGACGTAAGGTTGCTAAACTTTTCATGTTTTGAGAGCTGCAAGCGTCACCCCTCCAACCTCTACAGATGAGCTGTCAGCTTTAAACCTGGTAAGTATTAGATCAGGACCCAGGGGCAAAGGGTTGGATAATGTAAACTAAATAATTCAAGGGCCCCAGAACCAGAAAGTAGCCCTGAATTTGACACATTGTCCCAGGTCCCAGCTGTCAAGAGGGAACACTGAATTTCTACATAATGTATTTAAATTCCCCACAGCAGTATCACTGGTATTATCCTCTGGAGGAACGGGGTGTTGTTAGCCCAGTTTTTTGAGTTGAAACTAGTGTGATCTTCCCCTCAGAACTCTGTGGGGGAGGCCTTGTCAAGAACAGAGAAGGGAGAGCAACCCAAAAATGACTCAGACTCAGAACCGATCGATTCTAAGTTAGAGAGTAGAGAATTCAGAGACTTGAATTCAGCAGAGGTGAACAGCAGGTTGATGTGCAAGCTTGTTCAATACTCTTTGCTGATTGGCCAACACATTTTGAGGTCTTTTATCCAGGTTTACAGCTGATAATACAGAACAAAAATGTGCTGTTAAGAGCAGAATCACATAATACTGAAGACACTTTAAAAAGAATGTCACTTTGACTTCTAAAGCTTGATTAAACACAACAAGTCAGCGTTATTTTCATGGACACATTTAATAATGACTTTTTATTGAATAAAAGCCGAAGGTGCACACAGTTTAATACAAATATGAGTATTTATTAAAAAAAAAATAAACCTTTCTATTTGCCTTATCACAAAGATTGTAAGTATCACCTAGGGGAGCAGTTAATGAAAACTTTAAACCCATGGGGTGCAAAATATCATTTGGACAATTTTCCTTTTTATTTCAAGGACTTCAAATGTCCAACAGCAAACTATTTTAGAGATTTTAATTTCCTTTCCTCTTCTTTAGTGGTTCCACTTACAAAGCCCAACCAAGGACTAGGTTTGCAAATTAGACATTTGGCTAAAAAAAAAAAAAAAAAAAAAAAAAACAAT
>JAOXNZ010000044.1:18785950-18807372 GCA_028566095.1 Kryptolebias brasiliensis | reverse complement strand
TTTTTTTTTTTTTTTTACATCCGTGTGAGGCAGACAACAACTTCTTTTGTGGCACGGTTCAGCGCCTTCCCCGGGCCACTAGAGGGTAGCCTGGTACCCTTTATGTTCCCCGGACAGGAGCGCGCGCTCCCTCCTCCTCCTTCTCCTCCTCCACCACCATCAGCACCTCCACCACCACAACACAGGAGTCATTTACGTGACTGGTTTATTTGGGAGCATTTGCCACGGTTTGTTTGTCAGCCTGACGGAGCTCAGGATGAAACCGGGCCGAACCGTCAGAGGTAATCACTGTTAGTGATTAGCGTGACCGCAGGATGACCCCTGCATACTGATGAACTCATTGGCAAAACCTGCTTCATTTGCTCATCCATCCACCCCCCCTCCTCCTCCTCTCATCCACTCAGGTTTAACAGCTTTCTGCTTTTTCCCCCCTTTTTTTTATGATGCTCATATTCTTTTTCTAGCAATGCCTTGTTTGCCTTTGAGAAACCCCAGTGCATCTGACCCAGGAACGAGTTTTGCATTCAAAACCAGCAGCCCCCCCATTTTGTTGCTCACCTTGGACAGCACCCAGCACCACCAGCAAGCAGCTCAATGACAGAGACCACACCAACCAATGTCACATAAGCTAACACTTCTGATTTACATTTAGCTTTGAGCGGAGCACACTATCACCTTACGGATCGCTGCTAATTATTATCAGAACAAAAGCAATTTCATGCTCTGTGCTAATTTGTTACTGTCCAGATAGGCTCCTGCTTTGAAAACTGTATCCATAGTAATAAAGAGGCAGTCAGAGACTGAGCCCAGATGCACCACAAGTGGTCCTTGATCCTCTCTCTTTTAAATATAGATGCATGTGTTTTGCTAACAAGAAGCCCTTTTTAAAAAAAAATTATCCAAAGGAAAAACTTCAACAAATTTGGCTTATTATTATTAATTTTTTTTTTCAAGAAAATTGAAGCAGCAGCTACAAGCAGGAACTGTAAAAAGAGAGAGATGGGGGGTTGCTGGGAACTGGGCAGCCAAAGAAAACTGCCAAGTCCAGATAATAGTTTTCCAGTTCTCTCGCATTAGAGATTCATCACAAGAAGCATCGCTGCATGAAGCGGATAAGATAAGGCCTTGCCGTGATACTTGACGAGGGGGAAAAAAGGGTTTTCTGAGAGGAGCTGAAGCATTTTACTGGTTTGTGGAAGGGCTGAACACAGGAATCTAGTCAGCACTTCCATTTCTGTAGAAAATATCTGGGGTTATTTGTGTTGGGGGTATTTTTTTTCATCATCATACCCCCCTGGTTTTTATTTAATTTGATCATTTTGGACTTGTAAAACCTGGTTTAGAAGGAAAAACTGTAATTTTGGGCTCCATACTGAGGCAAATTGTCTATTTCAGTAGATGAAGCAAGGAAAAAATTCCACACATGGATTTATAGTACCTCATTCAGACTGAATGTGTCTTAGAATTAGAATGTGGTTATCAACATGTCAGAGGCACCTCTAAAAGGTTTTCAAAGGGGTGGCAAGATGGGGGGCCATTGGTAATCTTGGGGTGGCACACCAAAACCAAAAGCCAATCATATTATTTCTGGAGTTTAAATATGCTGCTGATTTGGGAGTTAGGGAATCACCTTTTGATATTGCTATTGATATTCAATTTTTTTATGTGACAGTTGATATAACGGACTGAGAACAGCATGGTCACTACTCAACACAATGAAGCTTGTCTTCTCCATAGTTTAAACTAGCGTTTCTTGAATGAATTCATATTGCCTGCTGCCTTACATGCCAAGGTTTTAAACAAAGATCTTGCAAGATTTGTTGGTGCTTGGAGAGCTTGGAGTATGTGGTGAGGATGATTCTCGGCTTCTACAACACCAAATTTTGGTTCAATATCTATAAAATTGACTGACTTGGAGCCTATTCTTTAGTGTATTTTCAGTTTGAATTGTTGACACCTGTTTGTTCTTGATTGTCAGATCTTTTGCACCAAGGTTCGAAGTTCTAGTTTCCCATTGAGGAATCCCTGTCAGGATGATTAAAACTTGGTCTGACAGTTTACAGTTTTCATTGTCACATCTTTGTCTGTGGCCCTTTGGTGTGAGTGCTTCACTTATTCTGAGCTCTTCTCCAAACAACAAGCAATAGTGTTTGATTTTAGTCCTTGCTTCCAGTAAGCATTTAAGGTTGACACCATCCACGCATCCTCAAGGTGCTATGAAAGTAAAGGTGCTCTTAAAACACAAAGGTAGGACCAGTCAGCAGATTCACTGCCAAGAAATGTGGTTAGTTTTAAACTTCAACTTGTCATTGCATTTGACTTTTGGAAGAAGTTTGCCTGCAGTGCCGACTGTAAAAAAAAAAAAGGTTTTCTATTACTGTAGGTGGTTAACATTGTGAAAGGGTCTTTGATTAGAAAAAAAAAATCTAACAAGGTTCATACCCTCAAACTTCACCAGTTTTGACACGAACACAATTTCACGCTATAATCTGCCTCAGCCACTGATCTGTACGGTCATTACTGCGCCTTTCATTTGCCCCCATCTCCCGGGGTCTGAATTTGATCCTTTTATTCAACACAGCACACATCCAGTCACTGTACTTACTTCGATTGTTGCACTGTAAATATGCTTCATGGCAGACATTTTGATTATTGATGCAGGAAAAACACAGGTGTCTGTCACGTGAATAATGGCTGAATCTACTCAGAGAAGACCCCCCTGTCAGTTTCCTGAAACACCTCGACGGTTCTGTTCTCTTCCTGTTATGACACGTTTCGATATCTGCTGGGAAAAGAGTTTAGAGAGGAAATCAGTCTGTGCTGTGTCTGCAGGTTAAAGATAAAGTGTGAATGGTGCATCTCTCATCTCTTTATGTAAAAATAGTCAGCCTTTAGCTTTGCCATAAATCTTGCAAAATACTCTTAAAAACATACAGAAGCTCTTACATAGCCACAACCTCGTTATTAACATATAGAAATGGAAGCTGTATATTTAATCACTAATCCGGACATCCATCCAAATCTCTGTCCTCTAAAGTTTTGTGATTCAAACCCATATCTTGTTCTTTTTTTCTGTCATGCTCATGTTCTCCTAAAATGTAAACACAAAAGAACAAAATGTCCGCTATTTGCCTTTGAGATGAGGAGTTTGTTACAGAAGTGCTCTTTCTCCAACTTTCTTCAGAAAGATTAATGCGGATTATAAAATTGCCATCTGTTTATCTGCAAACAAAACGAGAATCCCACACTCTTAAATGGTTTACTGTTTATCTCTGTTGCCAAATGCAGCTTGAAGCTTGTCGTTTAACATCTTTAAAATCTTGATCATCCCAGTCCATACAAAAACGTGTTTGAAGAGCTTTAGCTCTCGTTTCAAACGCTCCACGAGTTGTACCTACCTTGATTATTGCTTTACTTGCTGAAGGTTTTGCCTTGAAATGTTCAAGGTTGTTCTTTGGATCAAACTTAAAGTACGTTGTCCATGTGTCCCTTCAATGTGGACGTGACTGGGTATTTTACTAAGACTTGCTTACAGTGTTTTTAAAATGTCCTGTCTTTTTCAAATATTGGAACCATCAAAACTGTGCTTGAATTGATGGATTTTTGAACACCATCAAGCACACTCTTTATTAGAAAAAGACTCCCAAATGCTGCCAAATACACCTGTTTCATACAAGAACGTTTCCAAGCTCTGCTTAGGTGACTTGTGTGGGCTGAAACTCTCCTCTAATTCAGACACCAAGCATTACTGCATTACGTAATCCCAGTGTTTTCTCTGCCTCTTATAACTCATGTGCAGCCCACATAACAATATGTGTGTGACTTCAGAGTCTAATGTCTCCTGCAGAAGAAGAGAAATTGATATGTCGACTTGCAGCATTTGACTGAGGTTGCAGTCAAATGTAAAGTGTTCACCTGAAGGTTGTGAGTACCCCTCGAACAGAAAGTGAGAAGACGTTCTGTAGCTACAGCGCTTGTGGATTGTGGATACATGAAACACTTTAGAATTTCCTTGAGTTGGAAGAGGTAAGGGGTGCGCGTGAATAAAATCCCACACTTTTTCTGTCTAAAATGACATAATGTTTCAAAACTTTTTTGTTACACAAGCCATTCATGCTGACAGGGTGTTGTTCCATCACAGGTACAACTCAGAGTGAAATAATCCAGCCTCCTCATCTTTATCTTCACCCAACTTCAACTCCAAATCATGCTCCATTTTTGCAGTACTGCTGAAGCCAGACTTGAAAGATAATAATAATAAAAACCCTAAACAAAACATGAATTTCTTTTGCATGATTCTGTTGCGTGCTAGTATGAGCTCAACTTGTTTGGTGTGCTAATATGAGTTCCCAGGCTGTACTGTAGCTACTCTATGCTCCCTCAAATCCTATGTTTGTGTTTTGAGTCTTATCGAGGTTCATTTTTGTCTAAATTTACTTTTGCATGGTGACTCAGAGCTGTAGGACTGATCTGCAAAGAAACACTGGGTAACATGCTGTGTGGACTAGAGTCAAGTGAATTAATGCACTTTCTAAAACTGGTTACGTTAATTAAAACTGCAAATTTATGGTTGAAAAGGGAACCCTAAGATTTTGATCAAAACATGTAAGATGTTTCTATGGAAACTCCCAAAACTACCAACTTTTGAAAAATGAGCAAAATATGTCTTCTTTAAACCAAATCTGTATAAGATCAAGTCTCTCGTTAATAGGTTATGTTTAATTTCCAATATTTCCACTATTTCTGCAGTTCAGTTGTTATACTGCATCATTTTTGCCTCAGATAGTTAATCTGACATTTACTGATTACCGCGGAACATGATCCTGTTCCAACAAGTGTTCAGTGTAAATAATTGATTTAAAAGTGGCACAGTCCAAATGTTTGTGACAAAGCATTTGCTTAAATAGTTGTACAACTTTTCATGCTTGAGTCATTTAAGATAGTGGAGATTTGCTCTTGAATGAGCCCTGTTTTGAGAAGCTGTTAGCATAAGTCCCTTATAAAATATATCCATGATTACCCAAACTGAGATCGCTCTAATTTCTGTATACAGCAGTTATAATACTAAAGATTTAAACCTTTTCCATGCAACCTCAGTTTAAAAATATACTAAACTATCCATGATTACCATTAACATTGATATGGCTGATTTTGGATTCATAAGGGTACTTTGTGTGTGTGTCATCATGACAACATCCACTCATACTGGGCCTAGAAGCTTAACTCTTAAGGAAAAAAAAAAACAAAACAGCACAAACTGCCCTGTGGAATTAAAGTGCAAGCTGGAATCATAAACATTTAAGTGAGATTCCAGTGGCTGGAAAATTAATGAGACATAAAAATAAATCCAAGGCAAAAAAATAAAAATAAAATAAATATATATATATATATGTAATATGAGATATGAGATGAATGATGAATGTAAAGACATACTACGCACATTCAATCACACACACACACTTTCACTCTCACAGAGCAACTCCTTGCCTCTCGTCTGCAGATCTATTTATTTATGACCCTGCCACCTTTCTTCTGTTCTTTATCCAACTCTTTGTCTTTGTTTTCAGCTGCATGTTGGGAGGTTGGGAGGTCTCGGTTTGTGATGCCTCACTAACCTGAATCTATTTGTCAGCTTTATTTAGTTTCTTTATCATTCTGATACCTCGCTTTGTGGTTTCTAAATTATTGATTTTTTTTTCTTTTACTCCTCAGAGAAGAGAGTTGTTTTTTTTCAAGCCTGCTGGGGCTTCTTTATGTGATGTACAAGCTATGGTGCATTAGTGTCATTTCGAGCACACAAAAAGTAGACTGAAATATTTCTTATGCTCTCCCAACTGCATGCAAACAGAAGCTCATGACTTTACACCTGTCTGACATCAGCCTTAGGTTAGCCTTTTATTTGAAGCAAACACAACAAATATTATTCCTATTTTAAGTGCAGCTCTTCAGAAACTTATGAAATATTTAATGTTTAAACAAAGCTTGACAGCCTTGAAATGTTTTAATATTTGTGTTGATTGTGTAAACTTCAGTTTTTTTTTATTGCTACCAAAGCTACTGATCTATATTAACCTGTTCAAAAGGCTTTTCAGGTTTATGGTTTGAAAAAGCTCAAGATTTCAGTGCTCTATGTAGTGGAGATGTTTTCTTCTGCATTAACAGCTATACTTTCATTTGGTATAGCTGTACGTTTTACCATTTGAAAAGGTCAAATAATTTTTACCACCTGCCACGAAAATGCAAAGGTGGATGACAATGTTTTTGCTTGTCTGTGCGTGTATTTGTGTGCCTGTCTGTTCCCAAAATACCTCATGACCAACTGGAGAAAATCTAGTGAAACTTGCAAAAAAAGTAGTCATTGGTTTTACAGTACATTTGCGACTGATTAACTTTTGCAATCAAAGTTCAAAATGGCTGCCACAGCCAACTGACTTTAAAAAACACAAGAATTGTTAAAAAATAAGTTAATTGTACAGGTTTTGACTGAGGATTTGGTGTGTAGTAGCTGCGACTGATCCCTAATTCATATTCTGAGTGAAAATTGATTCTGCAACATCTTTAAGTGAATTTTGCCATTAAAAATTTGGAGTCAACTCTGTCCATCAATGTGTATGTGTGTGTCTGTCTTTTAGCAAAGTATCTAATGAACTGCTAGATGGATTCAAATGAAACTTTCAGGAAATAATTACTTTACAACTGAATACCTTTGGAGCAAAAACCTGATTAAAGATGGCCACTACAGCCAACTGACCTTAGGAAACACAAAAATGTCTATAATTCAGTCAATTTAACAAATATTTAGCTAAAATTTGGTGTGGTTGTAGCTGAGGGTCATTCCCATCACATATTCCAAGTGCTTCTTATTAACCTTTATTTAACCAAGCAAATCCCATTGAGATCTCAGATCTTTAGCATTATTTTTAGGAGTCAGCCCTGTTTGTCTGTTACCAAAATATCTTATAAACCACTGGAAAAAAATTCAGAAAGTAACTGGATGCACATCTATTACTGATTATTTTCTGGAGTCCACCCAATTCAAGATGGTCACCACAGCTAACCAACATCAGCCAACACAAACATGGCTGAGTCATTCACAACACATACTCTGAGTGTGAACATTATTTTCAAAGTTTGACCAAAACGACTACAACGCTGTCATTTTCTCAACATGAGATGATTTACACTCAAACTTATTTCAGGAATGCTAGGCCCATTTTTGCAAATATTTTTTTCTACTTTAGTGGCTGCAATGTGCCCACTCGGGCCACTAAAATATCTCAAACATTTGAAATCCAGTGGCTGTAGTGGTTCCAACGCACAAAAGAAGGCCTGCAGGATCAGAGCAGCAAGGTCCACATTTGTACGGCTGCTACAGCAGTTTCATAGGGGACCCACTTGGACCATTAATAACTAATTGGTCTGTCTTTAACTTTTTGTGTCATGAAGTGTATTTGAGATGAAAAAAACCCAGTCTTGTTGCATCTTTAGTCCCATGCTGTTTAAGCATCATCATCACTAATGTTTAACTACCAAGGACAGAGTTGCTAACACAGTGCCAGTTGGTCCTCACCATAGAGACCCCCTGCTGCTCGCACATTGTGAGGCTTACCTCGAGCAATGCACGATGGGCCCTTCTGTTAGAGGCATATCATCAAGTTTGCATGAGCCTGTCTTTGTGGAAAGTAGGTCACGGCTGCCATCTGAGAATTAGGAGGAGAGAGCGGTGCCTTGGTTCAGATCCTTTACATGCAGAGATGCTGCTAAAAGTCCCAGCCATGTGACTGACCCAGCTTCTCCCACACCCCCACCACCATGACTACTGCATCTGCAGGCAGCCCTCGCACCGTAGAAGATGCATACTAATGAAGCACCTTCCTCTAGCCTTAACAATCAAAAGATGCATTGATGATCAGGGGGAGAAAAAACACTGAGGCCTCTGCTGTTTCAGCCAGGACTAGAAAAACTCCTTAAAACCTTGCAGCAACTTTCCAGAAGCTTGTTGCTGACATTCAGCTGAATCTCTGCTTTTATACACCAGTACATGGGCCAATGTTGCTACTGTTCACAACATTTTATCATAACAAATTTGAGAGATTGAAGCAAGCAGAAAAAAACAAATCTACCAATTTAAGCTGCCATTTGTTGCACGGTGGCATGTGAAGTACAAGATAAATCCAACTAAAATGTTTCCCCAATGCATCCTTAATCAATTTACATCTATTTACACGCATTGCTTTAAAAAACAAAATCCATTCCTTATTTGCTATTTGGAGACATCAACATGGAGACACAAGACATGTCAGTTTTGTCTAATCAGGTAAAATAAGCTTTTCTGAGGCTTTATTACAATTAAGCACCTTTAAACATGGTATCTGCAGGCTTAGTGAAGACACACTGAAAGCAGCATTATGGCTAATTCCTTCTTCTCTGTGATGCTGATGGATGATTCATAGAGCGAGTGTGTTGGTAGTGGCGGTGGCTTGGAAACGCTCTTTTCTTCTCCTGTACCTCTGCCTTCACCAGAAGAGAGAGAAGAGAGAGAGAGAGAGAGAGAGAGAGAGAGAGAAGGAGCCATCCTTCTCTCTCGCTCTCTCTCTCTCTCTCACTCACACACACACAGACACCATTAATTTCTTTAGAGATAACCTCTTCCAGGTGAGGATGTATGTCTCACCCTCACAGTGTCCATCAGTGGTGGGGAGAGGAGGACCCCCCCCCCCCCCGCCTCATTAACAGGACTCCTGCTTATTATTCATGTGGGATGTTTAGCGTTTCATTATGCATTATCAATTAGGATGAGTCACTCTACTGTTCTCCATGTCAGCGATGACTGTTGGAATAATGCAGCTTTGGTTCTGTCTGGTTTCTCACTGAGCGTCACCCATGTCGTTCCACACAGAGTGCATGTTGGCGAAAGCTGTTCAGCTAGACCTCACATTGGTTGAAAACTTTCAATCACAGGTCAGTTTTCATTTATTGGTAATTTTTTGTTCAGCCACAAAAAAAAAAAAAGAAATAAAATCAAAGTCTTTTATCAATGTGACATATTAGAATGCAGGGATGGTGCGCTGTAATCCACTTTACAGCAACAATGTGAAGAGACCTACGACTAGTTATAGGATAGTCCTCTCCTAGTTGAAAGATCAGGCATTTGATCAACTACCCTGGAATGTGCCAAAGTGCCCTTGGACATGACACTGTACTCTCCAACACACTGCCCCTTATATGCTTAATGTGTATGAGTGAGAATGTAGAAAGTGCTGTATACAGAGTGCAAATATTGTTTAACCAATATATGAATATATGGGGGAATGAGAAACACATTGTAAAGTGCTTTGTAGGACTTATGTGAAAGTAAAAATGTGGACTATTTAACAAGGTCGAAAACCTGTAGATCACCTGTTTTTGACCCTCTGTACTGTTGGGGTGAGTCTGTTGGCCCTTTCACAAAACAGCTATATGGTCGCCAAGATGAACCCCTTTTCAATTTCAATTTGGAGTCAACTCTGTCCATCGTTGTGTATGTGTGTGCATATGTGTGTGTGTCATTTAGCAAAGTATCTAATGAACTGCTAGATGGATTCAAATGAAACTTTCAGGAAATAATTACTGGATGGTCCTTTACAACTGAATACCTTTGGAGCAAACCTGATTAAAGATGGCCACTACAGCCAACTGACCTTAGAAAACACAAAAATGTCTGTAATTCAGTCAATTTAACAAATATTTAGCTAAAATTTGGTGTGGTTGTAGCTGAGGGTCATTCCCAACATGTATTCCATGTGCTACTTATTGTGTGAGTTGTAAAATGATGTTGATTTGGAGCATTAAGCATAAAATAATCATTAAGCATCTCCCATGGTAAGTCTGGCTGCACAAACTGTCTGTCATTACTACATCATAACGTCAAATCTCAATGCAATCTTACCTTTTCGTAAACCAACCAATATGGCTCTGTTAACTACCTCTTTTGGTGGCTTAGAAGCATGACAATAGTGGGTTGACTTAAACCTCCCCAACACCACCTTGGTCCTTTTTTAAAATCATACTGAAATGACATAAAGACATCTCAGGTCTGGCTTGAAGGGTTTTGTACATGGGGGCTGCATTAAGAGGTAGATATTTGTTTAGGCCCATATTTGATCACGTTGAGGCCTTTGAAGAGTTCTGTCAGTAGGTTTACTCACATCACCTTCACACAGGCTTTTTTTCATTCTGCCCAAAGATTTTATGGTGGGGTGATGAAATCTATCAAAAATCATTTTACCTTTAAATCTTGTGTGCACCATTGCTGACCTGGTCACTGTACTTGATCCAACTTGCTATTCTGCTGCAGACAGCACTTTGTTGAGCTATGGACTGCAGGTCTGTGAACACTACGGGACCATACATCAAGTTTTCCAACTGGTGAAGCAGGAGTTTACAGAAATCAGAGTTTTGCTGACTCTAGTTCTGGTCTCTGGGAGAAACGTTCATCTGAAACCTAGTGATATTTGTAGGCAGCAGTCTTCCTTGATGGGTTTGATTACGTATAAGTAGGTACCCAGTTTAGGTCAGTTCATGTAGGAGCAATGCTTGAATTCAGCTAAGACTGAAGCAGGGCAGCTGAATTTGTTTTCTATAGCCTTATTTTTGTAAATGGTTTGTTCACATAAACAGTGGTCAGATCTGCAAGGGCTCTGGTTTAGACCACCTTGCATTGGAGTGAAAGAGTTCAAGCATCTTTCAGTTTCATTCATGACTGGGGGTAAAACAAAGCATAAGATTGACAGGTGGATTGAGTAAATGTCATCCTAAGCTGCATGTAGGGATTAAAAAAACAAGACCATAAATGCAAGCAGCTGAAAACAGCTTCTGCCTAAGGGTGACTCAGTCTTAGGAAGAGGGTGAGGAGCTCAGCTATTTGAGAGGTGTTCTGTTTCACTGCTCCTTTGCATCATGAGAAACTAGTCATGGTAGTTTGGAGAAGGATGCCTTCTGAATGTCTCCCAGGAACAATATTTCAGACCTGTCCCACTGGGAAGGGGAAGACCCAGCACTTGGTGGAGGACTTATATTAACAAGCTGTCTGGGAATGCGTCAGTTTCTGCTCAAAAAAAGTGCAGAAGGTAGTAAAAAGAGGGGGATTTGAGGATTACTGCTCACATTGCTGCCCCTACAACCCCATCCTGAGTAAGCAGTATAAAATAGATGGATGGATGGCTGAATGGTTGGGTGGATGGATGATTTGCTCATGTGTCAGTTGTATTTGTGTATTTCATATTTCCTTTTATGTGCCTGTGTTAACAAAATTACCATTTTGTTTTTGAGCCTTTAGCTGTCTCTGCAAAAAAAAAAAAATTATACATTTGCTTTTTGTGATGTTAGTGTAAAACATAATAGAGGATTAGTGGCTTTGCTTGTATTTTCTTGCCTTATGAATATATCCATCCATCTAGCCATCCATTTTCTTTACTTGCTTTTTCCTTTCTGGGTCGCAGAGGAAATGGTGCCTATCTCCAGCGGCCGCTGTGCGAGAGGCAGGGTGCACCCTGGACAGGTTGCAAGTCCTTATGAATGGATGATATTGTTTTTTACACTGACTGTTTTTGTAATTGAACAATTTTAGAAAATATAATACAACTGAATGAGAGATTTTGATTCTGATCACCCATTTGTCAGGCAGGGAGAAAGTTTGACACTATCTACTGTACATCTTTTTATGATTTTCTCCTTGTTTTTGTGAGAAAGGCAATTTTTGTTAGTAATTTTAGAGGTTTAGTTTTCTTTAAACTCTTGGTCTGCAGGTTACTCATTGGCTAGAAGCTCATGTCCAATGGCAACAATTACAATTTTTAATGTGCAACAATAGTTCATATATTTTCCCTGAATAAATAACCTTGAACTCAATTTAACTTCATTCTCCTGCATTTCTGTACTGTTTGTAAAGTCATGCCAGTGTGACATTATCCCATCACCACACCAAATAGATTATTTCTATGGCCATAGTTTCTTGGTAACCTTTGAACAGGAACTGTCTTCTTTCCTAATTAGAAAAATGTTTTTTGTTTTTTTTGTAGGTTTTCTGTTTCATAACAAACCATAACAAACTAAAGCAGTACATTACTCAGAGAGGTCTTGCAGAAAGCTGACCTTTTTTTATAACAGCATCCATCCATTCGTGGAAATAAGTGAGATGCTGATGTTTGGTTGGTGAACACTCATCACTAATAGCTCTGCAAACCTGTGACCACCAACTTCATCAGTGGTGAGAACAGGACATCACAGTGGAGCAAATGTACCATCTTATTTTCCTAAAAGCAGACTGATTTATTTACTGCCTCAGCAGTCTGTGTTTATTGATCACTAAGTGTGGTTTAATGTATGTATTCTCTCTGTTCTGTGCGGTATCTGTGCATATAGCACTACATCAACGTATTATGGACCTGGAAGGCCATTCTGCTGTACTTAATGAGAAGTCTGTCTGAGCTGAGGATTCTGTGGCAGCACATGAGTCGAGAGCACAGGTTTTTTATTTTTTTCAGACCTGACAAGGCTTTGTGTGGAGGCAGATGAGAACATATTAAAAGTAAATGGTCCACTGAGACTCTGTTCCTCTTCCTACTTGCTCTCTGTTGCTGCAGTGACCTTGCTAGTCTAATCAGAGTATCACAGTCGCTCTCCATCTTCCCTCTTAGACTCAAACTCATTGTTTCACAAAGTGCCTGACATCACCCTCTTTTATTGCTAAATCACATCCTCCTCCCTCCACAATATTCTCTTCTTTAAGCTTAAAAGTCCCTAAGCTTCAATTTTTCAGATTCCTTTCTACTTATTAACTCAAACTTTTTAATCTTTTTGTTTCCACACCTCTCCCGTCTTTTATGTGAGCCCTGGGAGATCTATAGTTTGTTACCTTCAGACAGAGCCAGGCAGATTTATTTTCCCCCCACTCTGTATGCTAAACTAAGCTAGCCTGCAGCTGTTAACTTTGTGTAAAACAAAAATATTTAGAGTGATATTGATCTGTTGATCTCTCTCCTACCAAGTAAGAAAACAAGTTAATTTTCTTTTATACTACTAGGAAATAAATGCCGGATCTCTGTAAGTCATAGCTCTGTGTCTTGAGATGTCTTTGCACACATTTTTCCTTGTGGGCTTTTGGATATGATGATATGTAGCAGAAAATAGTTAATTTAGAGTTTCTTCATTGTGATCTAATCATGTTCTACTAAAATGAACAATAAAAGGATGGTAAGAAATTTATTCAGGGCAATCATGTAATTCCCTGTGTCTCTGTGTGTTCCTTTGTCTGTCCAGTTCATAAACCACTGGATGGATTTTTATTAAACTGTCAAATAAAAGTCACTGGATGTGCATTTACAACTGATTGTTTTATTGAATCCACCTGATTCAAGATGTCCACCGCAGCTAATACACCTTAGCAAACACAAAAAAATGGCTCTACCCCAGCCACTTTTACAGATGAGCAAAAATTTGGTATAGCAATCATTGAAAGTCATTCCCACTTTATACTCTTAAGTTCTAACAGATTGCATAAAAAAGTTTAAAATGTTGGCATTAACTGTTGTTTTTCAGCCTTGTCTGTTACCAAGATATCTCATGAACGACTAGATGGATTTTCATGAAAGTAATCATTGGTTGTATGTTTACAACTGATTAACCTTTGATTCTAGATGGTTGCCACAGCTAATCAAAAGTGGCTATAACTTAAATATTTTTACATATACAGAGATAAAATTTCTTGTGGTAGTAGCTGAGAGTCATTACCAACACATATTCTGAGCGCTAACAGATTGTGTTACATTATTGCTTAAAACTTTGGCATGTAAGGTGACAGGCCATATGCTGTCCTTCATGGATTGCTACCTTGTAAATTTTCTAAAGAAATACTACTTATTATTATGCACTGCATGGAACTGCGTGGCTAATGTGTAACAAACAAACTTTTGACCAACTTTGACCTCAAGCAGTCATAATCAGGACACAGGAGATTTCAGCAAATTGCGTCAGCCCATATTTCATGCATTTCATGAAACTCAGAGGCTGGTGTATAATTTATTATTAACACAAGGCCCCCACATTATACGAGTCAATGTCAGTAGAGTCAACAGGGCTAAACAACAACCAAGAGTGAATACATTATTAACAGAAGTGGCACCTTTGGGAGTCAAACTTTTGCTCAAGCCCCCATGCAGAAAACCAGAATCTCTTTTTTATTGGAGAAACTGGTGGCACGTCAGTCAGGAGAAGTGACTTGAGTTGGCAGCTGTCTACGTTTGACATTGTGAACTGCGGAGGGTTTGTATTTCCAGAGGAAGCCATCTCATGTCAAGCATCACTAATGTGTTTGTTGGTGCTGGGAAGAGACTCGTTCCCCTCAGATGGGCGACAGAGACTAAATGTCAGTACAGTGAAGAGATCTTTGACTTTATAGTGAACTGTTTTAGGTCCTTGTAAGCTTTGTTAATTAGTCTGATATAGAGAATATCTAGAGAATGAGCACAAATACTAATAAAATGAGAAATGCTTTTTCTACCCTGGAGCACATAACTCAGAACCAAAATAATAATACTAACATGTTTTGATTATTATTAGTTTTTAATTTAATTATTTTTGATTATTTTGTCTTCTTTGTCCTCATATTCTCTACAGATGTTTTTAAACCTATTTTTGGTTGTTTGTTTTCACCTGTCATTTTGTGCCTGTTTTCTTACATCTTTTGTTGCAGTAGTTTGTGCTTTCTTTATGTGTTTTTTTTATCACCCTCCACTGAAAAGTGAAAGACAGGCGATGATGTTTTTGCCTGTCTGTGTTCTTTTGTCTGTTGTGTTAGTAAAGAACCTCATGAACCCATTGGCGAAGTTGAATGAAACCTTCAGAAAGTAATCATTGGATGTATGTCTACAGCTGATTAACTTTTGGAGTCAGTCCCATTCAAGATGGTTGTTACAGCTAACTGACCATAAGCAACACAAAAAATTGCTATAACTTAGGCTACGTTCACACTGCAGTCAAATGCGACCCAATTCTAAACTTTTTTGCTCCTTTGCGACACATATTTGATTTTTTCATGGCAGTGTGAACGTGATAAATATGATCTTTTCATATCAGACCCAGATTTTTTTTTGTATGTGGTGCTGAATTGAATACATATCTGATGTCTTTAAAAGCGACCGCAGTGTGAAAATTCATGTCGCATTTTATTTGAGTTTTATGTTGGATGAAAGGATGGAGGTCCCTCACGTCAAAGTTCCACCACTCTTGGCTCTGACTCTGCATCAACACACGTGCCTCTGCACAGAGGTAGCAGCCACAGCTCCAAAAAAAGGTCATCGTTAACATTTGCACTCTTTTTCTTCTCTGCCTTCTTATATCTTTTCCCATTTGTATGTACAGTTGGTCCCGATTGAACAGCAACTTTAAAATCAACACACACATGCTAACACTCGCAGCATCCATATTTACTTCTGTAAATGTGACATCATATCTCCTCTGTGCATGCAGGTCATTTCAGGAACTGGAGACTGTTCACACTGCAGTCTGATGGAGGTCGCATTTAAAATGTAATGTGAATGACCACGCAAACAAAATTGGATTTGAGCAAAAAAATCAAAATCGAACATTAAGACCTGCAGCGTTAACACAGCCTAAGTCACTTTTACAGATGTTGAGCTAAAAGCTGAAAGTCATCCTCAACACATACACAAAGTGCTAACTGCTCGCATGAGAGATTTGTTTAAAACTCTCATGCTGACTTTAGATGTTGGTTGTAGGCTGGGGGTCTCCTGACATGTCCCCCTTTTGGCTTTGCCTGTTCTGTAATCCATCTTTGTTTCATTGCATGTTCAGTAGTGACAGACAGCTGCCAAGGCTTTAAGTCTACAGGTAGACTGATGAATGTGTCCTTAGACCACCCTGTCTGGCTGCCTGGATTAGGACTGAACTCACAAATCCTGATTTTGATAAATACTGGGTGTGTATGTGAGTAAAACAGCGTGACCAGACTGCGTTGGTGTGCGGGTGTGTGTGTGTGTATGTGTGAGAGAGAGGGAAGCAGTTACTTAAGTGGAAGAAAAATACCAAACAAATCAAATATGCAACAACCTTGAGCTCAATCTCGCCCCAGCTTCGTCGCTCCTGCTGGAGGTAATTGGTTGACACTGCGGAGCTGTGTGAGATCTGTTGTAAGTGAGGACAGAATGTTATTGAATTTACATTCCAGTCACGAAACAGGTAGACAAATTTGGTAAAAAGTTTAACAAGAACTGTTTTCAGACTTCCCTTTGTGTTTGGATTCAACTTAAACTGGGAGGCTAATGTTTATCAATCTTTGCAAAGATAGGATTAAAAAGCTAAACCTTAACATTTCTGACAAATTAAATTGAAGACAGGTGGACTTCTTTTCAGATTCTTCAAGATAATTCATTTCTCATCCAAGAAGCTTTTTCAATTCAGGAAGCTCTTTGGATGAGAAAATACATATCTTTAAGATCTTTGATTTGTTAGGATTACCATGTCCTGAATGACTCTTACTCAGATCTTGTTGAACTATCACTAAGACCATTCATCAACATAAAAAACAGACATTATTGTAATAAAAGGCCTCATGCTTTATTGCACAGTGTGTTTTTGTGCACCGACACAAAAACTTTAGAATTAAAGACCTAGCACTTCTTGAAGGAATGGATATCACCCACCACCTTTCATGCCAGAGTTTCAGACTGGGATCATCCTTTGTTGAACAATGATGGGGTTATAGATGTTTCAGTCATCTCATGTGAGATCTCATGCAAATATATTAGTGCTTAGATTATGTGCTGTGAATAACAGTTAGCTGCTACCACACCAAATACGTATTTCCTCAATATCTGTAAGAATGGCTGAGTTATAGCCATTTTTGTGTTGGCTAAGGTCATTTAGCTGTGGCAGCCATCTTGAATTAGGTTGATTCCAAAAATTAATTGGCTGTGGATGTGCCTCTAAAGATTACTGAGAGTTTCAATAACATTTGTCTATTGATTTATGAGATATTTTGCCAATATGACAGACATGGGCAAAACCATTTTTGCCAGTTTTTGACTGGCATGAAAAATTCTCTCAAAGCATTTTAGTGTAATTTAAATTGATGGATTTATACTAGATAAAAATAAATTGTGTATTTTTGTACATATTTGATTTGATCTGTTAGTACATTGCTGCTAACATCAACCTTCTGAACATTGCCAAAAGAGACAGTCATTTTAAAGAAATTATAATATTATATAATTTATAAAATATTGAATATTAATGTTTTATTTCTTAGTATTAGCAACATTTTTAAATCTTACGTTATGCCAGCTTGTTGCTGCTGAATATGTTAGTGACAAACTTGTTTGCAGAGTAATTTATTATAACCATGTTGACAAACAAACATGCCTATTTAATTTGGCAACTGCCTTTAGTTTCCCAGCCTATTCACATGCGCCTCTTATCTTAAGTCTTTGAGGGAACGAGTTAAATAAACTTTTGAGGAGATGATGGTTGTATTAACTCGACCTCTCCCCCTGCAAGTCCCCATTATTTACTCTAAATGAAACAGGACACCTTTGCTCCCTGTCAGCTCTGTTAACCACTGTCTATGTTATTGCAAAATATAAAGAAATAAATTAAAAATAGTTTTGTTAATTTGCCACCTGGCTAAATATCACCATGGCTAAATCTAATTCCAACTGTGAGCCTGGCTCCTTTGCTGCAGGTGTGAGTTTCTCCTGTCACAGTTCTTCTTTAACATGAAAATGCTAATTTACCCGGAGCTCTAATTAACACGGAGACTCAGGTGGAGACGTGTCACACACATGATTCAGCTTAACCTTTTGCTTTGATTTCCCTCTAGCTTGATTCCTGGTATTTGCAAGTAAACAACTCTGTTTGCCCCTGGGCCTCTTTTTCACGTGCTTCAAGTTAATATACTTCTATAGATCCCCGTTAGAACACCGTGTGGTTAAAGCATTACTGTGACTTTTCATGCTCTTTATGACCAATTAAACTGATGTAACACACAAGGACAAAAACAATAAAAACTCTAAAATGAGATTAGATGACGTGATTTTCAAAATTCATCATAATCTTTTCATTATGGATTTACAAATTCTTGCCATGACTTGGCTGAAAGTCATAACAGTTCATCTAGAGAGGTTTCCTGGGTTTAACAAAAAATCACGACACTCTATTGACTGCTGAATGTCATAAGAACCTAAAAAAGACTGGATCTGTCTGTAGGCTGCAGTAAGATGAAGGCTTTTGTTGACCTTAGTATTATTTGCCTCTATTGATCATGTAATGTAGAAAGTGTCGTGTGAAGCAAAGAGAAGCTGTAATAGTCTGTGACGGGTTCCTTGGATGTTGTGAAAGAATCTTGGATGCAATAGTAGGGGTCTTTAACTATGATAACAACTACACTTGATAAAACTGTCTGACACCCATTATCGACCCTGACGCTCAACGTCTTTCAGTTCAAGATGCTTTTATACTGATAATGTCAAGTCTAAACAGGGACTGAACCAGACATTAAATGGACTCAAAGTTATTGTTCTCCTCTACCAGATTTTGCTTCTTGTTATACCTCTCTCGTTTCACTTTTAAATAGAGCAAAAAAGAAGTTGTATGATTTTGATCAAAAGACTGAGAGGGATTTTTAGGACTGAGGCTATAGATAAAATGGAAGGACTGCAGTTTCAGGTGGATGATGGTCTGAAGGGGACCCCAGATGCAGTAGATTGGAAGAAACAGGAGACTTTAATAACTTCCTACAGTAGAAGGTGCAGCAAAACCAAGACAAAAAATACAAATCTGGAGTACAGACAATTTCTTCAAAGAAAAATCCAAAAGAGGATAACTAGAAGTAAACTCCAGAAGTAATGCAGTCAGTAACCAGATGGACTTTAAAAGGGGGGAACAGAAAACAGTAACAATAAATACGCTGGGGCTGACAAACAAGACAATTACGGGGCATTTCAGTAGAGCAAGTAAAACAAGATGCAACGTGCAGGAACACAGTCTAACTACATATAACGGGAACTAACAATGAGGCTAGATGCAACAACAACAGCAACAACAACAACAAAAAAAAACAGGAATGAAAAATTATGAACACAACTGGTAAAATTTTTTAGCAAAACCTGTCTCATAAGCTACAGACTAAAAGGATAGGATGACAAAAAATAAGATATGCAAGACGTTCAAGTTTTTGTACTCTGATTTCAGTGTTTTTACTGCAGCTCACATGTTGAAATGATTGTCTCACGTTTCAGAAGAAATCAAGGATCTAAAAGAAAAGCCAAAAAAACCAAAAAAAAACCATGCTTTATTATGAGGAGATTGACAGACTGGTTCTGAAAAACCTATGCAAACCTGATAGCAATAATAAGCAATTATTCATACAATATGTTTTTCTTAAGCCTCAAAACACTAACAGGATTTTCATATGATCTTAGCAGTTCAGTGTTCCTCCAATATAAATTTAATTAGAAGCCTTTAACCTTTGTTGAATTAAACTCACTCACTGTTATAGGTTGAACACAATGCATACAGATGGAGTTAAATGAACCCAACAGGTGACATACTTTCTGTAACAAGCAACCAGTTGGGGCGAAGACAACACACCTAAACAACACTAGGAACAAACAAAAGGACTCTCAAATGTTTTTTTATTTTATTTATTTTTTGTTATTTTTGCACTAAACTGTATATTGGAAAATAGAGACCGATAGTGATGAGTACATTTAAGTTCGTTTCAACCCAAACCGAGTCAATAAAGCTGTTTTTTGTTATTTTTTTTCTCAGCTGATAAAATCGTCTGGAAAAGGAAGGTGAGAGACTGTTTTAAATGCCCAGAACTTATAAAATGGCCCTCTTTTTCCAGTTCAAAAACTATGAAATAAATTTAGAGAACTTTGAAGAAAACTGAGAAGTCAGGCTATATGCAGCTGCCAACGACTGTGGCCCAAATGTTAAATTGTTTGAGTTTAGCAAGAAAAACTTTGAATAAGCTCCATTATGTTTGATTGGCTGGCTGAAGTAGCTAGTCTGAAGATAACTAGAAGATTAGTGAAAAATGTAAGAAATTCTGCTTTTTAGTGCAAATAGTTAAACTGGTTAAAAGCAACATAAGTGAGTAGAAGTAACATCAGATTTGTTAATGGTTATAATTCAACCCTGACAGTTTTTCAGTTTTATAATTCAGGCTTCTTTGCCTCATATTTCCAGAATGGATTACTTTTATTCAAGATAATTAATCTATTTACACTGGAACAATTTGGTAGACCCTGGAGACTTCCTTTCAGGTCTGTAAACTGATCTCAACAACATGAGCTGTAGACAATTCAGAAAAAACAGGGTTGTCTTATCCTGGCTGTGTTATTAGCTGAGGCATATTCTTTAGCTGTAAGATATTAGCAATTATTTTATTTAGCAACATATAAATTCTTTTCATCAAGACACATCCCATTCAGGGTACAATTGATGTCGAATGAAGATGTGAAATATTCACAGAGTGTACTTATCGATCACGGCTGATGCGCAAAGCATCCGTCACGTCTCACCATGTTTTGAAAAGGTCACAAAGTTCCCCTAAAGGTTACCTCAACATGTTGGCAGACCATCTAGATCATAACCCTCCACCCAAAAGCGTCACTCATAATTTTGAAATTTCAAACTTCTTTCCTCTACATTGGCTTGGCACCAAGACTTAAAATTTTTTTTTTTTTAAGAATGACTTTTAAAAGAGGATGAAGTCTGAGATCAGCTAGTCAAATCAATCTAGTCACGGTGGAGGAACGGAGCGGTTCATTACTGGGAGGGCCGAGGAGCTCTCCAATCAGCTCTCTAATATCACTGTGATCCTCTTCTCGCTTCGTTCCTAATTGAATTCTTCAGGAGAGATGCCCCTCAGCAGCAGATTTATCATATCCTGAAATTGGAGGAGACTAGCGCCATGAAGGACGTGCGTGGCACATTTAATCCACTCCTTATATAGGAGTACGCAGGATGCCATCTCTCACTAGGACTTGAGTTACAGTCCCATAGTGGATCAGAGGCCTTTGGAAAAATGTCTTCATTCATTGTTGCCTGAGGTGAACGGGATCAGCAGCAAAAGGTGCTCACAGCCAACCCTAAATATGTTGCCCATGATGTACAGTGTGACCAGCATTCTTAACACATGGCATCATAATCTTTAATCAAAGTCTTTTAAATGTAACTCAGTGTACAGTATGTCTGCACTTCAAATGTACCTCCTGACACTGAGCCTTTCCTTTCCTTTCCTTTCCTTTCCTTTCCTTTCCTTTCCTTTCCTTTCCTTTCCTTTCCTGTCCTGTCCTGTCCTGTCCTGTCCTGTCCTGTCCTGTCCTGTCCTGTCCTGTCCTGTCCTGTCCTGTCCTGTC
>JAOXNZ010000044.1:18774445-18785850 GCA_028566095.1 Kryptolebias brasiliensis | reverse complement strand
TCCTGTCCTGTCCTGTCCTGTCCTGTCCTGTCCTGTCCTGTCCTGTCCTGTCCTGTCCTGTCCTGTCCTGTCCTGTTGTAGCAAAGGTTGTTCAATGTGGGGCATGTGTACTTGTCAACTCCAAGATGGAGTGCTAAAAGGTGGACAGAGTTTTTCAGGGAGGTAATTTCAGGGTTCCTACACATTTTTCGTTTTAAAATTCCATATTTCATGACCTTAAAAGGAAACTCCTGCTGAAATTTTCAAAAAAGAATTGTAGACTTTTGAGCCATTTCTGATGCTGAAACATCTGTAGGTGTTGTTTTTTTTTTGGGAAATTCATAATATAAATATTCAGTAAAACCTTTGGATGTTTTGGGACTGGTAGATGAACAAAAAGTAAATATTGTGTTGATAATGTTCATCTTTTATACACAAAAAAAATCACCAAATGTATTAAAAATGCTGAGCAATAATAAAAAAAAGGAATATTCTGGAAACACTAATGTTTCTCCATACTTTTGTTTCTCTTTTTCATACTTCATACTTTCATACCAGACCAGAAAACCCCAAAACCAAATCCCATACTGTTCCAGACTGCATAGAAACCCTGTAAATTGAGTTACTTACGCATACAGTATCATTTCATATTAGACTGACACATAAAAGAAACTATTCCACGTAATTCTACTTCATTTGTCCTGTCTTTTCCTGTCCCAGTCAATCTATGGTATCTCCTTCAATCTTGCCTTATACCATTCTGTTCAGTCCATAATAATCTATACAATCTTGTCAAAGTCTGTGTCCTCCTCTCTAACTTCTTGGTTTTTTTATCTGCTGTCATATCCTCTCTGTCCTGCCACGACCCATACTATCTTGTCCTGCCTGTCTTAATGTATTTTGTCCCACAGTTTACTACTTTTCTTCACTACACAGCGAGTGCACTGAAAAACAAACAAACAAAAATGTATCATACCTTCATAACCTAACAATTTCAGATTTTTTTTCTATGGCATGCACAGGTGTGGTTTTTAAAGAAAATCAGTTTATTTCAGTAATTATGCATATACCCAGATGGGATATGCTTTAAATATATTGCATATCTCTGTGCTAAAGGTCTGCCACATTTGCATGCAGTATGGCATTTCTGGCGGGACTCCAGTGCTATAAGATCACTTATTTGATTAAACATTGTCACGCTCAGCAGGACAGAAGAGCTCCAAGAAAAGTTAAGGTATAACTGCTGACAGCAACAGAAAAGCCTCATGAATCTCATGGCTGTGAGCATCTGCCCTTCACTCTTGAGCTTTTTATTGGCTGGATGCTTCCGCCTCATGAATTATACTTGTATGAAGATCATTGAGATTGTTCTAAAGTGTTTAAAGTTGACGTAGCTTAGATTTTGTTATATCTTTGAGTGTTTTGTTCATTTCCCAATGTGAAGAGTTTATTCAAGCTTTTTTTTGTTTGATGGATGATCACTTCAGAAGAAGCTGTGCTGTGGATTCTGCTCATTTATGATTTGTCCGCTTTACACTAACAGACTTTAATATTTAGAAAAAAGAAATATTTGACTAAAAAAGTAACAGCGAAATATTACACAACAATCAGTTGCAGAAGTAGATTTCATCTGTTAGTAGAAAAAGAAAGAAAACACTTAACAGCAGGAATAATTTAATGTGCCATAATGTCAAACAGAACTTACCTTTTAGCTGTAACATAAAAACACACAACTTCACAAAGTTTGCAAAGTGCAATACTACTAATGGCCTCTAGGGGCTTTAAAACAGTTGCAAAACCTCAAACTGTCTTTAAACTACTGTTACAAACATATTTCGTTAGCTTGCTAATATTCCTATTGATGAGTATCTTTTTGAAACTATGTATTTTTCTTTCGATCTCAAAAATATTTTATAATATATCATTATATAAGGTAATCTTGTCCAGTCAGAGAAAGTTTAAAAATATCCATCTCTCACTCTACCTTTTTGTCCAATTGTCCAGTTTAAAACTGTGGACAGTTAATGGTGGAGTGTTATCTATGACATGACAGTGTCCTCACATAGCTGGAAGTGGTCTCACATAGATGGAAGTTCACAGTGTTAAAATGTTCTTTGCCCTCTAAGTCGCTGCTGACTAATTCCAGAGCAAAACTGAATCTGGAGAGGATGATATTGTAGCTCAGTGACACTTGGCAAAATGACTCGCTAATTAGAGTCATTTTCATTTTGGGCAGAAAACTTGAGCTTAGTCATGTGCAAAGTGTTGATACCTTTCAGAGCACAGACCAATGCTCCCACGACGTTTAGCCATGCCAAATCCCCGCTGTGGATTGGCTGAGCCCGTAGCAAGCAGTGACACTCAGAGGCTTAGGTAGTTTTCACCCAGGGCTGGATTGGCAAACCGGTGACACAGAACAGTCTGGGGGCAGCCGTGGAACGGCATCCTGGCTGGGGATATTAGCAGCGTTAAAACACTCGGAGCTCTCGAAGGCTCTGGCGAGGCTCCAGGACAGAACGGCTCACGTACGCAGAACAAGTGAACTGAAGGGGGAACGGGATGACAGTTATTTTCACCCAATACAGAGCAACTCCTACAGTTTCATTTAACAGACTGAAGAAAAATAACTCAATCTTCAAGGTCTTAACATGATACATAAACAATCACAGTTTCACATTTAATTTCTTTTACACAGCGGAAAGCAAATATAATATAAAATGTTTCTGATTGTTTGCGTTAAACAGTTTAACAATGCTCTCTCTCAGTAAATCATTAGAATACATCCCTTTTACACTGTTAAATATGTTAGTAGATGTAGAGAATAAAGGCTGTAGCAGTCTTGTTTTCTGTATGAGTGGAGAATGTATAGGTTTCCACAATGTACTGAATACCATGATCAATATAACCATCTACCCACTATGCCTTTATGGTGCTTTTCAGAAAAATAATGGGCAGTTCCACAGAGACCAGCACTTAGTAGACCCGACTGCTTGGCTGCTGGTTCCATAATTCAGGTCATTCTTCAACCCTGGAGGATAATTCCCGGGGAATTCTTTGATAACTAAAGCAATCAATCGAAATTTCATTCTTGCTGTTTTTTTTTCATTTTGCTTTGAGGTCTGTTTGATAGACTCCTCTGTCTTCTTCTTGTGCTATCACTCTTTCCCTCCAGTTGTCCTATCTCATGGATTTTCAGTTGCTGGAAAAACCAGGCTTCATCCATTGTGCTGAGTCAATTGTTTCTCTGCAGGGGATTCATTTTTAATTTAACTGTAATTTGGTCAATGTTGCCTGTCTTTTCTCTTTTTTTTCTCAGTATCGTATTCTCCGGCTCACACTCGCCGCTGTTAATTTGACTGAGACCAATTGTCACAGTTTGCAGAGTTTCATATTTTTCCTTTTAAAATAACTGAACATTGTTCATAATTGTTTGTAGTAAAATTAATGTGCATATTTCACAATGAAAAACTCAGTGATCATGAATATTTGTTTTGTCTAGTGATTACAGGGATGAAATGAAGCAATGAAATAGATTATTTTATTCACCCTTGGGGTTCATATGCACAACATCTGCTTATAACAGGGAGAAACAAAATGGAATTGTTGTCAAAGTGTGAATCTCCTTACCATTTTAGCTGGTGTTGGCGAATTGGCATGAAAAAAAAAAAATATCAGCTCATTGGCTGACTTTCACATCATGTCAGTTTAAAGTGCATGTAAGTCATTGTAGTTTATTCAGCAATGGCTTCAAAGTGTTGAGCTAGTTTATGCTTGACAAATGCTAGTTCAGAATTGTGTTCATGCAGAATGAAACTGAATTAATTCCCATTCATAGTTCACCACGGTAAACAAAAGCTTTGAACCTGCATTCTGAGATCATGTTATTTCAAGTAAACTTTCAACTTTTGACTGTGAATTATTAGAACTCAGAGCTCACTGATGGTAAACACAAGATGTCTTAAAAGTCAATCAGAGAAAAAGAAAAGTCACACTCAACAAGAACTGAGTGTGAGTTTCTTATGCACAGTGGTTTCTGTCTTGTAGTTATCACAGAAAGCAACAAGCAAATAAGTTGCCAGTACAGATGGAAAGTAATGTTAGCAAGCTAGTTAAATGCAGCAAATTTTTAGCAGGCACTGACTTGTGTCAGGGCATTTGTTTAGCTCCTATGCATAGTGATGTGTTGTCTTTGTAGAAGAAATATTTAAAAGTGTGTCATGAAAAACTTCACCCAAACTGCAGCAGCTAATAAGAAAACCGCAAATGGGAATTCAGAGGGAATCACAAACTACCATTTGAGTTAAAATAATATTGCTCTCTGACTCTGTTCAAATTGCTTTGCCAGCTTTTTGAGTACGATATGGTTCTGTTTGGTTTATCAAGCAAGGACCTCCAGCAGACACTGGAGCGGTTTGCAGCCTGGTGTGAAGCAGTCAAGATGAAAATCAGCACCTCCAAGTCTGAGGCCATTGTCCAATACTGGAAAAGGTTTGATTGTGAATTTTAGGTTGGAAAGGAGGCAAGTGGAGAAGGTTTAACTGTCTCAGGGTTTTGTTCCAGAGTGGTGGTAGAACCGTGTCTGCAGTGATGACGGCTGTACTGGTCTTTTGTGGTGAAGAGAGAACTGAGTCAAGTGAATCTACATTCCAACCTTTAGTTGGACATGAACTTTTATGAGTGAAAAAGGGAATTAGACGTGCAAGTACCTGAAATGTTGAGGCTGGATTCACCTTCAGGTTTAGGAGCTCAGCTATTTGGAACAAGCTCAGACTATTCTAGCTGCTGCTCCTCATCAAAAGCAGCCACTAAGTGCTTTATGAACATCCTTGAGAAGTGGTGCTTTAAATGTGTCCCACTAGGAGGAGACTTTGGGTCAGACCCAGGACCCATGGAGAGACTATATCTCCTGACCGGTTTTTCAAGTGCGTTCCTTTCAAAACACCCCCCAGATGACCTGGAGGAGGTAGCTAGGTAGAAGAAGGTCTGAGGATTTCTGCTTAAGATGTAGCCCCTGCAATCCTGCATGAGTGGAATAATATAAATTGATGGATACACAAGGTTTTATTAAGGACAATGTGTAAAGATGCACAGATCAACTGAACAGTGAGAAGAATTATAGCCCCAAAATGAATCTAATTGTAGTTAACAATATTGATCTTTGACAATTAGATTAAAACAATCTAATGGACCTATGTTAAAAAAAATGCGCTTAAACAGAAGGTTCATGGTCTTCAGTTGACCAGCATCAGAATAAATAGTCTAGGTGTTGAATTCCATTCAATTCAATTCAAAATACTTTATTAATCCCAAAGGGAAATTAAATGTTGTCGTAGTTTATAATCCTGGTTTCGTTAAAGAGTTGTTATAAATGCTGATGGCTGTGGGCAGGAAGGATCTCTTGTAGCGGTCTGTCCCAATGTGTCCTCGGCCCTGGTGTCCTCAAAGAGCCTCGCTGGCCTCCTGCAGAGTCATGACGGCCGAGCTCTGGAAGCGCAGGTTGGTCTTGAAGTCCTGGGCAATCTCCCAGACCAGTCACTGGAAGGGCAGCTTCCAGATGAGCAGCTCGGTGGACTTATGGTAGCGGCGGATAACCATGAGAGCCACAGTACCTGGCCTGTAGCAGTGAGGCTTCTTCACTCTGCCGGTGGCTGGGGCGCTCCTGCGTCTTGCGGGCAGCTTTGGTGGCAAGCTGCTTCCTGGGAGATTTACCTTCAGTGGATTTACGGGCAGTCTGCTTGGTTCTGGCCATGACTGGACTTCAGGGTTCTTAACGTTTAAGACTTGTTGTTATGGTTACGCATCACAACAAAATGTCCAAAAGTAAGAAGGTTTCAGTAAAAATTCTTCCTGCTGCACAGCATCCAATACCAGAGGAAATAATCAACCAAAAAAGTGATTTACATCAAGAAAAAAAGAGGAAGGAAGTTTTCAAAAGCAATATCTCAGAATGAGTGTAACAGAGCTACTCCAACATGCAGCCACCTTGAGCGGCGCAATTCTAGAATCTAGACTGAAGTCAGCAATGATGCCCTCACAAGCTCAAACCAAACTTAACAATGTCCTAAACTGGACTGGGGTCTACTGCAGGTGGTCGATGTGTGATTATCGACCATACTGCTGTAAATTAATGTTACAGTACATCACTGACATATCAAAATAGGTCAAAATGATGGAAAGCTTTCAGATTTTTCCGTCACAGTAAATAAATCAAAAAGTAAGTTGAGAAACATATTTTTCATTGACACCTCTAGTGAATAAGGAGTATCAATCCTGGTACTGTAAAAATGTGTGCACAATGTATCACTGAAACGTACAAAAACAAATTAGTTCTACAAAATAAAACAGGTCATAAACACATCAGAGCACAAAATAAGGTTGCAAATGGCAAACAAAAGCCAAACTAAGACCCACAGACCACGACATTAATGTGGACAAACTGAAAATAAATGGAAAAAGAGTGCACCGTACTTTCCAGTTGTCTTTGTTTATTAATACTGTTGTTTGAGGCCATTTTCTAATTGAGATTCTGACCAACAGATGGAAGGTAGATATAATTTCGGCGGCTCATGCATTAGGAAGGAAGCCGGTGCATCTGTCTGCTGTGCATGTGATTACATTTGCATAGAGGTAACAGGCGAGGGGTTTGTCTCAGCGAGTGAAAACACAGAGATTGTAATACTTGATTCCAATTTACAAGCTTTGAATGCCAAATCTCCCTCATGATTATTTTGGAGGATGACTTATTTCTAAACTCCCAATTGCAGTAAAATGTTGAGAGGAAAACGCTTCCTTTCCTGTTTTTCAATCATCTTCTCCTCCGCTGTGTCCTTTTTGTGTATTTCTCATCTTCCCAATGCTGCCTCCAAACAGGCAGGATAAAAAAGAGAAAAAAAACTAAGAAAAAAACCCAAAAAACAGGTTATCTGATTGATGTTAGGCTTGTGTTTTAATCTGGAGGAGTGCTGCTTCACCACTGTGTCCTCCACTCTGAAGTGTTTTTGGGGCTGTAGAGGAGGGCTGCTTTGCCTTTATGAAAACAGAGAAGGAGGCAGGATGTAGATCAATATCCCAGGAACACACCAGAGACATTCTATTTTATTAAACATTTTCCCATTAAGGCTGTGGCTCGAGCATTGTAGATCATTCCAACAAAGTCGTAAATCACAGACAGACAGCAGCACTGGAAACAATGGGCAGAATCAGAGGAGATTACCAAGAAACAGAAGCCATTTGCTGTTTGTGCCCCTGGGAGCCTCGCGCTCCTTGTTTTTATACGCCGCGCAATGCAGCCGAGGGAATCAAGCATCAAAATCATATCATGTTGAATCGATCACAACACACATTTTCATGTTACAGGCATGACTTTGTACTTGGCACAAGAAAATTAAATGTTTCTGTTCCTATTGGCTAAAATTGATTGACCGATTTTTATAGCTTTCTACTTGTTAAAACTCTGGTAGTGCATTATTTAGAGAGCAGTTAATAGAGTTCTCAAAAAACAAAGGCACTATTACTGTAAATGTGGAGCTGATAAGTGGTAAAATATAATAAAAAGTAGAAGCCTGTACATAATTATTGATGTTTACAAGCTTCTTGTATATGTTTAAAGCTGTTGGTTTGTACAGTGTATAAATTCAAGCTCTGTGATGGCACATTTCAGTTATTTAAAAAAAATTTTTTGTACTGTGACTCAGGTCAAGACTCAGTTTAAAAAGTCAATCTTTTAGTTTTTTCCTTTTGTGCTGCTGGATGGCAGCTTCAGGCTGCTGCCCTGCTGAAAGACTCAATAGCTTCACCTCAGACCCAGTTTTCTCACACTGGCTACCACATTTAGCTGGGAAAATACCTCGATAATCTTCTGATTTCATCATTCCTCCAAAGTCTCCAGCACGAGAGACAGTGAAACAGATGCACAGCATGATAGAGCCTACAGCGTTTATTTCCTGTGGGTTGAGTTGTAGGCTGTTATTTTTCTCATTCCTTCATTTTCTCACCTATAAACCAACTGATCCACACCATTACCAGACCACCCCAGCCTGAAACATAATTATAAAAAGGCTGAGACTTTTTTGTTCTTGTTTTTGCAAGCAATAATTTATTTTATGGCTATTTTTTCTGTATTAATGCGTGTCTTTGTCTTCACCAGTGGCGCTCTACATGGTCCAACAATCTGTGTTTGTTACGGGCTGAAACAAACACATAAACTTCTTTATCATAGCCTGAAGCTTTGCTGCTGTTCAAGCAAAATCTAACAAAACTTCCAGAGTTTTCTCAGACAAGTTTCTTCTTTACATTACATTATCGCACTTTTGACTGTAATTTTAATACTACCAAACATTGAGCTCTTCCTAGTCGGTTTGATTTATTGGGGCAGGGGAAATAGGCTGAAACTTTAGCCCCATCTATCGACTTGAGCCGTTTGTAGGAGGAATCTGGAGTGGCCTGTATGCGGTTTGAAAGCAAACGATCCAACCACAGTATATTGCAATTGTGGTTCTTTGTTTTTGACATAAATTTTGAAGGATTCACAACAAATAAATCTAAGTTGTTTTTTTTGTGAGCTCTTCAGGAAGCAATCTTTTATTCAGTCTGTATAAGAGTGAATCATTGACATTCTTTCATGCTGATTAATAAGAGAGGCTGTTTCCACAGTGGTTTTTTTTTTTCCTTTTAAAGAGTTCTGCTGCTACCAGTCTTTCTTCCTAAATTGAGCAAAATGCATTTTGCATAACAAACTGCAAGTAATGCCCACAACTGATTCATTAAGCCATAAGAATCAGATAACAGTTTATACATAGTGCAGTTTTTCTCCATGTGCACAGTTCTAGGATAAATTATTTTTTTTTTTTTTACTACATGTATTTATTTACTTATATATTTTGTTCTAAATCAATTTAGCCAAACTACCAATTTAAAATGTTTTAAGACAAATGCAGAAGGAGCCATGTGGAAAGCTCAATTTAAAGGATTAGTTTGGTCATGTTGAAATGGGGTTTTGTGGGAAAGGTATGAACAGTTAATATCTTGCCCGTTGTAGATAGCTTTTCCTCAGGAATGAGAAAAAACAGCTTAATTCTGACTAGACTGATGAGCTAATGGCTGGTCCTAGTACAGCCAAAACAAAATTGGAGTTTTTCATAGCGGTTTGTGTCGGCGCTATTTTAGACTTTTAGACTGACAAGTTTTACGTTACAAAGTTATTTACAGTGAAGCTGTAGCACTTCCAGAGCAGCCTAAGCACCTCTTGCAGTAATATCATAAAATTTAAGCCAGAATAAATGTGTAATGTGGACCTGATGGTGGTGTAAAGGTTTCAAAATAGTGTTTACATAAACTTTTATGAAACTTTTCATATTGAAGTTTTGGTGATTGTCAAAATTAGCTTTGGATGTGGGTTTGGTCAGAAAAGCCAATTGTTAAAACAGTCTGAGCAGACCCACCTTCATAGTGAACTGCCCTCATTGAAACAACTCCAGTCTTCAAAATTTATTAGCAGTTAATGCACACTAATAACAGTAATACTTAAACCTTTCCACTGCCCTCCACTATTATGAAACTCCTGCTGTGATTTCTGCAACGAGCTGCTGCTGCCATTCATTGTATTTGCAACAATTTATTTTTGTAAATACCTGTGTAATGAGAAACTGATGATGGAGTAAAGTTCAATAAAACAGCATTTGCATGAACCGCTGGGACATTTTTGAGATTGGAGCTGGCAACAATCCACTTTGGTCTTTGCTTCTCTTCAGTCAGCCATTAGCTTAAAAGTCATGTCAAATTTAAAATCCAAATTGAAGTCATTAAAAGCGCTATCTACAACAGGTAAGATTTTAATTGTTCATGACCTTTTCAGGGAGGCCCACTACAAAAGATCTGAACTATCCCTTTAAGGCTACCATGTTGCTTTGATCTCAAATCAACGACAAGAAAGTAAAGCTGTGTGTGGAAACAAACAGACAAAACCACAGGAACATGTGTATTAACTGTACTAAGAATTTGTGTTTTGTTATCTACTGTAAAAAATGAAACAGTACAATGTCTGACTTCATTACTTCGCAGTTAGCTCAGATTAGTTATTGATTGTACTGTTGTTAATAAACCTTCAGACATCAGCTGCAGACAGTTTTTCAGTTTTATTCTAGAGGTTTTATTATTTGAATGAGCATTCATCTCTTCTTGTTTACCTGTTAGGAACTAAAACCCCCGTTTTTTTTTTTTTGTTTTTTTTTCTCGGTTGTAGTTTTCTGGTGTTCAGATTCACTGAAGCTGCGGACAGTCGGGCAGGTACGGGTTCAGTGCGTCGCTCAGGGCCTCTTCATTGTGACAGATGGCTGTTGCTTAGATGGAATCTGTTACTGTTTGGTTCCAGGGTGTTCTGCTCGAGCGCCGAACCACCTCGCCACCCAGTTCAGATTGTACTTCGTTGGAGGCCATTTTCTAAAGCAGATGGAAGATGGCTGTAATTTCTGGGGCTTGTATGCCAAAGAGGAAGCTGGTGGATCTGCCTGAGCAGTTTGTTCTGATAGTATCATTTCCTTTGTGCAGCATTTATTAATGTGTTCGTGTCACAGGAAATTTATTTAGAGAGCACTTTAAAAAAAAAAACAGGATCATAAAATACTGTGCAGAGAACAAATCATTTAAAGGCAGATAAGAAAGGAGGCAGACAAAAGACTGGAAGAGTGTTTTTTAATCATGTTGTCAAGAAAAAGTTCTCTTTTGCCCAAATCTTTTTTCCTGTTTCTTCAGAAGAATATTCATTCAGGCAAAGCATCAGTTTAATATTTGTTTTGTTTCACTCATTGTAAGTTAGCTTGTGTGTGTGTGACTGGCTGGAATGTAAAAAAAAAATTAAATAAAAAAAGCATCTCCATTACTCTTCGAAAGAGGTTGATTTTCTTTTTTAGTTTTTAACAATTTTCTTTGCGCAACCTCAGAGGATGTGGGGGTAACAGGACAGAGATTGAATGCTCCTGTATCATCACAGCATCTTTGTTATTCATATCCATCTTTTCACAGCAGTCTAATCCACATGCATATTCAGCGTGCCGCAGACAATCGGGGCTTCGGAGCAGACAATATGATCGGCTCCACGGGGAGGTGTTGCCTGGTTCCTCCGGGCTGTTTGTTGACAGCAGCTTGATGAAAATAAGGATAGTGCAAAATTGCATCACACAGGATAAAGCTATGCTGCATGTTAAAAAAAAAGAAGCACTCCTTTATAACACTATTGCATCAGTAATTCAAATGATATTACAGCTTAAATAAATGTTTGTTGAACTGATGCAAGCTGGTTATTATGTGGTTTTTAACGCGGTTGGTGCAAAATGTCTGCATATATATACATATATTCCTTTAACAAAACACCCGTATAATTTGAAGGCCCAGCATTCCTTGAAGGGTGGCGTATCACCCGCCACCTTTCA
>JAOXNZ010000044.1:18757682-18770320 GCA_028566095.1 Kryptolebias brasiliensis | reverse complement strand
AAAAAATGGATGTGTTTGTCCTATTAGCATTTTTAAGTCAATAAAAATGAGGACGTAAAACCTTAAGTTTGCACCTCCAGTTTAAAAGAATAAAGGTGCAGTTGCTCCTCTCTCTTCATTGATCATTGTGTGTGTCTATGTGCTAGACTAATAGTTAACTTTTATTACCTTGGTTATATTAAGGAAAAAAAAAGACATTTTGGGTGGAGGATCAATGGTATTCAGTTAGCTGTAGTTTGTTGTTTGTGTCACTAGATGTCACTACATCGCAACATAAACAAAAAACAGTTCACTGCAAACTACTGAACCGTAGGAGCAGTCTGAATGTACCTGAAAGTGTAAAACAGATTTACTGGAAAAACATCTAAGAAAAGACATGCTCATTTTCTTTAAACACTAACGTGCAATCATCACTTTAAAAAAGAAAAAAAAAATCACAAGCATAAAGTCATGCATGATGGTTGCATTTAGCGGAGATGTTTTCTGCTCAGCACAGAAAGCAGGTGACGCACCTCAGAGCACATTGCTCAAACAAAGATGATGTGATCTGACGTCTCAGATGCCGTTTCATCATTCTACACCAGATGTCTAAAATCCAACAGACACACAAGAACATAGGTTCTGGCAAGAACACTTGGAGGAATATTATTTTCCTGCTGTTGTCATAAAATACAAGCTGCTATCTGATCAAGCTTATGGCTGCTAATGCTTCCATGTGCTCTTAAATAGATGGGGATGCGTTTAAATGTGTTTACACTGTAGAGATGCATGAGCTTCAAGTTACATTTTTTTGTTTTTGCTTTTGAATCTAGATGATTGTTCATGCTCCTCTCATGTGTTTGATTTAAAGTTGACAATAATGTTACACTTTGCGGGGGTTTACATTTATAATTTCTTCTCTCTAAACATTTCCACTTCCCATATCCCACCACAAAGAAAGAGTTTTGCCACAGAATGTGTTAGGAGAAGTGAAGCCATCTGCAGTGTTTACGCAGTCTATCCCTGCTCACGCTTCCCCCTACATAGATTAGGCCTCAGAAGCTGTCTCTGGGCAATTAAATCTATCAGAGGGCACCAGAGAGCGCTCTGTCAGAGCTGTTCCAATTATTGCAGTTTAAATGAATATGGATTCAAAAACTTTTGACAACACACAGCCAGTTAATTTGCAACTGGGGACCCAGAAAAAGAAGGGAGAGTTTTTCTCCTGTCATGACTCCTGGTTTGTTTTCCTTTTTCCCCAGATGAACAGAAATGTCTCATTTACTGTCCTCTTCTTCCTGCTGTTTGCAGACACATAGAGAACTGGACGGGACTGCAGACTCTGAGAGACGTCGATATGGAGCTCTACACCGGACTACAGAGACTGTGAGTGTGGATGCGTTTATCTGGGTGTGTGTGTGTGTAGAGGGGATGGACACTTCACTGTTTCTTCAATCCTGCAGTGTAGGTCTCGAAAAGGGCAGTGGACACCATACCCCTGCTAATCCCTATTTCATATCAGGATTTCCACCTGTTTACTGCAGAGAAGCCAAAGGGTCACCGGCACAGATGGCAGCAGGGAGACATGTAGATTTAACGTCTCTTCTCCTAAAGATAAGATGTTGGGTGTGTGTGTGTCATGATAGCACAAGCCAAAGTTCAAACATGACTGGTGGAAGATCCTCTCTGCTCTGTGTAGCTACTGATCAAATAATGCTATGGAAGGGGGCAAATTGAATCAGGGGTCCCTGCTGTAACATTATGGGTTTTTAACACTCATCTTGTCACTTCTTAAAGAAATGTGATGCTGCCTCACCAAGACACACTCACATAAATGGTTTTCAGCTACCTTTCCTCTCCATTTTAGTTTTTTTCTTCTTTCCTCTACACAGAGAACTATATTCTTCATTGCCCTCTAAAGTCAGAGATGGCCTCTCCCCTGATCCCTCATCAGGGAGGCCAAGTGCAATATCTCCACCACTAAATTAGCATTTTTCTCATTACCACTGCCTCCCTCTGCTGCCTTGTCAGGGGACGCCGTCTCCTCCCTGCCTAGGAGTCGAGTTTGTTGTGATGCCACCTTCGCTGAGGCTGGAAGCAGTGAGGAAGGATAAGTGAGGAAAGACTTCCTGTCACCTCGTTTTACATTTGACCTCCTCATCACCATCTTTATTTGACTAAAATGAGAGAAGATGCAGTTATTCAAGAATCAGCACATCTCCAGAATGAGAAGCTCAGCACTCTTTGTCTCCGTTATATAAAATAAGGCAGATTATGCTCAATGTTCCACAAATCTAACATGATTGTTATTGATTCTGTGCTTTTATTTTTAAGTTCATCTCTCCAGTGTCAAAGATTGTGAAAATGCTAACGGCGCAATACTGACAAAAATCTTTTATAGCAACGTTTCAATACAGCTGACAGTTTGCATTTACCTATGAAGGTAATGTTGGTGGTGTATCTATAGGTTTCATTTTAACATAAAACTCTCACATTTAAAAAGTGACAATTAAAAAAACTTTTACTTTACATATTTAAGAGACACTTGAGTCAGATATTCACAATATCACACACCACCTCACATCTCCCTTATTGTGTTTTTTGTGCGGTTTTTTTTTGTTCTGATTTAAAGAATCAAAGATCTGAACACTCATTCAAAGCTTTCTGTTTTTCTTTAATCATTCTTTTATCATATCCAATTAACACTTTTGGAATTGACGAAAGCCTTGCACACTTATTATCTCAACTACTGAAGCTTTAGGAAGCTTTCTCAACACTTTTCCCACAAACACTGAACTACTGTTGGCTGTTTTTATTAAAGTGCACTCTATCATTCAATTTATGCCAAACCAGAAATTCCATTTTTTTTATTATTAGGAGCAGAATTAACAAGCTTATGTTTTAATTTACATGGGTTATTGAATTTACATGGTGCAAAAGTTTGCTGTAAGTGTTTAATGGCTGCCAATGCACATACTGAAATAAATGAATCAGGTTTTAGTTTGAATTTGTTAGAAAAATATATGATCTGAAAACTCTTTAGTCTCTTGAGTTTTTACTTTTTAAAAACATGTAGTAGACAGCATCCCTTGAAGGACTGCGCATCACCTGCTGCCTTGCACAGCAAAAATTTGAATAAAGATTTTAAGCAACGTGTAAGTGCTCTGAGGATGTGATGTGGGTGAGTCCCACCTAGTACCGCACTAAATTTCAGCACAATGCTTGTAAAATTGACTGAGTTGTAGCCATTTTTGGGTTTGTTAAGGCTGACAGCCATCTTAAATGAGGTTGACTTCAAAAGTTAATGAGTTGTAGATGTACATCAAATAAATAGTTTCTGGGAGTTTCATTTAAATTCGTCCTTTGGTTCATGAGATATGTTGATAACAGACAAACAAATAAATACATTTTTAAATGTAAAAACACATACATGATTGCCGGCTGTTCATGGTGGTGGACAATAAAAAAAAGAAGAAAAACATACTATCTGAAACCTTTTTTATAGTCTTTACATCTTATCTTCTTGTTGCATTTAAATATATGAATATTACAATTCTCTTCATGCTCTTTATGATAATGATAAGGTGTTAGCGAGTTTCACGTGTTTCTCTGGATTCACTAAGAACTCTGCGTTATGCTACTCCTATTGTTAACAACAACAGGAACTTCAGGGCGCTTTACAGATAAATTAAATACGTTCAATTAGATTTTAATGAAACACAGTTCAGTTTTATCCAGCTATAATCAAATTTAATTCATCACAGGCTATTTCAGTAAATATAAAATGCTCAAACCAACTGGTCACATTAAATCATCGGTGTGATGATGAGGACAGGACAGAGACAGAAAGTAACACAGACACTAGAACAGAAGAAGGAGGGAAGAGGTAAAAACACAAAAGCGAGTCATGAGTGTAGAGTCGTGCATTATGGCGCTTTAACCAACAGCTGAGGTCTAAACAGTGTAACTCCACAGACTAACCCTTTAAAAAAAATATGGTTTCATAGAAAATATTTTAAAGACAAAGCTGTGTTGCTCTTTAAAATATAATTGTTTTTAAAACAAGCAAGAAATGTTAAAGTCCTTTTACATACATTATATCAAAAGTGTTCAAGTTGTGTAATGTTTATGAAAAAAGCAGTCAATTAACCACATAATTGGATATAAAATAAAACTAGCATTCCTTTAAAGAATGTGTATTTCCTGTTACATTGCATGCCAAACTTAAAACTTTTTAGGGCTCAACACACATGTTGGGGATGATGCTCAGCTACTACCACACCAAATTTCAATTGTGTGTGTGTAAAAATGATTGGGTTACAGCAGTGTTTGTGTTGGTTAAGGTCGACTAACTGTGGTGTCCATTTTGAATCAGATTGACTCCAAATGTTAATCAGTTGCAGATGTTTATTGAGTGATTACTTTCTGACAGTTTTATCAAAATTTATTGAGTGTTTTATGAAATATTTTGCTAACAGACAAACAATGTAGACTCCAATGGGAATGCCAAAGTTCATGTGAGGTCTGTTAGTGCTTGGAGTACAGTTTGTGTTGGGGATGAGAGGTTTACTAAAATTCATCCAGAAGTTCAGAACTTCTGTGTGTGTTTGTCTGCTAACAAACAGACAAACACACACACACCCTCATACAAAAACGCAGTTACATGATCACCCACCTTTCAAAGTCGCGGGCAATAAAAAGTTTCTCAGGTGAGCTGAGCCTTTATAAAGTAAACTGTTCAACACTTTGTACAGAAGAGTAGTTTAACAAATAAATAGAAAACTAAAAGATGGAGCTATGATTAATTGCAAAAAAATGGGACTTTTTTTATTGTATCAGCAAAAGATTGGAAGGATCTGGAAAATTGAAAAAAAAAAAAATATTAACAAGATCCAGAAGTGTTGTTATCCTCACTGTGTTTCAGCTCATTTAGGATGGACTGATGAGGAAACTGCTCTGCTCTGACAACATCTCAAATTCTGTCAGTTACTGTAAATATTTGACACGATATGGGAGAAAATCATTCCAAAGAGGCAGCTGTATTTCTTTATCAAGAAAAATGAAAACAATTCTTGTTCAAAACTGTTGCAGTTTGTAATTTGAAAAGAAAAGGATCCTTAAGGAAAGTGCTTGTTTGGGCCTTCTGAACTTCAAATTTTGTTGTAGACCCTGCAGAAATATCACAAAATGTATGTTTACTACTAGAATTTACCTCGATAAGTGTATTCAGTATAACTGTGGTCAATAATGCAAGTTAGAAACGATAAGTCTTCACAGCCATTTCATTTGTTGCCTACAGAGCCTTTTCATTGATGTCATTAAGGCTGTTTATTCAATACAACTGTATTGCATACAGCTATGAGCATTTATTATGGCATTAGTACACAAAGTCTGTCATGTTGCCATTATTCTCAAGCAGGGACTAAGATCATCACGCCACACTAGAGTTGAAATTCTGAAGTTTGAGCTCAAACTGTGATTTCATGACACACTGCGCCTCACGCCAAATCTCCATGTCTGACTTGTTGTCAAACTTCATTGAGTCCTCAGAGCAGGACACCAGGAACTCACACTTCAGGATGGAGGCAGTCAGGGACACACGGAGGCCTGTTCGGTAGGTAGCTAAGCCCAGACTAGAGTCTGATCCAGGCAGCAGGTGACCCACATCAAAAAGTCAATCTGTCATCGAACGATAATACAGAGATTAGTTGCCCAAGTGATCGGAGCCCCCAGGAGAGCAACTGACAGGAGGACAGGCATCTGAGAACCTGAGTCTGTGCCAGAAACCCTGCCACTTTTTAAACTTCCTCTAAAAGTCATGTTTTATCATCTTTGGGAGTTTCACCAGGACTTCACCAAACCATTCAGTTAATAAAAGCGCGACACGGTGTTCGGTCGTGGTTTTCTTTGTTTAGAGAATTTTAACCAGGAATCACACAATGTCGTGATGAACTGACAAAGAAAACTTACCGTACAACATGAGAAATGAAACACAGTGTATGATTCTCTTATTTGAGCTGCATGGGCTCTACTGATGCACTGATTTTAAGGGGTGAAATAAGTATGAAATTGTTGCAGTTGTTTTTCTTTTTCTGCAGAGCCTATTATAAGGTACTCTCCCTAAAAGCCTTTTCAATGACCTTTGGAACTGTTGTGTGACATTAAGTCTCAAACACAACAAAGCCATGATTTGATTTTTAGAAGGTAATTGGCTCCAACAGCTGGACGGAAGCAGCTCAGTGCATTAAGAGCCGCACAATGATGATGTCAAGGGCTTCTTTGGAAAGAGGCATCTGTGATTACAAGATTAGAAGTCATTACAATTGTAACTCAGAACAGCGGTTCCCACACTGCGGCAGTGGGAATTGCAGGAGTCCTCAGGGGATTCCATTGGGTCTCTGGCAGAATGAGGATTAGTTTAATTTCACTATTATTTAGCTCCATACAAGTTAGCACAATGAGAGAGACTGCTTCTCAAATAAGGGGTTTCTTTCAGCTTGCGTTAAAGAGACACACAAGTTCACAAATAGTGCATCAAAGAGACTTTTTTTTATTTGGCTTTAAGCTCTGCAGGGTGCACATACACGTGCAGCCTCAGCTTAAAAAATAAATAACTAGAAAACACAGATAACTGCTCATGTATTATTGCATTGCCTTAGCAGGTAAAAGCTTGTATAATGTCTTCAAAGAGAGAAGTACCAAATAAGTGTTCTCTTAACATGAGTTCACTGTATTATCCTGCTCAAATTAAATAGAAAAAAATAAAACAGGAAAAGGCAAAAAAACAAACCCTCTGAATATCCTTAAAATGATGCGGGGTAAGAAGCGAAATCCAAAATGTGGATGAGCTATGCAAGAATAATGAGGGTCACAGAGAAAAGGCACATAAGAAGGAAAAAATAACAAAACAGCCCTTGTGCAGTTAACATGCTCATAATAAAATGAACCTGTGTGCATGCAGTTGTATTTGGCTGCGTTTGGAAGAAAAAGATGCATCTTTTTGGTGTTTTTGTACAGAGTTTGACCCTTTTTTATTTGTTCTCATTTCAGGACCATCATGAATTGTAACCTGAGGGTGATCCAACCTCGAGCGTTTGCTCAGAACCCACACCTACGCTACATGTGAGTAAATACTCTGTCTCTGAAACCATGTTTTCCGAGCCCTTAAAAGATTTATTATGATCTGCGCAGCTTGACAGCTCGTGGTCTATGACCATATATGAGTTAGTCTTGAGCAGAAGATGATTCACTTGACTGTCATCGGGAAAATTGTGGCACCGCCATTACTGTTGCAACAGCAACATCTTAAATGAGACATCCATTATTTGCCTTGGATAATTGGATTCCTATCTGCCGAGGACTTTGTGCTTTCGCAGAGCAACATGGCAAAGATGCAGTTCCATTTAGACCGCTCTCGCCAAATGGTCAATTTGTCCACGAGGCCGAGCATCAAAACCCCGGGCGAAGAGCAAAGTAATTTCTTTAACAAAGGCTGATGTGTCACCGTAAGACAGCCTGTTATTCACCAATTTTGCAGTAGTAAACACAATGAGGAACTCCATCACTGTCTTTTACCTGAACACTCTGCCATTTGCAATTTCTAGCTGTTGATCTTAAGGGCAGTTTTGGCTTCTTTCTGCAGCAGATGGCTGCCACTTGGCTTGAATGCATGAATCTGTGTGTGTGTCTGTGTGGGACTGCAGGCTGTAGTATAATGTGGACACTAAAATACAGTATTATTCATTTGACAAACTAATCTCGCCTGTTACTGAGGCAGAAAATACTAGTTAGACTAAGCTGTCATAAAAGCTGACTCTTTCAGCAATGCAGTATTTGCACAAGTACTCACGCGTATGTGTTTTCTAGATGGATTTTTTTTTTTTAAAGAAACTTATTGCTTGTGTTTTGGTCTACTTATGTGATTGGTGAAGCCAATAGAGCCTATCAACTTTTAATGAAAGCTAATCAAAGTCTGCCTTTGCTTTCATTTTCTCCTCAGAAGATGAATGTGCTAATGAAAAATAAAAAGCAAACAAATGATTGTAACCTGCTTCCTCCCCTCCTTTTACAACACGAACAGCACAGTGGTAGGGGACTTAAAATATAAAATGTAAATATAAAAAGCGTAACACACCAGAGGGGATCAGAGGAGTAAGTGATGCTGTATTTTCGTTGTTGTTCTCACCTGTGGTGTGATGCTGCATAGGTGAGTGTGAAGTTCAGAGCTGCAGTGATAAATATAAGGCAGTCATTTACAGCTACAATCCAAAACCCAATCTTGGATGCTTTTCTCTTAAAAAACAGTTCTCTTTAGATTTAAATGAAAAAAAAAGTGTTAAATACTGTCACAGGGGGAGAAAAGGTTTCGACATGAAGACGTTTGCTTTGTAAGCACTGAGAGCCCCCCCACTCTGGACTGTCCCTGATAGGCTGCTATTGTGGTCTCATAAATGCAGGTGGACAGTTGCTAGGTGACACAGAGGATGATGATGTCAAAGAAGATTAATTATTGCTTGTCCTCAGCCTTTGAGAAGCGACCTCATTGATGTCTGTGTCAGACAGGTCTGTTCAAAGCCCGAGCCATCACACACTCAGCTGGTTGCTCCTTTGTGAGGAGAACTGCAGCGATCATCTCCATCACATGTTCAGGCCAAAACGGGCTCAATTGCTCTCAGTAAAGATACCATTACTTCCATGTGCAGTAAACATCATGACTGTAATTATCACCCACCACAGTTAGATTATATTTTTAATTAATATTCACTGTTTTATATTTAAGATCTATATTGTACATTTGCAGTGTTTATCATATATTACAGCTTGTTTCCTTGAAGCTGCAGCTCTAAGGATAATAATCATATTTAAGATGTGAAAATGTTATTTTACTTCTAGTCTACACAGATTACCAGGTGCATCTTTTACCTCAGTTCTTATCAAATCTGACTGTCTTTGTTCTGATAAGAAGCTTTATTTTTTATGTAGTGGATCTTTCTGTAGAGATGAACCAAAGTTCCTGTGAGCTTCCGTTCCTCTATAAAATCTTATGCTTGAAATTACTTTTTTGATCTATAACTGATCAAGCTGATTATTTTAAGATACCTTATCAAATGGGTTTCACATAATGCTCTGGCAGAAAAATATTATCACTAAAAACAATGTGTGCCATGTTGTTTTTCCTCAACCATTAATTTGATTAATGCTGTAACCTGTCTTCTACCAGGGCTGAGAAAGAAAGAAAAAAATAATTAAGTAAAAACAAGGCAAGGGAAAGTTTCTTCTAAGCCTTTTAAACTCCTCCATGAAAAAAGTAAAATGCATTATTAGCAACAACAGTCTGTTTGATGCCTGTCTAAAACGTCTACCCCTTTCATTAGCAATGAACTCAGCTCTATCTAATATCCTTTTCTGTTGGCTTGTTTAATCTGCTAGCAGCTCTCTCATCAGCGCTGTCATCACGAGGTCACCTTTGTGGGCCAACTGTGTTTTATAAGAGCCCAAAATAAACTTATTAGTAAACCATAGCTTGAGAGACTAATTCAGGGAGATCAGCTTAATGTTGCATCGAATAACAGAGGTGAACAGATTAAACCATACAGATACTGTGACATTACCCCTGTATCAAAATTTAGTGTCTCTGAGAAAGCTTCAGACTGTCACCAATGATCAGTTTAAACAATTTAAAACCTAAAATCAATAATCTATTTTAAGTAACGTGAAACCTTATTTACAACTATAGGAAGAAGAAACATTTTCAAGACAAAAAAAATCTCTCAGTGGAGGCTCTTATGGATTATTAGAGTTTTTTAACGTTTAGGATCAAGTTTAGGACATTACATTTTGACCCACCTACTGTGTCTTTTTTGATTGCCAAGGAAGAGAAAAATAATAAAGAAAAAAATGGGACAAAGGCATCTTTTTGTACTGTTGTAAGTTCAGGGCTTTCACAAGTCACACTAAATAATACAACTACTGAATCTATTCTGTTTTTTGTTGCTGTTTTTCCATTACAGATAGTAGAAAAAGTTTCAAAAGTAGTTTACCAGCATAGTACAAGAACCTCACATGAGAGTGTCATCCTGATGACAGCAGGGTAGATATAATCTGTGGAGGGCCCCAAATGTGATTAACTCTCAGAAATGGTTGGACAACTTTACTAATTTGAGATAGTCTTCATCCCAAAATCAAACAAATGAGTCATCGTTTCTTAGAGACTCGTGATGTCTGAAGACCAACTCTTAATGGCTGTGATATCATGTGTAAAATTGGCATCTGAGAGCACGACCATGGCATAGCTGTGAAAATGTTATTTAGTTATATAACCATGTTTTTCTAACCCTGACCAGTTAGGGTTAGTGTTATAACATTTTGACTCCTTCGGTTAACTTAGTGTTCTGTATCTAAATACAAACCAGAATGGGACAAAACTATTCTCATAAGATTCTTTTGTTGAAGAGCTACTAAAGCCACTCACAACTGAACAGCTGTTGATGTTATTTTTAAGAAAAAAAAAAGACATGACCTATTTTAAACTCCAACCAAGTGTCATTGTTACCTAAACCCAACCATTAAGTGACAAAACTGTTTTCATTGTAGTGTCATGTTATTGTATAGACATAACCCAGAATCAGTTTTTTAAAGTTGCAAAGGAAACACTTGGGGCATGAGGTTTACTCTAATGTAAATGATCTTGTATGAGGTATATTTGACAAAGTATCAAATGTCCAGGGATGGTCAGTGACAGTATTTACATAGAACATCTTTATGTTCAACCCAAACAAGGTTGTTTGGGTTGAAGAATTTGTTGAGTTAATGCAACCACAAACAGAAACCCTTAACACTGAATGATGTGAAAATGTAAAAATTCTGCCACTTTGTGGATGGTTTTTTCAGAGTCTTGGAGAGGTCTTCAGAGGCATATTAAGAATCATGATGATAGTGTGTTGGTTGTGGAGTGAAACCTCTGCAGCAAGGTTGTGGTGGTTTATCAATGTGGTGGAAAAGTATCAGGGTCCCAGGGGGCTTGGTAGCAGCATATCTATGATGTGGGATGCATTGACATGGCTTGGTCATTGAGATCTTGAAGCAAAACTGTCTGGCCTCATTCCTAGGCTACGACTGTGATTGTGAGAAGGTCATAGAAACAACCTGTCACAGATGTGATAACAGTAGCTGCTGTTGGGGTTTGAGAGAGTCTTTGTCAGGGCAGGCCTATAGATCATGGTGAAGATTCAGGAGAGCATCTTGGGACATGGAAAAAAGCAGGTAAAACTTGTTTGTGGTGTACTCTTACCGTAGTAGTGTCATGATTGCCTTCACCCTGAAGGAAGTTTTCCAAATTTGATGCAATCCAGCTACATTCGAATAGGTCATGGATATCATCTTACAACAGTGTGAAGGAGGCCTGATGAAAATAAAAAGTATTTTTTGCAGGTTAGGTCTGTCCCCATGGGATACCTGTCTTCAAACAAACATCTGATAAAGTAAACATGTAACTGTGTTTGTCTCAGTGGTGCAGTGTCTCGGCTGTAAACCCCATCACTCCAATTGTTGTGGCTGGGGAAACTCATGAAACAGCCTTGAACCTCTTAAGTACCATAAGGGGACACTGAAGGAACAATGGGCAATATTTTACACCGCTATTACAGAAAATGACCATACTCAGTGTCACTATATGAACACTTATCAATGACTATTGAGATTTCAAGCTTTGTAAACAAGCAGGTTTGTTTTTGACTCCATTTTATATTTCACGTAAAATTGGAATCCTCCTGGTGGTGATGAATGTGTTCCACTAAACTTTGTTTGGTTTTATTTGAGTTTGGGGGGGTAAGAAACAACAACCAAACAACAAAAAAACAAACAAAAAGAAGATTGCTTGACAGACTTTTTATGTCACACCACAGGAGAAAAATGAATTGGAAAAAAGTTGCCTCTTGGTTAGCTGTCAACAGTGTCCTCAAAGAGCACTTTTAGGTTTTGTTCAATGTGGATGGTCTAAGAGCTCATTAACACAGCTTTTAACAACATTTTTGGGAACATAGTTATGTTTCTTCTCTGTCTTACTTACCTCGTTAATACAATTTAAAAAGCTTTCATGACATTGTAAATTAAAAACACATTATTCCTCTTGCTGAGATGATTTAATGGCTATTGATGTGTTTTCAGTTACCTAAAAAAATTAATTAGTGTGAATACCAAGTACAACCATTATTTTATCATTTTTGGAAACCTGGTAATTGAAGGCTCACTAAAATGAAATTGGATAATACTTCAGTCCTCAGTCTGTTTCTACAAAACAAAATCAAAACCGATAAAATCAGGTGAAGTGGAATCTGTTCTTCAATATGTGCTCCAACCAGCACTTATCACCAAGCTGTATATAAAAAAAGACACTGCAGTAAAGGAGAGTTTCAAACAGAAGTGTCATAAAAGACTGTGAAGCAAAAGAAGTAGGCGAAGGAAAAAAGTTGACATTTCAGCTTGTAAATGTTTTTTGTCGTCCCCTGCCCCCCCCCCTTTTTTTTTTCAAATAATCTGAAACACTCCCCTTTTCTGTTTTGCTGTTTCTTTAATGAGCTCCGGGCATTTACAGTGAGTTATATTAAAAGAAAAATAATTACCATGTCACTTGCAAAAATGCAAAAATACAATATATAAAT
>JAOXNZ010000044.1:18723481-18740115 GCA_028566095.1 Kryptolebias brasiliensis | reverse complement strand
AATATGATTATTTATTTTAAATAGAATTCCTAAATTGCTGCCTTGCTGTAAAAAATGAATTAAAAAAAAATCAAATCACAGTAACTCATTTTTGAGTCAGAAGCATTTTGATTCCAATACAGTACATAATAAAATAAAGTAGAGGTGTATATTGTGACATAAGGCAATCATGTTTTGCTTTTTTGTTAACAAAATATCTCATGAACCAGTAGACACATTTTAATGAAGCTTTCAGAAAGCTATCATTGGATGCACATCTACAACAGAATCAATTTTGGAGTCAACTTGATTCAAGATGGCTGCCACATCTAACTTAATTTAGAAAACACAATGATGTCTATCGGTCAGTACGATGATCACAGTTTGAAGCTCTGGTATAAAATGCTAGGTCTCTAACTGCCTGAGCTGTGCTAAGAAGCCAACAAGTTTGCAAATTGAGTTCTCAGTTATTATTACCTACTGTCACAATCATATGATTTCCTGTACTTGTGTGTGTTCGTTTGTTTGACTGTTAGCAAAATATCTCATGAGTTACTAAATCGATATTAATGAAACTTTCAGAAAGCAATTTTTTGGTGTTCATCTACAACTGATCATTTTCACACAATATCTTTGTTTAAAATTTTGGCAATTTTAGATTGCAGATGATATGTATTCAATCAATTAAATAAACAAATCAGAGGATGAAAATTTTACTCATAATGTATAAAATTCAGTTTATACAATTTTCTATTACAATATTTTTCTGATCTGCTTAGTAGTTTTTATTCCATTGCTAATATATATATACATGCTGTGATATTAAAGAACTTGACTGAATAGACAATTTGACTTTTTCTTGTTTCTTAAAGATGTTCCATCTCTCATCCAAAAGGTGTCTTCAGTTCCAAACAAGTTTTCTTTGAGTGAGAATACAACAGTGTTTTTTAAGGGCAATGTTTAAGTGTTTTTGAGGAGATACTCTTATACTTTCATTTTTTTTTCTCCCTGTGGGCTGTAATAAACAAAGACAGTTCTCTTTTATGCATCCAGTTGTAAAAACAGTTAAAGCTTGTCGATGGTTTTCTCTTGACACCCAGGCTCAGTGTGTTTTTAGCTGCCTATAGAATGGATGCACTGAATGGATGCTTTTTTAAAGACACATCAGCACCAGTATCGTATAGGAATGGTAAATAAAAATCTGTTGCCTTCTGAAGAAACTCACGGTGACACCTCTGTGTGAAAAAATGACACATTTTCTACTGTTTATCAGCGTTAGTTAGGCAGTAACAACTGTTTTGCTTCCTAAAATTGTGCATCTCAGAGTTTGCCGCAGTTGGTCGGCTGGTTTCCACAGTAACCAATACCCAGCAGTACCCTGAGTTGCATACAGACAGGCTAAGCTACTTAACAGCCACAGAAGGATGGCGATCCTTTGAAATAAATGAAAGCAACTCCATTGCTATTAAGTGCAGGCAGCATGCTGTGTTGGCAACGCGTTCGACCGGCCTGACACTGGTATTACGCTCCTGATGGGAGCACAAGCACACTGGTTAATGCATGCATTCATCATCTTCTGGACCATTGAAGTAACTGAAGATAAAGTTTGTGCATTGATCATTTGAACAAACCATAAAATGAACTGCAACCCTCACAAGCTTTGATGTCTAATTTACAAAAAGGCGGGGACATTTTTCAATATGACAGACTAGATGAGTGGATAATTTGTAATCTGATTTTGGATGGCAGTGTCCAGCTATAATTTATGGAGCTAAAGAATATTCACACTACTGCAAAATGTTACTGTTTTTAGTCCTGGATACAGCAGTAATCTAAAGTAATGTATTTGATAGTTTACTTGAGGTATTGGCTTCTTTTGCTGATTTATCTTTTTATTTTTCTACTTTATTAGGAGGAAAGTAATGACTAATATTAAAATCATTTTCTATTCTAATGTTATCTTTTAGCTCGATCTTTCTATTCAGATTTTTCCTATTCAACAGATTCTTGCTGGTTATATGTTGCAATGCTGTTCAAGACTCATTAAGCTTTAGATAGAAAAAGCTATTAATGAAAAAAAAAATCACACTCTATGGTAGTGTAACATTCACCTCACCTGATTTTACTCATAATAAATAAAAAAGTAGAGTGTGCTAATGCTGCAGTTAACCTTTTATGATAACCACTTGCTTTCAGATAAAAGTATCTCAGAGTGGATTTCATGATGATTGAATTGCTATGAAATTTGGTACATGTGTCTATAGCCAAGGGTACATGCTGAATACAGTAAAAATGTATTTTCTTACCTTGTTTTTCATACTATTCTTAGTATAAGTTTAAAGGACAAACTTCTTACAGGTTTTCTATCTGTTCCAGTGAAAAAATGGTAGGGAATCTCATGTTCTACACTTCCATACAACTCAAAAATAATCCCTGATGGCAGTAGTAAATACAATTTGATTCTCCCCAAACCTTTCCTCTTGAAATGAGCTTTAGTTCTTCGAGGCCTACAATAAAAATCATGGGATTCCTTTTATGGTTGAACCTACAGCCCAGAACAGAAACACTGGATTTCATTGCTTCACATCTAGATGATAAGCACAGTTTTTGCCTCCAGTGATCTGAAGAATAGTGCCCATTTCCTTGGAGCTCCCATGGCTGTTCTCTCTGTTGGTGGTGGGGATAAAGAATATTTGTGGCCATGACAGACCAGGGCTGGCCTTGTGACTCTGTAGAAATGTTTTAATTAACTTAAGCTTTGTTTAATCCAGTTCTTGGGACGGGAGGAGAAGAAAGGAGCACGATGGCAGCCCAATGGTGAACTGTGGTCTGGCTACTCACTGTAGACTGCAACAGATTTGTACTTAATCAGAAGGCCTTGATCAGTTGTCCGAGACATATGGATAATGACTAAAATGGCTCGCAGCAAGAGATTAGGGAAGTCCTGCTCTGGGAAAGAAGTCATTGTCAGTTTTCTTACAGTGTCTACAGTCTTTTGATAATCATCTTGATGGGAATTAACATGAAAACATTGTCTCATACCAGTCTCGGAGTTCTTCATTACTTGTATGTGACCATAGCATACAGTAGTTTTACTTTGAAAATCACACATTTATGGTAGTCCTATTGCGTTAACTTGTTTGGTGGAAAGACACTCCTAGAAAGAAGGCTAGAACATGTGCTGAAAATGCGTCTCACACCTGTCTTGGGAGAAATACCCCTGGGTGTCTTTATTGATGTTTTAATCAACTCTAACATTTTATTGATTTCAGCAAGAGGCATTTCATAAAGCAGCGGGCCAGAGCAGGTTGGTAGTGTGTACCTTCAGCTGAACAAGCAGGAAATCTTTCTCCATGGGAACCCAGAGCTCTCCGTTAACCACTGCATTATTGTTTGTCTCCTTGTACAGAGAGGTTTTGCATTGAATTTTTGTCTGAGGCTAAGTGCATATTTCATTTCTGGAATTAACAAACGCAATAAAAATTATAGCTAAAAGGTTCTAGGATACCTGTGGAAGAGCTGTCAGCCCGCTGGCGATTCTGTCGCTCTTCTTGTCTCACTGGATAGATGACAATTTTTATTACATTACTCAGTCTAAATTAACATCTCCATCCCTATCTGGGAAAATGATCAGAATCGTGGCTTACGGGCTTTTGTTCTCTTGTGTCTTGGAACATTGACTCACATCTCTCCCTTGCAATCAGCAGCTTAAACAGATGACTGTGCACAATATTGTCTTGCATTAATTATAGACCAGCTGAAAATCTTAATGATACTGCAGATATGTATTACAGCTACTATTATCTTCTCTACAAGAGCTCTAAAAATGAAAGCTAACATCTGTCACAGATCTCTTGTAATGTCATATTCAGCTTCATTCACCTTCCCAACTTTTCACATCTAATATTGTAGAAATTGTAAAAGAAAAGGTTGTTTAGGAGTAGGAATCCACGAAACAATGGAACTATTTAGAGATGAATTTGTTATGCCATAAGCATGGATTCATAGAAAGGTTGTCAAAAGGCACACTTAAGTTTTTATTAAAAGTTATCATCAGTCATGGGGAAAAGGAGCTTACCCTCTTTCTGTTCTATGGTTTGAATTATCAGGACATAAAAATGATCTGATCTTTACCAGGTTCTGAAGATATTCAAATCTAACATAAAGTGTACAAAAACACAAAACAAATTCAACTGCATCAATATGTACCAAACAAAAATAAAGCCAAAATGGAAATGATGTGTGTAAAAAAACTCATTATTACTCATTATACCTCATTATTTTGGCAGCTGTAGAACCCCCTTTAGCAGCAGTAACTTAAAGTGGTCATTTTCTGTATGACTTTATCTGTTTATCAAACGGTTGTGGAGTAATTTTGTCTCACTCTTCTTTACAACATCGCTTCAGTTCATTGAGGTTTGCAGAAATTTGTTCCTGCAAAGCTCTCTTGAGGTCCCACCACAGAATTTCAATTAGGTTGAAGTCTGATCTTTGACTGGACCACTACAAGATCTTGATTATATAATTTTTTTGTCATGCTATTGTAGATTTGATGCTGTGTTTAGGGTCATTGTAATTTGCAGGATTCAACTTTGGCCAATCATAAGCTGTTGGACCGATGGCCTCACATTTGACTCTAGAAAACTTTGTATACGGAGGAGTTCATGGTCACTCAATAACCACTAGGATCTGTGGCTTCAAAACCAACCCAAATCATCATCCCTCCATCGTCGTGCTTCACAGTTGATATGAAGTTCATGCGCTAATATGCCCTGTTTAGTTTTTGCTGAATATCTCTTTTATCTAATCTGTTCAAAAAACAGTTCTAGCAGTCTTGTGGTTCATTCAGATCCATTATTGCAAATTTAAGCTGTACTGTGTCAGGATTGGGTTATCTTCAGTTTGCTTTTGTATTGGGTTTATTGCTGTTTCTTTTGTTCCCTGTGTTTAGTTTATTTCTCCAGTGTTTAGTATGTTTTATTTTGTTGTTCTGCTCCCTGTGTTCCTTGTGCGATCACTCACTCTCCCTCAGTAGTTCTGTCAACCTGCCTCACCATCCACACCTGTCCCTTGTTAGTAATCAGTCACCTGTTTCCACTTACTCGTTACCCTCAGTCTTTAAAACCTGGTCATCTTCCTCACTTACTTTGTTTTGTTTTGCTATTTAAATAAGTTAGTTTTATTTTGGCTCTCTTTGAGTCAATATGAGTCTGCATATTGGGTTTGTCTCACTCACCCCACCTGACATACTGTTATATTTGTTTTTTATAGACAAGAGCTTTCTTTTCCATGCAAGAAGATCAGCAACTGTCTTAAATGTTTGGTACTTATATTCTTTCTTACCAAATGATTGATAGACTTCAGATTGTTTCAAAATGGCCTTAATACCCTTCCCAAACTGATGGACAGCAACAGTTGCCTCTTCGGGGTCATTGCTGATGTCTTTCCTTCTTGGCATTGTGTTAGCACACACCTGTATCCTCAAGAACAAGCTGCCAGAACTCCCGCTTTTATCTAGGTGCTCACACTGATGATGGTCGGTTAATTTAATGTATTTGATCAGCAGCACCTGGCTGCTATTATCCTTCTTAATCTGATGGAAGCAGCAAGGGTGGAGTTAAATTTTTCACACACAGCCTTTCCATTTTGGCTTACATTGTGTTTAATAAATGATGACATCTGTTGTGTGTTTTTGTACACTTGATATTAGATTAGAAACCAGTTCATTGTTATTATAGCTTGAAACATAAAACATTATGATTAAAAGAAAAGGTACTTCTTTCTTCTTGTACAGGGGCCAATTTTAACATTGTGAGTCAGCACACAATTTTGCTAACAGAATAGTAACTAAAATGAAAAAAAAAAGAAAAAGATTTTTTAGCCCCCAAAATTAAATGATCCGTGACATTTTTGTCTGATTCAAAAATTAAGCATTTTTTTAAATTGCCAAAACCCATGTGCACGTAATGATTTGTCTGTCTCTTTAATCTGAGCTAAATGGTGGTGTAGCACAATCTCTTATTGTCTCTGAATAAAATATGTGAAATCTAAAATTCTGTAAACCCTGCAGTGGTTCTCAATGAATTGACTTTGATGATGCCCTTATTTCATTTAGCACCAAATTACTTATGTGACCAATTTAGTTATAACATGGAAAGTGATTGAAGAACAATGTTCAGGTTAACAAACCTGTGATTAATCTGAATTAAATAGTATCTAATTAATCTGCAAAGGTTTCAGACTTTATTATGACAGAGAATCAATTATCAGAAAAAAAAAAGTTGAATGGAATAAAAATATAGTAATTAGGGTGTGACTATGAAAGCATATACATACTGTATGTCATCTGTAAGAAAAACTGTATGTCTGCCTGCAGTGTGAAGGCTTGACAGCCATATAGCAGTGATACACACGCGGTGTCATGACATTCCCAAAATCCCTGCTGTAACCTTGTCACATGCTTCAATCTTCTCCATTTTATTTGCCTTGGATCTTCCACTCCTTGTGATGGGTAGGAGCTGAACATCCTTTTCCACGGCCTCAATGTTGGTTATGCCTCTAGATCCTTGACGTCTCCCCTTCAGCTACTTCTGAATTTGGTGTCTCATTATGTAGGCTTTGGAAAGCTCAATCAGCTGCTCCTGCATGTAAACAACTTTTTTCTTTGGCATGGTTATTCATCTGAACAGATGTTAGAAAGTGCCAGAAGTACCGGCAGAAATTATTCAGGCAGCACAGCATCTAAGCCGCCACACACAAAAAAAAAAAATTCTAAATTCTTTTTATTTATTTTTTAACAGAGAGAGAGCGAGTGGTGCTACTCTCTTGGATTTATCAGACCAGCTGAAAGCTCCTTACTTTGTTCAGGGGTTCTTCAATAGTAGTTACAGTTTGATGTTATTTAACCAGGATGGATGTAGAAGAGATGTAAACAAGTTTAAAAGCAGATGAGAGGAACTGTGCTGTACAATACACACACACCTACCAGAACCAGAGGATTTTTCCAAGATTAAAGAACCCACTATTTTTATCCCTCTCCCCCAGAGCCAACCTTACCTATGTTTGATGCAGATTTGGGGTGAATAATGTTCTCGATTCTAATGAAATGGTGCCTGTTTGAAGTTTCTCCTTGGCTGTTTTGATGAAATGAGTTCCATACAGCACCTCTAACACAATTTATGGGATTCACTCCTTTTCTTTGTGTTTCTGGTGATTGAACTGCCTAAGGAGGGAGATTTTAAGCACATTCATTTTACTCCCTTTATCAGCATTACCATTCAAGTGAAGCCTCACCCGTTCACTCTTTTTCATGAATGATTTACAGTGTCCTCATGCTGGATTTGTGGTGCACCAATCTGAGATGGTTCAGGATATTTCAAATCAAGATTATGGTTTTGATACTTGCCAAATTTACAAGGTAAAGTACATCTAAGGAGGACCGCCAGGAACTGAAGATTTCCCAGCAAAGAGACGAGAGTGTTTCTCACCCCTGAGTTTGCCCCCTACTCATCACCAGAGGTTCGGCTGCTGCAGTCTGCTGCCTCCAATATAAGGACTTCACTGCATGCTCTGAATCTTTAACTAGGGAGGGATATGTGAACGGACAGACTTCATTTGCTTTGAGCAAATGACTCTATTTTTAATTACGCCACATATTTTAGCATTAATAAATCATTACCTCGTGGATTTTGGGAGGTTTGGGTAATTACTGTAAACAAGTAATACAAACTGAGTGGTCTGTCGGCTTCTGTGCTGGATTTTACAAAGCAGCGTTGAGCCCAAATCATCAGGATTTGTTCAAAGGATTGAAAAGAAAAGTGAGCAACTGGTCCTGAAAAGCTTATGGGACCATCAGACTTCATATTATTGTTCACAATACAATACATCACTATAATGTACTGTGATACCTATAAAGCCAAAGTAAGTTTTTACATTTGTTTGTTTTGCATCTATGGAATTGAGTTGTTATGCTGTAAAGTGCTCAGAGCATAAATTCATTTTGGGTTGTTGATTTTTTTTTTTTTTTTTTTTGTGGTGTCACTGGATCACAGAGTTAATTAAAAAAAAGTACAGCACTAGTCTCCTGTAAAAACAACAAGATTAAAGACAACTGAGACACCTGAGCAAAACATAATTAGCAGAGAAACCAAAACAAAAAAGTTAAATTATGGTGGAAAAACAATAATCTTAATTACAGATTCATGCAAACTCTTATTTGCATGAATGCATCAAGTCTGGGTCAAGTGATTTTCAGCGCTTGCCAAGAAGCACAGTCTCAGTGGAATAAAACAGGACTGAAAAGCACCATTTTTTTTATTTTACACTGGACACTTCCTCAGTTCTAGTTAAAATGAGACTTATTCATGAGTATGTAATGGTTTAATACATCTGATTTGGTTTATTGTCTTCATTGACTTTACTGCAGCACCAATATTACAGAAATTATTCTTAAGATCTTTAAAAAAAATGTATAATTATTTGGGGGACCATCTTCTCAGCTATAAAATTAGGTTCTGTCTGCTTGGAAATCGAAATTTAAACTCTGCTTCCTCCTAACAGTGATGTAACAGGCAAGAGACAAAGATCGGTTTCATATATTTTCTTCTTTGACCTCTCTTGCACACAACTGCCGTAAGTAGGAGGACCAAAAAGATAGATTTGACGGCTGTGGCAGTAAACACAACACCTAAGCGCACAGCCAACTGTGTTGTATTTAGAGCCTAACAAGATATTTAAAGCTGATGACGAGTAACCTTGGTAAACAGCAGCAGCATAGAGCTTCTAGCTAGAACACAGGCACCCACACAGTTGCTCATTCAAAGGGCCATGAATATGCTTCTGGTGATGGTTCCCGTTCTGGCAGGCTCATTAGCTCAAGGCATCTTTACTCATATGCTAAATCTTTTAAAAACATACGAGGTCAATGGCCTGTAGCAGATTTTGAGGGTATATTAGTGACCGGTTCAGGTATCACAAAATGAGTTTAATGATCATTGAACAGCATTACATTTGTGATATGAAGATTTCCAGTGAAGAAATATGCTTAGGATGAGCTATTGTATAAGAAGAGAAAGTACCTCCTTTGAGCGTGGTGAAAAAGAGCCAAAAATATTTAAACGTCACCTAAAGCCATAGCTCAGGTGTTTTGTAGTGGGGTTCTGTGGAAAGATTATGAATACTTATTATTTTACCTGTTGTAGATAGCTCTTTGAGCGACCTTAGTTAGGAGAAAAATGGTTTAAATCTGACCTGACTGATGAGCTAACGGTTGATTGCTGCCATCTTAAATCATCAACAATCTCAAAAACTTCATAGTGATTCATACAAAAACTATCTTCAAAGCAAACCCTATTTCTCCTATTTGAGGCCATTCAAGTAGCCATCTACAACAGGGAAGATATTAATTCTTCATAACATTTCCACAGAACCCCACTTCAAAAGAACTGAACTAGCTTTGGGAAATTGTGAAAAAATTGCACTTGAAAGGCATGGAGACGATGTTCAACCTTATACATTATTTAAGAAAAACAACTAATTTTTGTTATCGCCATTAACCATGAATCCTATTAAAGTTTTAAAGATCTCTAAATCTGGGTGCACCACAAACAGAAACTGCTCATGGCTAATTAGTTAGATTATCTCAATTTGCCAAAATATAAAAAAAGTACAAGCTAAACAAGCACAATTAAACTTCTTCTCATACAGACGATGTTAAACACATGTTTATTTATCAATGAAGTTTATAAGTGAACAGTATGAATCATAATTGTGTCTCTGCATCATTACCATTTGACTCATGCAGCTCTACTCTCTGATTGCTGTATCAATATGTTGTTTTTTTAAAAAACTTGTTTCCATGGCATCAGGTTAGTAGAAAAAAGTGCATCCACGCTCCATCCAGTCATATTTCTTACTGATTTTTAAAAGAAATTAAAGTATAGGACAGAGTAAAGTGGAAGTCAGCTTTTTGTACAACACAATTAAAACAATAAAATATAAAAATAATAACTCATCAATCCACTAATTTAGTCACTGACTAGGTCCCTGGTGCTGTTTATTTTACTGTAGAGATGGGAAACAAATGCTGGATAATTACTCATTTGTACAGGTAATATAAACAATTCTAGTCCTACTGGGGCTTTAAGAATCTGAGATCTATGTTCTGTTTATTTTTCTTTGGTAGGACATGCATATTAACATACAGTCAGTACTCTATCACACTGTGTTGTCAGCCGGGTTGCATTCAGTATATTTAAGCTGCAGAGAGGGGTGTAGGCCAGTGAAGCATGAAACACAGAGTTACATTAGATGCTGAAAAGCATGAAATGAGTACTGAGCGTTGTCGTGCAGAAAACACAGAGGCCTGGAGACTCGTGCAGGCCTTATTAGTAGCATAACCCTACATCTCCATTTATCAAGCTGACTTTTTTATTGGTGTCCTTCCAGCTATTGGACAATCTGGGGGTTGTAGTAAGTTCAGCCATGGCAAATGAAGGGAGCTTCTTATGACGGAAACACCCTTTGGTGATAAGTGGAAATGGCTTTTGAAGTTTTAAGCTGTAGTTAAAGATAATAAATAGAGAAACTGCATATTAACATGTAGTTTCTTCAAACCAGAATGACATAGTGCTCGCAGCTAAACGGCATCTGTTTTGGATAAACCAAAGTTTGAAAGATAACCAGGGGCTGAATCAATCACTGATAAAGACATGAGCTAATGAATGTGCATTTTTACACTTGGTTGAAATAAAAGTACCTTATGTAATGCTGTATTTACCTTTCTAATTAGCCTGACAGCGGGTTGAGACATCAGATGGGCTTGATCAAACTACGTTCACTTTTATATTCTTAAAAGCACCTTTATTTGATCATGTAAACATGCTATGAAAAAACATTCCTCCTTAAAAATGTCAGCTTTTCAGTGGTGAAAAAGAAAAATGCTGTTTTGGAGGGTGTTTATTTTGCAGATTGCAGTCATCAACATTACTCATAAAAAAAGCCCTGAAATGTTTCTAGAAGTAGGAAATCTTGTTATTGATGGAGCAATGTTGTAAAAAGGCACATTCGATTGGAACCACTTTATTTATGTTGCAGCAGGAAACAACACAGGAGGGATGGAGACTTGATTTCACCACGTATGTAGTGCTGATCCTCTGCGACATTTTGCTTGTGTGGCTGTCTGGTGCTCCTCCGCTCGGTCCTGAATGTCAATCCGCAGACCTCCCCCACACTCAGACAGTAGCAACCAGTAATGCCGCACTAATTAGCCGACCCTCCTGAGTGGCCAAGCCATCCCAACGGCATCCATGCCAAACAGAATTATTAAAGGAAGGGGGGAGGAGGAGCGGCACCTCCTCTGCAGAGGAGCAAAACACTTAGGTGGTTTAGTTTGGCATTTTCTTCAACACCCTCTGGATGGGGAGTCAATGCTGTCATCAATATTAACACCTAGATTTATCCGTAGCTTGTGCATTTGTGTGTGTGTGTGTTTTCTTTTTTTACTCTAACCTAATGAAAATTTCATGAGAATCACATAATTATAATTCTTTATTCAAATGAGCTCAGTCTGAGCTGTGGAAATGATTTGTGGTTCAATAAATAAAGAGCTGTTGTGTTCATGCTTAAGCTGTGTCTGTTTACAGTTTGGTCTTTGTGTGTGTGTGTGTGTGTGTGTGTGTCTGGTGCCTTGGAGGTACAGGAATCCATGCTGCCCAGTATAAGGACATAAAGTTGCACCATCACATTTGTCTTAATTTAGAATTTGTCCTCGTCCCACACCGTCCCATCATTTGGCCCTGCTCACCTTCTTGTCTTTTGCCATTCCCCTGCCTTTGATGGCTTATTTGCTGCTTTGTTTATATATTTATTAATTCATTTAATCTCCTCTCTCAATCCATTTTTAGCTGACATTTCTTGTCAAGTTACGAAGGATGACCTTTGAAAACAGAACACTCCCCGTCAGAAATGTGAGGAGGTCTTACTCTGTGCTCAGAAAACACACTCCCTCCACGTGTTGTTGTACGCAAGCCTAAAACAACTAAAACAATTTCATTCATGAGCTTTTCAGTGTCGATACTTATCTTTGCTCATAAATTGAGTTGATGAGACACATGGTAGGCGTCTAACAGTTAAGTCACAGTACTTTCGAAATCATTGATTACATGAATCAACTGTTTGCCATACATGCACCTCTCATCTTTGCCTGCTGCAGCTGTCCGTGATCAGTGGCACCACAGAGCTGATATGAATTATACAGGGGGCCTTTGGGTCAAATTGACCCGAAGTTACAAGGGCTTCTCTGCCTCACTTTGTCTCTTTCTCTTTTGAGGGCTTCACGAGGGTCAAATAGGGCCTTTCTCTGCTTCTTTTCTGTCATGACTGTTAGCAAAACGCAGTTAAATAAAACGTGAGCCCACTCTGGGAGCAGTGATCAATTCATTGTCAGTTCACTGTTCCCATCCAACACGTCATGGTATGAATACATGTGCTGTTACACCCCTAGCACATGGTAATAGTATTCATTACAGAAAAGAAAATCTTTAGCCCCAGTACAATTAATTTTGTATATATAAGCAAAAATCCTACCTACTGCTTAGCTTAATTCAGCCTAGAGAGAAGAATCAGGAGGACACAGTAAGCAGCACCATTCACACAATATCTGCCACAGCTCCATTAAAGCTTATTTTTTAGCTTCTAGCCAGAACTGTTTTAATGTTACTGAATAAGGGCTCCAAGGTTCTCTGCCTGCTATGTGTTGGTGTGTTTCACAGCTTTGGTAACACATATAAACCTATTACTACTTTTTTCCCCCCATTCCCTTAGGGTCAGACTGAAACATATATAGAACAATTTAGGCGTAATCCACTCCTAACTAGTTATGGTGAACACCAAAACACCTTTTTTTGTCAGTTTTGTACTGGCTTTTATGCTTTTTTTTCCTTTTCATAATTTAATCTGTTGTTGTTGTCCCTCTTCTCCCAAAAATCACAGTCAGATTTATTTATAAGCACACTTAAAAACAGCAGGTGTTGACCAAAGTGCTGTGCATGTAAAAGGTCTAGAAATATGAAAAAAAGAAAAACTATAAAATAATACAAATAAAAAAGGAGCACAACGATAGAATACAATAATAATATTAATAATACAACTAATTCTAAACCAATCAACAAGTATTTTCTACCATCCTACTGAGAAGGAAAGTAGCATTTTATCCCTGTTGAATTTGCCACAGAACTTTATTATTATTATTATAATTTTTTTTTTACATTTTAAAAAGGGCCCTACTCAAAGTCCAGCACTCCTGACTGAGACTCTATTTAGTTTACCACCCTGATCTCTGCAAAATAGATAGTAGACAGGAAAAGAAAAGCACATGTTGGTAACATTTAACAACTTAGTTATTATTTTAATAAAATAGAACATAAATTAAACCCGCTTTTTAAATTGACTGAGTTGACTGTGGTGTCCATTAAAATCAGTGGTTTATGAAATATTTTGCTAACAACCTGACAGACAAACAATACACACACATACCCATTTACAAGAATTACATGATCACCAGGCTTTCATGGCAGCAGGCAATAATACTTGCTGATAAAAAAAGAAATGCTATATTGTCAGGTAATTCCAAAGACTATTAAACAAACAAGCTTTAGATAACAGAACCCAGAACCTGAACAGACAGGGAACTAATAGAGCACAACTGAAGACCTGAGATATTTCTAATAGGAAGCAGATATGAATGTGTAGGTGTAACGTTTGCCTGGTGAATCTTGAAAGAGCACACCACTCTTGCTACTACAGCTCAGGGTTGTTTGTTGAAATCTTTGTTTCCTTTAGTTCAGATAAAACATTTGGTTCTGTAAACCATGCATTCGGTCTCCTTTTCATGCTGCACACTACAGGTTTGGTCATAACAGTTTACTGCTCGTAGTCACTTTGATTGTAAGATAAAGAGTCAGCAATAAAAACTTACTGTGGTCTGATGTGAGTATCACTGAAGTCTGCCATCTTTGTATGTCCGTTTCTAAAGTACCGTTTTTATTTTTTCAGACGGGTGATTTAACCTTTGTACATTTTGGGTTAGGCCATTTGACGTTTCCCTATTTAAAGACCCGTGGTTTAATTGTGTGTCTATTTCAGGGTGTGTGATTTAAAGCAGTTGTTGAGTGACTCTGCTCTGCATCAGCTAATGAGCTGCTGTTTGCTTGCCCACCCTTTCTTTCTCTCTCTCTCTCTTTCACTTTCTCGCTTTGTCCTGTAACGTATTCTCCGAGCGTACAGCCTCGATGGGACCACAGCTTTTCTTTTCACGGCTTGAATGAGTGTGTGTCTGTTTTTGTATCTCCACATGCCTGTGCTTTTGCACATGCCTGTATGATTGTATGCACGATATCACCAGGAATAAGACAGACCTGCAGCATCTCTAGCTCCCCGTTGCTATGGCGACACGTCTGGTTATAGGTCCTCCATACAAATTAACCTCTTGTGGACTTTGTGTGTGTGATACAATTTAATAGGTGATCGGTATTGTTTTTTTCATGCTTCTGTATGATTGTACATATTTGCTAACATTTCAGTTTTGGGGCATCAAATAAATATGCAGGCATTTTTTAATACTTTAAATCAACCTGTATAGTTTTAGTTATCTTATTTTGAGTTTTCATGGACACATATTCACATTTATGATACATTATCAATTTTATATGGTTGTGGTATCTTAAATTTACTTATAGTTTATTAGTGATTAGCCTACGTTTTATACTGTGTCATTACAGTTATTTAGCAGGATGGTCTCAGGTTTGCTGCCCTTATAGATGCTGTTAGGTGATTTGTTTAAAGTAACATACACAGATCATCAAAAACATGGTTGGGAGAATATCCAGGCCAAGTGTTTGCACATTTAATTTTTAAAAGATAATGTTATAGTGAAACATTTTTGGTTACTTGCCTAGACTCAGTACACACATACATGGGTAGATAAAAATAACTTCTGTGTTTGTTTGGCTCTTTGTCTTCTCTAACCTGCTAGCTGGTTGGGGCAAATGTACTGCCCATCCTGAGGCTAGTTTCGTTTGGAGGTTTCTTCCTGTTAAAAGGAAGTCATTCCTCTCCAAGAAAACCCGCCGCCCCTTGCTTTGCTCAGGATGGTAGACTGAATCAAAGTGAAGATCCGGTGCGATCTGCTGGTTTCTTTAGATAAAGGTCAAGTTTTACTTACTGACATGAAATAATACACTGAATATGACTGTATTGTATCAGAATTGAATTGAATCTGAATCAGTCTTGGAGTGAGCTAGATTGCATATAATTTATTATGATTTGGACTTGTTGCTTTTTGAACAGAACCCCTGAGATAACTTTTGTTGTGAATTGGTTCTTTATAAATAAACTAAATTGAAAAGAATTGAAAAACATTAGACCTCAAAGCACACCATTACCACATAAACAAGGAGGATAGTGGTGCATACTGTGACCTGAAACAACACCCCACTAACTTTGGTTTTCCAGTCATCATATAATCATAGTCAGAGTTAGTGAAAATCCTCTAGCAGTAGTCAAACGTACTTCTTTTCAGGGGTGAGGAATCGCAACTGCTTAGAAAAATGGGCTTTTATCAGAATACCTGAGCTTGTTTTTAATAGTGCTTCTGAAAAAGAGCAGGCATCCTGTCTTTTTCCACCTGACCAATCGGAAAAGAAACTTGACCTTCTGAAGTAACAGGGTTAAAAACAAAACTTAATAAAAACAATATTTTCTTTACATACAAAAAGGAAAACCTCTACTATTAGACGTAGATCTGTAAAAAAAAAGGAGTTTTCTGCGTATTCCTTTAAATGTGTCTGGAATTAGAGTCCACCCAGGGCAAAACAAAAAGATCAGTCGTGGTTAAAAAAAATGAGAAACCCAAAAGTTCTTTTGTTGTAGGTCACAAAAACTAACCTTGCGGGTAAAACTCCAAACACGGTATCTGTTGAAAGCCAGGCAATGCTCATTATCTGGCTAATACACTCCCCACAGTGATGCTTGAAGGTGGCAAGCAGTGTTGTGTGAATGCTTCTCACCAGCAAAGACATAACTGAGGGGAGGATAAATGCAGCACCAGATTGCAGACGAAATGAGACCGGGGCAATGTTTCACCTTTCTGCACCACAGTAATGTCATGAATGCTGAGAAGAACATGCTGGGGTGGCGTCAGGATAAGTCTCTGAGTGTCGAAGAATCGTCCAGTCAAAACCCAAATATGAACACCAGAACTCATCTTCAGAGCCATAAAAGTCACCATTACATCCGTAGCAGAAATGAGCTTTGTTCGCCCTCTGGTAGATTCACAAAGCTGTGTGTATTTATTAGAAATCTGAATCACTGTGAAAGTGTGTGCACATGCATAAGCTTGAGTTCCACGCTCATCTTTAGCTATGAATGTTAATACTTCCCTAATTAATTATCTGCATGGAAAAACATGGTGTGCACAAGCAAACTAAGGTAGAGAAAACATTTTTTTATTTGCTGGCCTGAAATTACGAAAAATTCAAAACCTGCTGAATTCAAAACTGGAAGAAAATAATCTTACAAAAACTGCTGTGAGGAATTTGCTTTTGCTGTGCCCTCATTTCTTGCTATAGATTTTAGGAACCAATCTTGTGCTCTGAGAT
>JAOXNZ010000044.1:18692497-18704508 GCA_028566095.1 Kryptolebias brasiliensis | reverse complement strand
TTTAAACTATATTTATTAATCATATATTTTTCAATCATATATTTCTTTCATAAGTACAGAAACTATTTCTATCAAACATAGAATAATGTATCACAATGTTTAATTTGGGTTAAAAACAGGAAGAAGAAAAGCAGCTTCAATCAGGCATGTTTTACAGTACAAAAGAAAAGACATGTAGTCAGCATGACATCTGTATTGTTGTCTCTTAGCAGTTTTGTTTTGGTTATTAAATCTTATTTGCTCACCTGTCATGGCTGCACTGAAAACAACTCAAATCCTTAAATGTAAAGTCATGTTGCTCTGTTGCTGAAGACGTTAATCAGTGAAGCCTGCTGGTGCAGTGATTACTTGGAATGAAATTTTGTTACCTACCACTGAGCCAGAGGCTTATCCACATTTGGTAACCCTGGTTCATCTGGGTCTGCCATGGTTTGGTAAATAAATCTGTCTGAAATAAGCATCCATTTTACCAAATGACACAACATTTTCTAATCACAACATTAAAACATTGAAAACATGTATGTTTGAGAGCCTGAATGTAAAATGTTAACACTAGAGAGAGGATTTCAGTGTGTCAAGACTGTTTCAACCCTGTATTTAATGTGTTTTATTTAATACTTAATATAGTAAAAGTTTGCATGTAGTGTTTCTGAAAGATGTCCACTGCCAGTACATATAAGGTATCTTTTTATCACCTGCCACTGAAAAGCTAAAAGCAGCCAATAATGTTTTTACCCATGTATGTATGTATGCGTGTTTGTGTGTATGCGATTGTCTGTCTGTTAGCAAAATATCTCATGATCAACTGAACAGATTTTAATAAAACATCTACAACTGATTAATGTTTGGAATCAACTCAGTTCAACATGGCCATCACAAACGCAAACATAGCTACACCTCAGTTAACTTTACAGATATTGTTAATGTTTGGTGTGATAGTTGCTGATACATACTTTGAGAGCTAACAGATTGTTCAACAGATTGCAATATTGTGTGACATCACCACACAACTATGGTGCTGCACTTACCCATTTTCAGCATAAGATGTTTTCACTTTAAAACTCTGGCATGAACATCGGGGAGCAATATCCATTTTTTAAGGAAAATTAGTTCCTAAATTATTTCTTTTGCTTACTGTTTTACACCATTTTAATTAAACAAAATGGCCTGTTTTTTTAGAAAACCATGTGCCTTTTTTTTGTTTGTTTGGAAGCCGCTCATGCGTTACACCCTGTATGCAGCGTATTTACTATTGTTCATCAATAATATAGACTACCTCTTAAATTCAGCCAAGCAGCAAACCAAAAACTATAAAAGTGTTTATAAAGGGTTTATTTCAAATCCTCTGGGAATGTTATGAATGCTAGGATCTTTGAACACTTAGCAATTTTCATTTGCATGAAATGTCTTTCGTGACAACTTTGATAGGCTTCCGTTAAATTTATCATTTATTAATACCACAGACAGTCTCAGAGAATAATTTAAATCTGGGGGGGAAAAAACAACAACAAAAAAAAACTCCTTTATTATGCTGAGCAGCCAAATTATGCAGGTACATTTAAAATGCAATGAGGTGTTGCACAGTTACAAACCAAGTGAAATTGATGTAGCCAATTAGCAAGAACCTACCCTCCAGCCCGCATGAAAGTTCAGCCTTGATCTGAGCGGAAAGAGAGAACGTAGCTGGGAAAAAGAATCTAACCCTGAGCAATGATAAAGCAATGATTTGGTAACCATCAGAATGTTCCACTAACATCCAGACTATGAATTACAGCATGTATTTCAGCTCTTACATAAGTCTGCCCAGTGGATTGGCCCTGGGCATGTTTGGGACAGACTGTTTTTAAAGCCAATATTTATCAAAGGTGCCTGACATTTTTCTTTTTGTAGCAAGCTTCCTCTTGTAGAGCACAATCTATTGTTGCTGTTTGCAATGCATCACGCTACAGGACAGGGGAGATTTGTCAACAATTCAAGCACTCCCTGTTGGAGCAGAGCTGCTGAGGCTCCATGTAGAATGACAGATTGACTTTGCAACATCATGTCTTCCGGGCTTCCTTTACACGGACACTCAATGGATGTACATCTCCAGGCACTTCTTCTTTTTTTCTTCTCTTTTTCCTGTTGACACTCTGCTTGTGCTGCAAATTAACTTATTAATTTTTCACCACATGCTCTGATGGTAATTACATTTCCTCCCCTGTGCAGCGTATTGTCTCTGGAAATGTCATAAAATAGCTTAAACTGCCGCTCTGATTAGGGAGTAATCTGATTGACAGCGAAATTACCAGCCATCAAGTGACATTCTCTGCATTCAAAGATGAGCTCGCTATTTTAGCAAAAGTGTAATTAGCCACAATGCAAGTTCTGCAGGCGCATTGTTCTCCTGTCGTCAAGAACAATTGCAGCTCTGCAGCAATGTGGATCCACTCAGCTTGCCTTGTTTTCTTTTTTTTAGTGCTTTACGCACTGTACATCTTCTGATTAATAATGCAGCACACATTTACACCAGGGTTAGTAGTTCTTTTCCTGCAAGATAAGCAAGGCATTCTCTTTTGTCAAAGTTTTGTACAACCCAATTTTGAAAAGGTTGGGACATTGTGTAAAATGTAAATAAAAACAGAATGTGATGATTTGCAATAGAACACAGTAACTATATTAAATGTTTAAACTAAGGAACTGTGCCATTTTTAAGAAGAAGAAAAAAGGTAACTTTGAACTTGATGGAAGCAAAACATCTAAAAAGAGTTGAGATAGGACCATGTTTACCTCTGTGAAACCTCTCTTCTTTTAACAACAGTCTGTAAAAATCTAGGAACTGAGGAGATCAGTTGCTAGATTTGTTGGAGGAAATGTTGTCTCATTCTTGTTCGATGTTACATTGTAGCTGTTAAACAGTCCTGGGTCTTTGCTGATTGCTTTGTTTCATGACACACCAAATGTTTTTAATTGGTGAGAGGTTTAGACTGCAGGCAGGTCAGTTCAGCACCTGGACTCTGTTGTTGTAGTGGATGCAGTGTGTGATTTAGCATCGGCTTGCTGAAAGATGCTAGGCGTTCCCTGAAAAAGACATTATCTGGATGGGAACATAGGTTGTTCTAAAATCTGTACATACTTTATTGCCGTGATGGTGCCTATACAGTTGTGTAAGCTGATCCCAGCAATAATGCATCCAAAGACCATCAGAGAGGCAGGCTTTTCAACTGTGTGCAGATCAGACAGGCCGAATAGTCTCCTACTTAGTACGGAGGGCATGTCGTCTGTGGTTCCCGAAAAGAATTTAAATTCAAATTTTGATTCTTCTTACCACAATTTTCCACTTTGCCTTAGTTCATTTTGAATGACCTTTGGCCCAGAAAAGATAACAGTGTTTCCGGATGATGACTACATATAGCTTTTTCTTTGCATGATAGAGCTTTAACCAGCATTTATGAATGGCACTGTGAACTGTGTTTACAGACAATGATTAGTGGAAGTGTTCCTGAGTCCATGCAGTGTTGTCCAGAACAGAACCAGACTGTTTTTCAATGCTGTGCTGCCTGAGGGCCTGAAGATCACAGGCATCCAATATTGACATTCAGTCTTGTCCTTTAAGCATAGAGATTCCTCCAGATTCTTGAAATCTTTTAATGATATTATAAACTGTAGTTGATGGGATAGTCGAAGTCTTCCCAACTTTTTTGAGGGACATTAGTCTGAAATTGTTCCATTATTTTTTGAGACAGATCTATGCAGACTGTTAAACCTCTGCCCTTCTTTAGTTCTGATTCAGCCTCCCTAAAATGCTCTTTGTATGCCCAGTCCTCTTACTGACCTGTTGCCAATTAACCTAATTAATTGCAGAATGCTCCGCCAGCTGTTTCTTGTCCGAACCACTTTCTTTTACTGCCTTTTGTTTCCCCACTCTCTTGAGATGTGTTGCTACCATCAATTGAAAATTACTTAGTTTTTTTCCCAGAAATTGGTACCTTTTCTAGGTTTAACATTTTATATGTTTACTATGTTCCATTCTAAGAAGAAAAGTCTATTTATGAGATCTGCAAATCATTGCAATCTTTTTTTTTTTTAAAACTGTACACAATGTCCCAACCTTTTTGGAACTAGGATTGTATTTAACAAGCAAATGGTCTGACTGCAGCATGCCCTGTGCTGCTGTTGACAGTTTAAAATCTTAATCACAGTATGTTTCAGCCCAGAGGGAGCATGTGCTAATATCAATGCCATGATCCTCCTGCACCCCCCACCCCTGTCACCACCAGCCATGATTTGTATCTGAAGTCTGCTTGGAACATGGCATTTGCAATACACAAGTGTTAACACCAGATAACATTGCACAACTAGCCTTGTATTCAGACTTCTCCCTGATCAAAGACATGTAGTTATCAAAGCTTGTCATCCGTATGGACAGTACGAGGACGCCGCGGCCGTGTGGACGAGCACGCAGCGCAGTAATGACTTGCATTATATTGACTGAGACTGGGCTGACAGCCACGCTGAGGGGGAAAATAGATCAGTCCCTGACTTGTCTATCAAGTGGAGAATTAATTTTTGTTCCTCTCAGCGTTCTCCTTCTCTTTGGGCCTCACGTCTGTCCTTCTTTTTTTTTTCTACTCTTATCTTTTCTCCTCCATGCTCTCCAAATCACAGCTCTGCATACGCCCCCGCACCAGCCCGTTCACACATACACAAGCCTTTGCCTTTGGATCAGCTGAATGACTTCATTGTAATATTGTCTGTCACCAAATTAATTTATGAAATGACAGCTTCCAAACACCAGTAAATAGTTTGTTCATGCCTTTACTTAATGAATATTATTTGCTTTGAAAACACAAGCTCTCGATGACAGAGCTGACAGTTACTTTGAATAAAATCCTTTGAAATTGATTGGTCGAGGTGATGGCAAAGTGTTCAAAAGGTTGACTAGAACATTTATTGACCTCCATTGTTGAAAGGGTGCTAATGTTTTTGACTACGTCTGTGTGGGTTTGTCTGTCGTGTTAGCAAAATATCTCATAAACTAGTAGAGGGAGTTTAATGAAAGTATCAGAACTTAATTATTGGGTGTACATCTACAACTGATGACAACCAAAGCTAATCACCTTAGGCAACACAATAATAGCTATAACGTAGTCAAATTTACCAGTATCGAGCTATACTGTTGTGGTAGTAGCTGAAAAAAAACTAGCAATCTAGCAAGATCCTATAATGACGTAATGCCAGTTACTCTGGCCTTAAAGGTGGTGAGTGATATGCATTCATTCAAGGGATGCTAGGCTTTTAATCTTAAATGTATTTACAGCTTCCTGGAACAGCACTGTTGAGTGCAGTGGTCCACCAGCCATATTAAAAAGATCTGAAAATTATAATATTGTACATTTATGAACCATCTTTTCTAGAAGACAGTCATACTTCTAATAAAGAACCCAAAAGCTGGCTGTTTAAATATTGCTCCCCTTCTATTACCCACCCTAAAAAGACATAGAGGAAGTGGAGTTCTGAATCTTTTTTACTCATAAAGCCAACCCCCTCTTCTACAATCACTGTTTGACCAGCTTTAGCAAATTACTTGTGCTGGATTATCAAATCAGCTGTAAAAAAAAACAAAAACAAAACCCTGCCTTAAGGCAAGTTCTGTTAGAGAACTTCAAAACGCATTTCCTTTAAGAGGAAGATGGGATTCTATAGGTTTTATCCAATGAAGTCTCTAAGAGTTGACATCCCCATTTTTTTAAGCTTCAGTTCTCCTTTCCTGTTTGGTATGAGAAGTAAAATAGTTTAGGAGTTTTGGCATTATATCTATAAGTGAGAGAATAAAGTAAGCAACCAACATGTAGAGTAGTGCCAATTATAGACTGCTAAAAAAAAATGTGATGCCCACAACCAGATTTTGAATACAAGTGACTGAGGTTTCATTCGAATGGTCACCAAGCTTCTCTGCAAGAACAGAGACCTCATTCATGATATTTAAACAAAAATGTAAACGGAATAGTGAAAACCCTCTACCAGCATCTTAAGATTGTACTACTGTTAAAACCTACTGCAATGTCTAAATGCTATGATGTAGTACAAAGGCAGTGTTTGGGCTCTGCCAGCAGAGCTTCTCCCTTTTTCCTTGGGCTGCACATTGCACACCTTTAGCTTCACTGAATCCCAGCTCAAGACAAGACAATGGTGTATTATGACTGTACATGCACGTGAGCCCTGAAGGTGGCTGGTTAGGTTTGGTGGGTAGTGGGAGACAATATAGGACAGGCACAAAGTGAGAGACAATGCCAAGCTATACTAACTGCCAAAAACTTCCTTTTGATAATAAAATGGCAAGAGTGACTCATCGCAAAGGCAAATCAGTGTTGTTCCCAAGGTGTATCTGATCGTATTAAAGTGATAAATTGCTTTTTGGCTTGGCGACATTGTTGATTCAAATGCTTGTGACTTCAAGACAGAAAAAAAGAAAATTTGTGCTCGTTCATGACAATGAAATTTCTAAATCTATTTCAAGCAAGTCCTGTTATCCGTTTTCATTTCTCATGTACTGACACTTAAATACAGGATATGGTAAAAGTCTCATCTCTACTGAAAGCAAGAAACATACCTTCTAAATGTCACCTTTGGGGAACTATTTTGAGTTTGGTGTGCTGCTGCCTTTTTAGGTTTTAAAAAAGGTTTTCAACAGCCCAAGGGTTGTTGAACTTTTTCGACACGTAAAGGTCTTTGTACTACAAAATTTATGTTAAAGAAAAGAAAGCGGCGCAATGATTATTATGCTGAGCTCTGCAGAATGTTTAAACCACATCCTATGTCTCCCTCTTTACTGCAGTTCCTCCAGTTATCTTGAGACTTGCTGAACCTGAGCAACGCCTTGACACCTGCATCGAATTCACGGTTCGTGGGTACCCACACCCCAAGCTGCGCTGGTTCCTCAGACAGAAGGAGATTCAACAGAGTGACTACATCCGAACTGACATGGACTTCTACCAAGACTACTTGGAAGGCTGCCTTACTTTCCAGAACCCAACACACATCAATAATGGGAACTACACTCTGGAGGCCAGCAACCCTCTAGGAACAGTCACCAAGTCAGTGTTTGGTCACTTCCTCACGCCCCCTGATGAAAATGGTGAGTGGCTAACAGTGTTTCTTTTCTGTCTGAAATGGCTATTTTACAAGGCTTTGGTCTTTGAGGTTAATAAGGAATCAAACAGAAGAGAAAGAGAAACACAGTCAAGTAACTCTGATTTCAACAAGAGCTTGAGTGTCCCTCTTGTTGTGACTGGTCGTCACAACTGAAGCAGATTTTCAACGGATTTATGTTTAACTACCTGCATTATACATTACAGGTTCTATATTATGTGTAAACACTGTTGGGTTTTGCTGGGTTTTTTTTTTTTTTTTCTAAATTAAAAATCTCCCCACAGAGTGTGCTGGTTGTGCAGCTAATCCCTGCTGGCTGGATAGCAGCCAAGGTTCATCCACAGTTCAGTCAGGTAGATTGTTCACTTGTAGTTCACGCTGAGTTCACAGGAAAGGGGAAAAAAAACTCCACAAAGTCTGGCAAATTTCTCCCTATGGTCAATATTCCAAGGTTAAAGTCTTGTGTCAATTTACTGACATAGTGTGACGTTTTCTGTCTCTTCTTTTGCAGACACAGTGGAAATAGGTGAGTGTTTCTATTTTCAAATGTAACCTCGTTGTTGTTTTTTTTTCCAGTCTTTTCTTTTTCTTTACCGCTTGTTTGGTGTCAGTTTGCGAACACACATATGCTGAGGCAGAGCCACTTCATTACTGTTTGACTACCACTCTCAAGATAGTAACCATGGAGAAATTTGTTCACTTTGTGCTGCAGTCCTTTAAGAAGCTCTTAGTGTTGCTCCTCTGTTTTCTTATCTGTTATTTTTCTTCTCAATGACTTTGCTGAATGGTGAAAGCATTCACTGTATTGTGTGCTTTACTCTGTGGCATCCAAGGTTGTGCAATGCAAAGATGGAGTCTCCCAGTCAATGAGGGCACCTTCCAGGTGTTTTCCAGAACTGAATCTTTACTGTTATAAAACAATTTTCATGTTATGTCCTTCTGACTTCATTAAACTACTTTGTATTTGTTTTTAAGCTTTTAAATCTGGATAAAAGCTTTTGATTGGGTCATAAAGGTGCCATATTTCTTTATTTGTAGCACATATTTGTTTGTTTTAATTTTAGACAACAGGACAAACGGCCTTTGACAAAATCTGGCAAAGTGGCAACTTCCTACATTGTAGTACTGATCTATAGATGCTTTCATTTGTGCTTTAGAATGGAATGTGTGTAAAACTCAGAAAATAGTCTGTTTTTTTCCCCCAATTTATTTTACTTTTCTCGTAGAATCACACGGCCCTCATGTACTCAGATAATCCTCTTCCTAGTTGTACTTTCATGAATTACAGTATTAAAAGTGCTTTGTTTGAAAATGTTATTGCAATTAGCAGAATATATCTTATATCAATAAATACTATGTATAGGTCTCTTCAGAATGTGCAAATACTCTTAGGGGTTCTGTTGTTTTTTATAGCTGCTACAAAAGCTTGAATACCTTTTGATTATAGTGGGAATGCAAAAGAAATGGCTTTGGCGTGTTCTTGCTCGGTCTTGCAAATCCTCTGTTTGTGGTGTGAGGTTTGGCCTCAAACTGTGGCGGTGGCCTCACTGTTGTCAGCTCTAACAAAGTGGGTCAGTTCGATCTCTGACCTTCATCAGTCTCCTCCCATATCTACATGAGGCCATTCTTTCTAATCAGCCATGGAATTATGAGGCTACAGCCCGGCCAGTGATGGAGACGAATGGACTGTGTGAGAAACTGCACGAGGCAGGCTGCCGCTTCATACTGGCATATATGTACACACTCACACAGTTTCACATGAGGGAGTTCAGTCATAGAGGGCAGACTGACAAGAGGAGTGATTCTATAGCTGCTGAGGAGATAGTAGGGCAGAGGCAAGAGAGAGGACAGGGATCAAGGCCGAGAGGGACAGACGCAGAGCACAGATCCTCACGCTTTGGTATGGTGGGTGTGTTTGTGTGCATGTGCCTGTGCATGTGGCAGCCAGTCTGCCATGTGGCCATTAATTTGCCCACAATTAGTCTCTGATGTCCTGGCTGGAGGCCTCAGTCTGGAGTTTCTATCACTCCAGTTCATTTCATTTTATGGGTCTGTCTCATGACACTCTGCGGAGTATTTCTGCTTGTCCAAACTTTGTATGGATCCAATGTGCTGTATTTGAATACAAAGGACTACAGATTGTACATTCATGCTCACTGGTCTGAGAACAGGCAGGTTTCGGTTTTGTCTCAAAACTCGTCTGCGTGTTTGTTTTTTACATTTTCGGTGTTTGTCGGGCAATTTTCATTCACCAAGTTTGATATTTGGCATACCAGTGTCAGCTGTTTTATGGCTCGTATAACTGTAAATTTCTTGTTTTTATTTTTCCGTATTTCAAAAGTCAATTGTCTTTTGTGTTATCGAAGGCTTGAGACTGGCTGGCCAGTAATTGTTTTTTACTTTGATAAAAAGCTAATTTGTGCAGAGTTGTTTAAGCTTTAAAACAGTCTCTGTACATAAAACTGCATTATTCAACACTATATGCTTTCATGATTCAGCTTATGGAAAAACATGCACACACACGAGTAATGCACAGAGATATACACAAGTGTTATTTATCTTGAAATGTTATCAAAACCATTTAGTTTGTGGATACATTTAGAATATGCTCAGAATCATGTGCGCTATAAAGCACACTATTCACCTAATTTTAATCTGTTAGGCTGTGCACTGACCCGTGTAAATGCTTCTTTTATTTAACGGGATAAACGGGTGCATAACTGTGTTCGTGCATTGCAGACAGATTCTTATTCTTGTGTTCTGTGTTTTATAACTACAACACATTTTCCCTGGAAATAGAACGAATGACAAAAGATGCAGCTATTAAACGTATTTACTATAAAGGAGCGTGGGTGTAAGGCAAGGCCATAAATGGTTTATTTTCTCCCAGAGCTTCTGATGCCTATTCATGTGATTCTGTGTCACAGATCCGCCCACAGATGTTGGTTCAGGCCGACCAGAGGAAGACACATTTGGGGTGAGTTTTTTTTTCCTAATGATGTTTGCAAAATAACTTTTAAATAGCTGCTTCCTTTACCTAAAACCTTTTTGTCAGTGAACCCTTGTAGGGGTGTGTTTATTGCCTTGTCTGGTTTGATTGGTTATACGGCGCTGAGGCACACAAGCTGAAACACTGCAAACAATGTGAAAGCAAGAGCAGAGATGGTAGGACTGTTGATTATGGCAGCAAAATACAGAATGATGCTATTTTCAAACATTACACCAATTTGTGAGCTTGGTCTTTCAAAAACATCTGAACTGAGCCTGACCTCCTAACACCATATGATGAGATAGAGGTACTTATTGTGTTAAAATAACTTGTCAGTACCACAGAAAGTGACTGGCCTATCCTCTATTGATTACACAAATGTTCAAAAGTTGGGCTGTTTTCACATAAATCTGTCAGACTGCAGCGTGCTTGGTTACCAGTGCGAATAGCCGGGGGTGACATAGCTGCATAGGTTGAAGGTCGGAGTTTCGTTCATGCACAGGAGAGCAGGAATGAGTATGAGCATTACTTCCCTTGTAACGTCAAGCTTTCAGAACCATTTATTTTCTTAAATATAAATGTGTAGGCTTTTTTCTCCTTTTCTTAAGTAAAATGACATTTCCACTTTTGTTCAACATTAAAAATTAACAGTAGCCTAGCATTACCTTCATTATGTTGTTTTTGTGATGCCAGTATGTAAATTCAGCATATATGTCATTCTTAATGTTACACATATTTCTTTTATTTTTCTCTTTTTGAAGACTGTCCTTCTATAGTTTAATAGACAGAGCAATCATTAATGCACTGGTAATAGACTTATTAATGGAAGACATTTTGACATATGAGAGCAGGAACATCAAAGGTGTAATTAATAACTTTCATATCAGCCGCTGTCATTCTGGTGTGACAGTTCCAGTTCCTTGGTACGTGCATTCCGGTCACTGGCATACCATCCTGTGGTACCTGAATGGAAGTGAGTCATTGTGCGAGTTATTAAATACACCTGCATTTTCCCCCGCTGTGACCACTTGTCCACTGTGTAAAATGCTGTGGTTATACTTCACTACTGCACACTCATAACCACAAGTGTTGCACATTTCCTTAAACAGTTAGTAATACTCGAGAAGATTCAAAATAAAAATTAAAAGCAGAGAAGAGTTGTTTTACTTATTTATTTATTGGCCTGCATACTTTGCAGAGTGAAATGATGTCAATTGTGGAAGACTTAAAGAAAGCTGGATCTCTTCCTAAACAAGTTATTTCACAGTTTTGCAAACCCGTAGTAGTAAAGCTTCAAGCAATGAACTTTGATAGGCACTGACATGATGTTCAGGAAAAATAGAGTTGTTAAAAGCTGCAACCTAATGATCTACGTTGAAGAGACAATATTAAAGTTTTCAATTTTAATATTAAATGTGCTTCAGGGTGAAATAACAGTCTTAAAAGTTTAGCTGATGTTTTGTTTGCTTTTTAAAATACATCTTAAAATCTTTGGCATTCAGATCTTTGTCCAAGTTAATGTAGTTAAACAGTGTTAAGCTGTGAACCATTACTTTTTTTTATTATTGAGGGTAAATTATGGTAAGGGTTCTAATTTATGTAACTTGTGTACATTAGTATAATTTAAAACTACATTTTGAGAAAGTTGCTGTATCCCAATTCATAGAAACTAACAAAGTAATTCAGAGTTACACAAATTATTATACTAGTACTTCAAAAATAACATTATGCAAACTAATAAGTATTTGTTAGCAATTAACATGATTGATAGATAAACTATTGTACTCGATCAATGTTGACCCAAGATCAAGGACCCAAACACATGTATGATGAAGCATAAAATCTATCTAAAGTTACAAAAGTAATTAACTGCTGTGACAAGTTTCATTTT
>JAOXNZ010000044.1:18656708-18670885 GCA_028566095.1 Kryptolebias brasiliensis | reverse complement strand
AGATAATAATAAATAAAAACCAAAAAGAATAATACAAAATAATAATAATAATAAGAGTGGCCAGACTTCTACAGTCTTTGAAGAAACCTAGAATGTTTTTTCATCTCTCTACTGCATTCATGAATATGGCAACCGTCTTGAGTAAGTCCTCATCTGTCCAGCTCTGTAAACTCAACTGCACTGCACTGATTACTGTACAGCAATCAGCTGAAAAGGTTGTTCTTATAAACAAATAGATGAAGCAAAGCAATAAACCAAAGTATTGGGAAATTTGTATTCTTTCTTTTTCTTCATAAAACGAAAAGTAGAACATTTTATTATACTGTAGAATCTTCTACTGTACACTAATATACTCGTCCTGTGAAAAAGTCAACAAAACTTATCCAGAGCCCCTTAAATCATCCCATCCAGGCAGCACTCCTGAGTTGAAACCAGAAGTTTACATACACTATATAAAAACGGGAAAAGTTTATTCTGATTTCACGTCAGACAGTGTGAAGAAAATGCATATGTGTCTTTTTGTTTCATGTATGTAAACTTCAGGTTTCAACTGTATAGCTCTGCCTTTGCATCAGTCTCTCACATGTTTCCATCAGCTTCCCATCACTTCGCATTAACGCACCTTTGGGACTGGCAGACCTCTCTCTGGTACAGAGAGAGAGCGTGCCTCCGTCTTTAGGAAGGTTGGTTAAAGTTTCAGCTCTAGAGAGTAATTGTTGTGTAATCACAACAAGGGGATTAATTATTCATCGAGGTGTGCACGCACACAGGCAAAGTGAATCTCCTTCAGTCTCTCTCTCTCACCGCCACTGTCTCTTTCCTTTCTGCAGCCTTCAATTACCCCTCTCTCTCTCTCTCTCTCTCTCTCTCTCGCTCTCTCTCTCTGCACCTTTCTCTCCACCCACCCTTCGTTTCCTCTCTAATGGAGTTAGTGAGCACCAAGGCTGGAACAATTAAAACGAAATTCATTTGAATGAATTAAAGAGCAGGGAGCTGCAGCAGCTGACACTTCTGAGGCAAGACGAATTATCCTGCATGGCTGGTTTACGAGCATTTTACAGTGGCCTTGTCCCACCTCATTAACCTGTGTATTAACCCATGGAATAGCATTGTTAGTACACAGTGATGCAAAATAGATTGGGGGGATATATGTATAAGTGTGGAAGGGAACAATTACAACTGGTGGTTGTGTAGTATGCGGCTGTTAGTGGTGAGCCTGCTAAACCAAAGAGTTACTGAAAAACATGTTACCTTGCTGTTATCTGCATGCATTTTCCCTTGTTCTCTAAGCAACAGGAGATGCACAAATTTTGCCGGCTGCTTTACGGCAGGCTTCAGAGGCCGTTATAGAAATGCCAAGGCCATCTGTGCTGCTCTAAGAGGGTGTGAAATGAAGACAGAGAGTGTGTCACCCTGCGATGAGAGGTCATTACCGGCTCCTCAAAGGCAGCACATCATGTCAATTTTACAGGTCACAGTCCTGTGAGCTGCTGCATTTTTTTATCCGCATTGTCTCTGCGACATTTTAACACTTGATAATGAGCCCAGAAGTGTGCAGAGTTAACATGTGCGCCACGTCAGTGCTGCAATGCTTCGGAACGGCAGCTAAACGGTAGCTGGCGGTGATTAGATGCCACCAGATGGCAGGGAGATGTTGCTGCTTGTATTCAGAGTAACCACAACCATTACGCTGTCTCTCCTGGCAGATTGTCATTTTGTGTGCTTAGACCCATAATCACATAAATCAGCCTGTTGCTTCCACACTTTGCTTGGACAGTGGTATTATTGACATTTGGCTGCACTGTTTGGTCCTAGACAGGTCACATATTGATGAGCTCTACCTCATTTTCCTCAAACCCCTTCACCACTCAACCCATCAGTTGCAGGAAAGTCATGTGCTATTCACAAACTTACCAATGAGTGTTTAAAACATTCAGACTTGAGTGGACTCACTGCTCTTTAGTTACTTATGCAAGTGCAAGCCAGGGGACATGTTTAATCTCCAAGATGAGGAGTTTTGGTGAATTGGTTCTGTTTGGATTGTCTTCCAAGTGGTGCAGTGAAACTCTGGAGCTTGTTATTATGTTTTGAAATAGGGTTATTGTTTCTGTGTCATGCCACCTTTTGCTGCACTGAAAACTACACAAAGTGTAGACAGATTGTGCGTCATTTGCAGAAGCAAATGAGGATTTTGCACTTCTGCCTAATTTATGAAGCTTTGCACCTTAAACACGGCTGTCAACCAAACAGTGTCTTAGAAGATCACCTGCTATATTTATGTAAATATCTGCCAGGGCAAAACGGGTGGATTCTCAAAGACCAGCACTGTTTGCAACACATTTGTGGAATGTTAAGTTTGTGTAAAACATTTACATTCTCCTTAGAGCTGATAGTATTTCCGCCTCGGAAGAAGAAACAGAGGAAAAGGCCCAAACAGCTGCACTTTTTCCTTTACTAAGAAGAGATTAGGCATGTCTTGATAAAAATAATAGATCCTCTTTTCCAGTGATGTGTGTCAGACATTGTTGCATCAAAAAATAGGCTAAATTTTATAAAAAAGTGTAAAAAATTGTAAAATCCAATTTTTGCTGTTTATATTCAGAATATGAAAATATAACATAGATGCCAACAAACAGGACTAACCATAATTATTACTGCTGTGACACAATGAGATGTTAATGCAGTTTTAAGAACTACATCTGTGTTTCATCCAATAAAAACTGTAGCTCATTGTGAGAAAACATTTATTCTTTTTCTCTGTCACTTTTGTGCCCGCTGTGTTTGTGGTGGCCTGTGATACTCAAAATGTATGAGGAGGACAGTTGTCTTCTGTTACTGATGCAAAAAGGAGAACAAATTGTTCACACCTGCTGAACCTGGTGAGCTTTTCTATACCAAAGTATAATTAGTCCTATAAGTATCAACATTTGTTTTATGAATCTGACATTGGGTTTGGTGCAGATAAGGGGAGCAAATGTTGAAGCAGATATTAACCTAATAAGAAGCACAATCTTGGTGAATCTGCCTGACAGTTTTGATCAAACTGTGTTTGTCATTGTACCGTCTTCTTTGTTTCAGTTGATCTTTTTTCCTTTGATTTTGTTTTATGACTGTGTTTATCATTAGTTCTCACTAAAACCTCATTGGCATAAATTTTGTTTAGATATCATAAGTCCTTTTGCTGTTTTTAGTGTTTTCATCTCTATGAATAGTTTTAATTAATTTGTTTTATTTTTCATTAGAGGAATACACAGTAGGTTTTAGTTTTTCATGGATTTTTCATCACTTCCAAGCAGTAAGCTTTGTATTTAAGGGTTTATAACAGGACATGATATTGTACATATTAAGGCCTAAGCCATGCAATATTGCTTAAATGTATTTAATTCTGGTCATCAAATCTTTACCTTACAACACTGCACATGCACCTTTCCTCAGATAAATGACTGAAACATATTGTCACCCAGATATGGCAAGTACACCTCTTAAAAAAGTCCTAGAAGAGTCAACAGGGTCATTCTCCATTTTTAGTGCTTTGGTAAATCCATTAGGAGCTGTTAAATTGTATTGTGGTGGTAGTATTGTACTTCAGCTGCCTGGCAGAGTGACTTTATTTCTGTGTTTGAGCTTCACGGCAGCTAACTGGCAAGAAGATAAACTCCACGTAGCCCAAGGGAGCACAGTGATGATGAGCTAAACAAACAGGCTAACAGCGCTGCATCATAACGGAGTCTGCTGAACACAGCAGGCTCCTCACACATGGAGGGGTAGAGCAGGAGAAGGAGACGCATGAGGAAAAGAGAAGAGATATAATAAAGAAAGAAGAAGGAAGGTGTTCAGGTAGCTCTGATGGGCTGCCTCAGCTGTGTTTAAGCTAATGGGGAAGCTGGGTAGTCATCTTACGCTCCTTTGTGGCTTCAGTGTTTCACTATAGGAGGCAGCCGACAGGATCAAAAACTAATCTTTTTTGTCCAGATAGATGCATGGCCAGCTTTATGTTTAAGACACAGAAAAATGTATGAAAATCATTATTACATGAGTAAAAAGTTGGTAAAACTAACTGAGCTTGACACTGATTTATCATATCATTCACACGACATGTGTGAAAAAGACACCAAATGCATGCAAAGATTTCTTGTACACATAAGTCCTTCTCACACAATGTTTTTACGAAAAGGCTGCAAAGACGAAACCCTCTTTAAGGCCTCTCTAGTTTTTCACAAACACACAACATGATCAAATGAAGTCAACATCATAGAACCACAGAAAGGTTGGCAACACATGAAGCCAGTCTCACACTAGGCAGCACCAAATTACAAACAGGATTTACAAGAGAGTTTCTAAAATGTCCAGAAACATTTCCAGTTGTTCTCAACCTCCTCGCGCAAGTCACAAGACCACATCACCTCTGTTGCATGGATTTTGAGCATGTTCAAAAAAAAATTGCAAGACATGTTGTCTTAAAACAGTTACCTGTGAGTTATCCCTGGGATCTGAAACCCATCTGGAATCCTTCTCAATTTAGTTTCTGTAATTCTAGAGCACTAGAGGTGTATTTTTTGTGAAATTGGCACCTGTTTATTTATTGCTACTGTATGGAAACATGTGTTTGTAACGTGACACAGTATGCATTGTTTGCGCTTGCAAAATAAAATGTGAACTGAAGTGTTTGTAAAAAGGAAGAAAAAATCCTCTTGGAGTTGCTACGGTGTGGTGCAGAGTTTCGTTCAGCTTCACAGGAGGTTTTCTTTCTGAAGTCTCATTATTACACCTGTGTTAACGTCTGACTGGTGAAAAGCCCTCGTCAAAATCTCCACCTGCCCCTGTCGATAGAGCAGGACACACCGGCACAGGCTGAGCACCTGATGCCACACAATGCTCGCGTCTGAACCTCACTAAATACATGAAAAAAAAATTAGAATAGCAACAAAATAATGTACATGGCCTAAAATACAGTTTTGCAAGCTGTGCAGACGAAAAGACTATTTTCAAAATTTTGCAGATCAAAATGCAGCCGGACAACTTGCTCGTGGCTTGGTTGCAAAAATTTAGAATTCAGTGAAACTGCCACTGAAAATTTGCCTTTTTCTCACATATTTCTCACAAGTCTTATTTCCCAACAAGACTCTAACAGCCACAGTTAAGTGGGGCACTGGCTTAACTCAGGGATGTTGACATTACCTTTGATTTGTTGCACTTTGAATAAAACGTGCCGGAGATCTCCCTCTCCTTCATAATATTGGAATATGAGCTCATTGTCACAATCCTCTTATTGATCATTCAAATACTTTTAATGCTTCATATTCAAACAACGCAAACGTAAATAAAAAATAATCTTTTGCAGATTGTTTTATGTTTTAAAACCTGCAAATGGCTGATCGCACAGACTGTATGCTATCACAACCTGAAGCTGCAATGCTGGCTTCCCCTCACACACGCTGACTGTTTTGCCTTTGTGACTACCTCCCTTACTGGCTCAGAGGTGAAACAGCAGCAGTTTGCTGCCTTGGTCATTATACAATCATACAGAGGGTGGAAACATGGCATCTTAGGAATAATTTATTACCCTCTTCAGTGACTGCACTTAATATGAAGAGTTTTTAGTTTGTATAAGAGTTAGCTTTGTATCCTCAACCAGTGTCAACCTCACGTCTGCACACCCAAACACACATTGATGCACATTTTTGAAAGTGGAGAGATGCAGTGTTTAGGAAAGTTAAAAAAGAGGTAAGAATACGCAGTACTTTTTTAAACCTACATGTTTTTTTTTGGTACGTGTGTTTGTGCCTGCTACCTTTGCTCTGTGAAGCACAGCTTAAGTCAATTTCTACTAAAAGAGTCCTAGAAATATGTTTTGGACAAAGACTGCAGCCAAGATAAGATCCACGTTACTGCAGTCACAATCTGATCCTGCCACCGTGCCAGAGGGCAGAATCCAATTTCCTTCACACTCCGAAAGGAAAAGAAGAGTGAACAACAAAGACAAAAAGAAGCAAACTCAAACATTTTTAATCAACTATTTATACTTTGCAAGAGATGTCGATTTATCTCTTGCATATTAAGACAAACTTTATCACCTAATAGTCTGTGTGTAATCTTACTGGAGTTTTTAGATGAATAGTTGTCTGGCATGTCTTTAGACCAAGCCTTTGTTTCTCTCTGGCCTTCTTCCACCAGGCCATGTTTGCCTTCTCGCAACATGACATTTGGAGCGCAAATTGTCTGGCCTTTCAGAAGGCCGGGCTGTCTAGCTCATTCTGACATGACAGAGAAAACAGTCTCTTAGATAACTGCTCCTTCCTCAATTATTAGGGCGTCTTTTAACTGAATGTTCTCCACACTGTGCATGTCTGTCACCTGCTGGAGATAAGCATGGTGACTCAGTGTGGAGCTACAACTCCGCCCATGATATGGACTTTGTCACTGCAGCATGATGGGTGTGTGGAAGCTTTAGCTCATAGGTCAGCATGAGACTATCATACAAAAACACCAGGACATGCAAAACTCAGGTCTTTCAACAAGCCATTGCAGGCCTGTAAAACTTAAGTCCTTGCATATTACGGTTGTAGGAGTACACATAAGGAATATGAACATATTTCTCCAATTAAGGAAACAAAAGAGGAGCAGTGTATTAAATAAAACGTATAAGACCAGGATGGCTTTTTGCTACGTAATTTATGGTTACAATAAAACGTAGGGCAAGATGTTCATTTGTAAATTTTGAAATTAATGTTTTCACATTGTTAACTACAGTGTTTTGGGCCACTTCACAGTCCTTAAAACCATTTGATGTTGTTTGGCTTCATTTTTGTTTTTCACACTGAGTATTTTGAACAGTCCTAGTCCTTATAACTATGTTTAGCATGCCATTTTAGCTTCTGATTCAAAGTAGGGGTTTTCCTAGCTTAATATGGACACTCAAGTGACATAAGAAGATGTGACTGGTCCATCCATAAATGTAGCTTGATTGGTCAACACTGTTCCAGCACCAACACTATTAAAACTACATTTATGTTGTTAAAGGAGATGCTACTTAACTACCGCTATCACAAGCTCTTCTTTGAATGTATGCCGTGCAGAGTACACTTTGTATAAGTCTTGGCTCTTATAACTCCTCCTTACTAATGATTGGTTTATTTTTTTAAAGTTGAGTTTGAAAGCACTACAAAGACCCATAATACACAGCTCCAACTACAAAGTTTCCCATTGTTGTTGAGCAATAGAAGCAGAAATGTTGTTGCTACACTGTCTGTCTGTGGTCTGGAAACACCTATAGACACCTGCACCTTCAGACTTGTTACTCTATTAAAGGTCAGTCATGTCAAAATTACCACACAACTGCTTTTATGTTTTTATTTTACACAAGAGGCTCTCTGTTGTTCACTGCATTTGAAAAATTTAATAGTTAATCAATCTTACCTAAACTTGTTATCTAACATAGTGTCACATTTACAAAGCAAATAGTATGAAATCATATTGGGACAGAAAAAGATCAGGCACCACATGTGCTAACCTGTGACCAGAAATGCATTCAGCTCATTTCAAAATTCACAGAAATTGCTGGTATTTCATAAACAACTATTGTGTTTTTGTAATTTGTCCAACATTCAGATTTAACACAAGTACTTCTCAACACAGCTTTATGTTTTACAGCAAAACAGTATTACATGACATGTAAATATGTGAAACCATTCAAACAGTTGTAAAAATTTTAAACTAGACTTAAAATAATATTTGCTTATTTTTCCTCATTTGTTCTGTATTTACCTTTTGTTAAGCAGATAAACTTAGTGGACAGCATCTTTAAAACATCCATTAATGTCCTTTTAGTTTCAAACACATTTCAGCCAAAGTTAGAGTGAGTATTAAGTTGTTTTTAACTGGTACTGGTACCAGTTTAACACTCATGATATCTGTTCCAAAATTGGAGCAATACTCAGTGCATGAGATTCAGTCAATTGTTACCTTATTAAAACTTGTGTTGTGCCAAAATAAAATATGGAAAACATCTTGAGCTCATACTCAGCCATTACTGCACACTTCAACCCTCGTTCTCTGTGAAATGGCTCTATTCAGAACATTTGCGAAACCCGGTGTAGCCTGAAACCACTGCTTGACTTCTCTGAGAGTCACTTTGGAAACATTTAATACCTCAGCTGAATATGAAATCTCAGCTAGAGGACAGAGAATCACAGATAGAGATTTCAAATCTCATTTTGTTGTTGGCATGTGGGAACTTAATTGTCTTCCTGTATTTTTGAATATGTTGCCAGCAATATATCTTTTTATATGAATCTTTGGAAACTCAATTGACGAGTCAGGTTGTATGTGAACCTGTTTCTAAGATACAGCTTTATTTTCTGAAGCCTCAATACAACCATTAAGTTATGTTTTATATAGTGCAGGGAATTCAGTCACACAGCATCACTTTTACCTCTTTGTTCCCTTCTGCACCTTGTTGTATGCCTTGTGTCTATGGGCTGCACATGTTTTTATCACAATGGTTGTTTTTATTATTGAACCTAAAGTTGAAAAGTGCATTGTGAACACAAAGATCTAACGCTGTGGTCCTTGTGGGCTTAGAACACCATAGTGTCAAACCTTGTGCAAAGCAAGCCATTGAAAAAAAAACAAACAAAAAAAACCTCAAGTGTGAAGTGCTGCCCTTGTTGTCTTGTGTCTGAAATGTCTGTTTGTGTGATGAAAAGCTCCGCAAAAAAAAAAAAAAATGAAATGTGTGCAATTTTGACATAACAGTTATTAGGGTTTTTTTTTCCGTTGCATCTCCTGAACGTCTTGTTCATGTTTTTGTTCTTGATTGTCTCTTTGTCTTCTTTTCTTTGTTTTGTTTTTACATTGTTCTCTCTTCATCTGCTTTGTTTTTAGTTCTTTTGTAGAACATAAATGACTTTTCTTAAAAATCTTAACAAAATTACAATACAGTGAGCATTTTTTTAAATATCTATTTTATACTTGTGTAGTGATAGAATAATGTGCCTTTGTATTATTCTTTGGAGGTCCTATTTCATATCAGTTCTCTTCAATGACTTTATCTTGCTGCAACTATCACAATCATATCAACTAATATTAGGATAATGGTATCCAACTTGTAAATTTTTAAAATATGTATAATCCAGGCTCCTCTAGTGAAAGCCACTGGACTAAGACATTTTAACCAAGACAAGAAGCATCAATTCTTCTGTATGTCTGGGATACAAACAGACATTACCCCATTGTGTTAAAAGCAGTAGTCATTCTTGATTAAATCAAACATGAGCTAAAGTTTTTTGGGTTTTTTTTTTTTTCATTTTTTGCATTAGTTGACTTCAGCAAACAGCTTAATCTCAAAATAAACTTTGGGTACCTCATGAGAATGAAGCCAAAGTGCATCTATAGTTCATCAAGCATGCAGCTCAGAGATTCAGTGCCTCAGTAGCACCATCTGTATGTAATCCTCTGCTGATTAGCATGTAGTGCTACTGTATTCCTCAGCTAGCCAGCCCTTCGTGTTGCCCCCAGAGTCTTAATCCTTCCTCCGCCTGTTGTGTTTCTGCTCCACTGGGGACCAATTGCGCCAATTCTACTCATTGAGCTTGATAATTAGTGACAATTGTAAAAGTAATTTACAAACTCAAGCGATGCCATTGAGCAAATGGTGCCAATTAACTGGAGATGCTAATGTGGGCAGAAATGTGGAAAAGCAGCATTCGACCTCCATTACAGCGAGAGGAAGAGGGCCAGGAATGTGTCCTCCATGTGTCAGGGAGAATTGTCCAGGGAGGTGTTACAAAGCGTTGGACCAGGCATGTCAATATGCTACAGATTAATCCCACACTGCATGCAGCATGACCTGAGAGACGTTTTTAATTTACATTTTAAATTATTAGCTCCTGCCTGGTTTTAGACTCACTAGCACACATGTCCCAACTTCTGCATCAGCAACGGTGCAAACCATTCAACTTGGTCTTTCTGGACTTTCTACACGTCCTGTCAGCTGAAATTAAAATAAACTATTTAATATATGCAGCCTGAACTTTTCTTCCATTTAATACCTCAAGTGAAAATAATTAAAGAAAACTGCAGAAATTTTAAATACCGTAGGAGTCGTTCAGCTTTAAAGGCTCACAGTTTGACCATTAACAAGTTGGAAACCCCAGCTGGAAGTCTTGAATTGAGGTAAAATACTTTCAGGCCACTGCTGTGCAGAATTATGTGATGAAAGCATCGTTTTAATTTGTTGAGTAGCTCAACAAATCTTTCATTTGGGCTTTTTGTGGAATGTTAACTTTGTACATCCTTTAAAAACAGGCGGATAGCAAAAGCAAAACATATAATAGTTTTTGAAGTTACCCCCTTCCCTCTTCTTTTTACTTTAAATTTTCTACATAGCTCACTAAATAGTGCACCGAAGGCCTTTTTTTTTCTTCTTTTTAAATAATGTGGTGATCACATCTTAATTTAAAGTGACAGTTTAAAATAGGTCTGGCCTTTTTGCACTTAATTTCATTCATTTACCATTTGTTTATGAACTATTTAACAACAAATGCAACAAGTTAGAATCAGCCTAGGTGATTCATCTGTCAGGGTTTGGTACACATGCATTTGGCATGCTCACTGGAATCTCAGCAGTACATTTTGAGAAGAGAGAAACAGTGTTTTACTGTTATTATTATTACTATTTGTCTAGTCAAACTTTCTGCTTTGTGTTTATGGTTTCAACCAACAGCCCACCCCCTTGTTATGTAAAACATCTAACTACGAAATGGCTCATGTTCTCTTTCAGTAAATGGAGAAATCTACATGACTGCTGGGAAGTGGGAACGCGCTGTGATGATGTGGAAATGTAAATGTTAAATTTTGGTCTGTTTGTGTCGTAGCAGAGAGAATGTTTTGAAGTCAAGGCCGCTCCAGCTCATTACGATTGGTGTGTTTGTTGCCTGGTTTAATGCCTTCAGCCCTCTCAGGCCTGAAAAAGAATCAGTAATGGGACTAATCCAGCGTAAGCAGGTGGAAGCCTTGTGGTTAATGTTACAGCTGCCCTTTTAGTTGAAACAACTTCTCCTCTCTTTTCTCCTCTTTTTCGTTATAACCCCACCCTCACCCCCTTCCCTGCAGGATTAGAAGTAGGAGGTGTATTCCCATTCTGTCAGTCACATTGACTCTGCCTTGTAGGCCTCATCCTCTATCTGTGTAAACAGAAGCGGGGAAGTGGTGTTTGGTGTTTTCTCCTGTCTAAAAACCTCCTTTTGGTGTCTCTTTGATCCCGAACACCGGAATAATAATTGCTATCACTTATGAAACAAAATGACAAGTGCTGCCAACAGCTTTCCAATGCAAAATCAGGGAAACGAAGAACAGAGTGAAATGGGGATAGAGGTCTGTGAAGAAGCATTAGCCCTGCTGTGTTCAGGGTCCTGAGCTGTTTTAGATTGATTTTAGACGGGGTGTGAGGTGACATATGTGAGAGAATAATATCTTGTTTTATTTAATCTATTTTATGCATATATTTAAAAAAACAACACGCCACAAGGATAATGCTTGCGTGAGAGTTGCTTTTTTTTTTTCACTGTTTCAAAGCAGAGCCATAGGCAACTCTTGATGCTTTCTATGGGAGGCAGATGTAAAGCATTCTCACATAAAATACATCCAGATCTCTGTTTTACATATTGTTTTTCTTTACTTTTTGAATTCCAATTAAACAGAAAACACAGCACAGCACTGGACCAGTAAGTGTGCACTAAGAAAAAGTATCAATGTTATAAGAAATCCTTGCAGCAGACCAGCAGGGAGTCAGCCCTACTACTGTGGGAGCTGAAGCCTGGCCTCTCTGGCTTACATAAAGTGGACATGGCCCAAGCCAAATGGCTGTTTGCTGGTTATTCAAACAGCATACAGAGTGGCAGAAATGATGGCGCTGGATGGCTCCTCTCCCCTCTTTAAAGCTGTGTGAGTGGATAAGCCCCTGGTGTTATTCCGAGTCTCCCTCTGACATTTTCTGTTGATGTTTATTTAAATGGCGCTCCGATCGGTGTGGAAATCATCCTGTTGCAAATGCCCAGCAGGACACAAAACAGCTGGGCTCTGGAAGTGAAACTGAGAAAGCGAGAAAGAGGAGTAGCTCTGAAAGGAGTCAAGGGAGAAAATAAATAGGAGTATGGGCAAAGAGGTTGGGCATAAGGGTTTTATGTAAAGAAATGAATTGATGTAAAATGAATTCTGCATAATAAGATGCCCCAATTCAACCTTTTGAAAGGAGTGTTACCTTGAGCTAGAAAAAAACCCTTTCCTTTAGCTTCTTGGCCTGCGGTGGGCCCATCCCCAGTTTCACAAAAACACCCTGGCTGTGTATTTTGTCAGATTTAGTCATCAGGCTGGTTGTCAGGAGAGGGTGTCATTTCAGAGCTCCTGCTGGGTGCTGGCTCTTTCTTCTGGGACATTCTGACACAGAGCGTTAATAATGTCACTTTCTTTTCCTGCTGCTCACACGCTCAGCCATCGACCCAACATGGCCATCAACGGAAATGTCCTTTTAGTTCGTGATCACCTGCTGCTGTCCTTTCTGCTGTATTATTTTCTCCAGACTTACTGGGGTTTGTTTCTTCCATGCAGAAGGTGCTGGACACCCATTTTGCTTTTGCAGCATGGGAGACTGTTTTCTCAGCATGATGAGCTCCATTTGACAGTCCCCTGCCTCAGCATCCAACACCATTTACAGCCAGCTCATTCACTTTATTGCCATTCGCTGATGGAAGCACTCTGAAGGATTTTCTAAGGCAGAGTGGGGGATGCAAAGGGAGTCTAATTGACTGTTTTAGTTGATTTGCTTCTCTTCATTTTTGTTGGTGTCCCCATATCACAGCGACGACCTATAAACTTTATTGTTCCATCTAAATTCAGTGCCATTCCTTGATTCCATATGACATGTTCGGGTTTCTCTGAAAGATTCCAGTTCATCTCAGCCAGATTCTGTCAAAATGAGATTTGCCTGTATGATTTGTGTGAAACAAAATCACACAGTGCAACTTATTCATGCTCGAGTCCACTGTTCTGTGTTTAGAGTGACATAGATGTGTTCATATGGGCTACAGGAAAGTTAAATTTAGCATCTTCATCCCAATGCTCATGGCATTGATTGACAGGCCACTGTGGGTAATGATGTCTTCTCTTTTCACAATGTGTCGCCCACAGCAGTCGCCTTCAGAGAGGTTTTGAGGTTTGTTTTGTTTGAAATTTCTCCAAGCTCTTGTACATACAGCGCTGCATATCCTTCAGCATGTTCAAGATGAAATTTTCAGTCAGCTCAAGCATACAGAATGAAACTTTAGGAGAATAAATTGTTGATCACACTCAAATCTTTTACTTTTTTTTTTTTTTTTTTACAGTATATTTCCTATCAATGGCTTGTACTTTTGGCTTTGTGAGGGCTTTTTTGTAAACATCATTTAGAACCAGCAGTAACTTTGTTGCAACTGAATAGACGTGGTTAATATAACCTTTTGAGTTGCACTAAACATCTCCATCAGTTTGTTAATTTCAATTCAGTTCAATTAACTTTATTCATTTAGCATCAATTCTCAAATGTTATCTCTTGGCACTATACAGAAAAAGCAAACAGGTTCAGTTCAAATCCAATTACATGCAGTCTTTTTTTTTTTTTTTTAATTACAACATGAACCATAGGGTCAAATTCAATCAAATTATAATAAGAGGTAAACTGATTCAGTAAACTTTAAAATGGCACTTAGTGTAGGAATTTTAGTTTTAGGAACCCAGTGGATTGCATCAAATCTTCACTTTGATTCAGTCCTCCCTTCTGAGCACGCATCATTCATAACCAAAACCATTAAGTGATTGCATACCCCTAACTTCTGCTCTTCATCTATTTTTTCAATATTACAGCAGCACAATAACTGATTAAACAACTTCTCGAGGAGCTTTGCCAATTTAATCAATTCACAAAGATGACTGACACAAGGGCTAAATGGATCAGAGAGATACTGAGTGGCTTGACAGGACATATCTTCTGAGAAGGGTGCAGGCTCTCTCTCTCTCTCATAGATAGATAGAGATATATACCCCCACTGATATTTTATTTGATTCGATGTCTCTTAGCACGTTACACCTCAACCACTCGCTTTTTGAGTTATCAACAAGCTTCTAGCAAAATTCTGGCTGGATAT
>JAOXNZ010000044.1:18632184-18655962 GCA_028566095.1 Kryptolebias brasiliensis | reverse complement strand
GTATCTTGTATAATCATTCCACCATGAAAATGGAGCAGTTTAAATAAATTGTCAATAGCCAAAAAATAAAATGAATGTGACATTCATGCCTATGATGAGTGTATGCAAACTTCTGACTGCAAATGTATGTGGTGGATAAGTTGTATAATATTTGATATGAAGCCATTTGTGATACCTTTCTTCAAAAAGTATTGCAATCTTGGTAGAACTAGCACCTAATGTCTTAATTTTTCTTGGAATTATGCCACACATTGTTATCAACATGCCAATATTTTATCAAAAGAACATATTTATGCAGCAAACTTAACTTAAAATTAATACATTTTATAAAAGCAATTATTCCTGTAAAATTATTTTCCAGTAAAAATGTTGTATTCACTTGTTTGCTGGAAAAAAATGTGCTGCTGCACTCTGGGATTTGGGTGGCAGCAGCATTTATTAGAAAAAGAACAACACCATGTTTAGTAAACAACCCACACATGAATTTCAGTAAGACAAAAACTTTGTAAATCTGTGCTAAATCAATAGTTTGTTTTGCCTCGACAGCATGACGAAACATATAGTATTTAACTGTTCACCAACTCTCTCTTACTAAAACATCCAACATTTGTTTACCTACAAACCCATGTGAAATACTTTGTTAGACCAGACAATGTGTCTTTGTCACATCAGCTAGTTTCTCTGGCAAGCATGAATAGTTACTGTAAGTGATTCCAGCTCAGTGAGTTTGTGCACAGCTCTCTAATGTCTGCCTGTAGTGGTAATCAATGGTAAAGCTTGTTAGAGAGCAGTTCATCTGTAAATACACGACTTCAAGTTCCTGCGACTGAATCACTTCTTCTGATTGCATAACTGATTCAATTAACTGTCATCAGCTTCACTTTGTTGGCTTCAGCTTAAACATCAAGCTAAAATTACACAAAAGATCTGTCTGACAGCAGCATCAGGATTGCATCCATATAACCTGACAGTGCTAGAATGGTAATAAGTTAAACTAATGCAATGATTTATTGGTTTAACTTTTTACAATGCTGTAAGTATTTATAGTGTAAATTAATTTCTGAAACAGTCAAACTGAAACTGATAAATTTGGTCACAGGCGAACACAATGCACAGCACTGATTTGGAAAACTCCACTTTCTGTTGTTAATAAAAGACGAACATCAATTATCCAACACATAAATACAGCTTTTGGTTCCCCTTCTCTGTGAACTAATTGCTGAAAAGATGCATCTTAAATAAATAAATACTTTACAGAATGGAACACATGTAGTACCTTTCATAAAATGATCGTTTAACGGATTTTTGCAGAAAAATTGCACAAAGAACCGAATCTGCCGGCTCCGTGATGTATTTGAGGCATTATGTGATGTGGACCTCTAGCCTGAACTGAAAGGAATTGTGGAGTAGAGGCGTCCTTTTTCTGAGTGCAGCAGTACAGTGTTCAGGTTCAAATGAAAGGAGATTGATGTTACTGCTAACCTTGGCTGTGCGCCCTGCCTGGCTGCCCCTGTAAGCCATCAGTCTGCCAGGAGTCTGACTAAAATATTAAAAAGCCTCCCTTCTCACCCATTGTAGCGCTGCGCCATGGAGCAGGCAGAATAACGGCAGCTACAGCTGACGTGTAATGGTTGGACACATTGGTGAAACAAAAGCAGAAATTATTCCCTGAATAAACTGACACCTAAAGGTACCATCAACCCTTTGATATGTTTTTCTACATTCATAACTGAAGGGGTCTGCCTAATGTCAATCATATTTGTTGGCCACAAACTTAAAGACTGCAAGGATAGAAATATATTCTGTTGAAGTGGTACCTTTGCAATGATGTAAAGAAGATGGAAGTCGCCTTTCAGTGTTTAAAATCAATGCATTGCACATCATACTCCAGACTAGAGTCAAAATACATGTCAGCAGTAACAACAAATCCCATAGTGACTGATCTTACACTTTATTCAGTGCCAGTGTTGTGGGTAACGCACCTTTTGTGCAGCTGTGTGTCAGAAATGTGAGTAAAGCAGTGCCTAAGCAGGGAAGAAGTCCACCATTCATGGTTTTTAGCATTCATGTAAAAAACACCTGCATTTCAGTTACCATACCAATAACCTTTACACAGCAGAGTCAATATTTTACATCACATCAGCTGACAAGGTGAAAACACTGTAAATAAAGTTAACATATCGATTTTTGCCTTGCATTATTTGAACCTCTTTGAACCTGTGTTGGTATAAACAAACTGTCTGCTAGTTGTTCATTTCTTCATCAGGATTAGCAGACATTAGAGCAGCAAGAAGGTTGACTTGTGTTTATGTGTTGTACGGTAAATTTTGACTGACAGGCACGCAAATACGTATGTTTCCCCACCTCTTCCATTTCCACATGACTCCTTCACCTCCTGGGGAAAAAAAAAAAATCTGTTTGGTCCTAAACCCTTTAGTGGAGGGAGATTGTGAAAGAACTGAGGCACAAAACAGGAACCCCTGGGGCTCAAAGCACAAAGGAGGAAACAAAAGAGGAAAGGACAGAGAGAGGATTGCTCAAAGGGGTAGATAAAATAAATGATGTAAGTCTCAAAATGGCCTTTAAGTTATGATGAAACAGCAGTGTTCAAGTAAAACATGCTGATAGAGGAATTTGGGATTTGCTGTTGCTGTCACTCTGAAGGGGTTTTATGTTTTAATCAGTAATAATGGTTGCTGAAAGTTAAACTTGCTCTGGCAACATGTGCAGGCTTCTTACAACCTGCCACGGAGTGGAAAGAAGGTAATTATGGAAATTGTTCAGCGAAAACAAATGGAAGTGAGTGCATAAAAGAGAGGGAGGTGAGAGTAGAGGGGAATATTGACACTTGATTGATTGATATCACACAATGGGCCAAGAATTTAATTGAGTGTGTGTTTGTGCAGAACTAAGCCTAAATTAATGCTAAAGAAATTAGACCTGAATGCCTCCAAGTTTAGAAAATCTTGGTAACAATGCCAGTAACAAGCTGCTTATATTTAATTTCATTCTCCCATGGAGTGCTTTAAATATTCTTTTTTTATTTTGCATTACAGTCTACATTCCCTCTTTGGAATATTGCATAAAAAAAAAATTAATGTAATAAAGTGAACAGAAAAAAACAAACACTGCAACCCCTGAGGGAAGAAACAGGTGTATCTAGAGAAAACCCATGCATGCACACAAAGGTCATGCAAACTGCACATAAAAAGACTCAAACTGAGATTTGAACACAGAACCAGAACAATGCTAACCACCTGAACCAGAATCAAAGGATTTATTTGAAAAGCTCCCATGATTTCACTATTTGAAAATATTTTCTAAAGCTTTGCTGGCTTGTCTGATTAGCACACACAGTAAAGTTGCACACTTTCCTTACCTTCTTTCTCCAGCACAAAAAGCAAGTTTGGGAAAGTTCCCAAACCACAGGATTGAAGCTATATGAAGACAACAACAGTAGCTGTCTGTGATCAACAATAACCAACTGAATGTTTTAGTAAACTCAGCTCATTCAACATGGTTGGACATATCAGTTAAAAATACCAAACTGAGCATCCACTGATTGTTCTTGCTTGTTTATTGCCAAATCCTCACTCCCTTCTCTACTGTCAAAAAGCTTGCACGGCTAATCATTAGCGCGTCATTGACACGTCCATAATGTTGTTCTATGTTTTTCTGTACATACTGCTTGTTAGTGCGTTATTCACTGACAGTTCAGGAAGTTAATCATCCTCCGCATTTGGCAATGAATTCATTGGACCAGCCCACCATTGAAGGCACACCATCTGTGGTGATAGTCACCAGCATTGAAAGGTGGATTTTATTAACAAAGATTTTGTATGCCGAACAAACATTTTTACCCTTACTGAGTGTTCTGAGTGTTTCACTTTGTAAGATTAAATTTCTCCTTTGCTGTCTCGTGTTTGAACTCCGCCTTTGTAAAACTGCACAATTTTGCTGTAATACTGATGATCATAAACTCATCTAGTCTCTTTTGTCTGTTCGAAGCTGTTGAGTCAAACAATAATCCGTCACCTTACAGAGTGTTAACGTGCTTGTTCATAACTAGACACCTTTGACAGAGGATTTTATTTAAGGTTTATTTTTAAACAAATTTCCTGCCTTGCAACACTTTTAGTTTTTGCTTCATTTGCTAGGAAGGGCTTTTTTTGTTTCATGGTAGTATGACTCATCTGAGTTTAGGCAGCAACAGAAGCATCATCCGGACTGATACTTCTGTTGCTGCCTTCAATTGGACTGTCTGAATAGCTACTGTGGTCAGAAAAAAAGTAATCTTAATACTCTCTCTCGTTTCTTTATCTCATTTGAGTTGAATTCCTCCAAACCCTACTCCGTGTTTCCTTTCTTTGTAATGGCAATGCTAGTTTGATCAGCAATGTACCTGAAATACAAAATGGTGGGGGAAAAAAAGCCAACTCCCCTGTTCTGCATGAAAGTGGTACATTTTTTTGGCCTCTCATTCAGTCCCACACCTATTATATTCTTCTTTTGTTATACATAATTTGACTTTGTAGCTTAATGTACTAAGAGGATTTGCTCATTTGAGTTTTCTGTTCTTCTGCTTTGCAGTTCGAGTTTCTGGCAACACATTAAACAAAAACTTTTCAACGGCACCAGGCAGGCCATTATTTTATTTAGGAAAATTAATTTTTTCAAAACCTAAACCTAAATTTCTGTTTAAATAGCAGTATTCTACAGTACCAACAAGGCTTTTGCTTAATACAAAAGTAGCATTTCTTGAAGGAATCATATTGTCCGATACCTCGAATAACCAGCATTTAAAGAATGTTGCTGTGCTATCTGTCACTACTTAGAGTATGTGTTGAGGATGACTCTTGGCCACTACCACATCAAATTTTAGCTCAATATATGTAAAGATGAGTTATAGCCATTTTGTGTTTGCTAAAGTTACTTAGCTGTGGCAGCCCTTTTGAACTGAGTGCATACCAAAAGGTTATCAGTTATAAGTGTACAGCCACTAATTATTTATGAAAGTTTATTAAGATTTGTACAGTGGTTCATGGGATATTTTGCTAACAGACAGACAATCAAGCACATGCACACAGACTTAGACTTTTATACTATTGCCTGCCCCTCATGGCGGTGGGCAACAACTAGTATGTTGTTTGAAGCACCTGTGCTCTTGTGCAGCCCTGCACTTGACTGTTAAAGTTTTCTGAGAGATTGCTAAAGAACTAACTTGTGCCTTGATGTGAACATTGGAACAAAAAAGAACAAAAATCAACCATCCAATCAAATTCATTTGAATTCAAAATGGCAATACAAACTAAGCAGTGCCCTGTAAACTTAAAGATGTTAGCCTTTGTGGGTAAATCCAACTAGTAAATATATATATATTTGAGGGTATTTTTTGCCTGTGGCAATTCTCATATGAGTATTTGGTTTAGAAAACTATCTTAAAGGGTGTATGAATTGGAAGACTTTTTGTTGTGAGCAAAGCTATAAAAGGTAAAAGGCAGTTTGCGATCTGCTTAACTGGTGGTACAAAATGAAGAACCTCCCCTGTAAATAATGCCGCTCCTCTTGTTCAGTGAAAAATTTTGGAGGTCTGTCCTTGGATTTTCAGCTTCCTTGTCAGCTATCCAGTTGCACACATCCATACGGTGTATATTTGTGTGCAGTGAACTGTGCATGTTCCATGTGCAGACTGTGAAAACATTTTTTCTCTTGGGAGCACAATAAAGTAGCTGTCTGTCTTGCTACCAAGGCAGCTATAAATATTTATAAACAGGGATTAATTCAGGCTCAGCGTTGTTTTTGAACTGAATCCTGTTGGTGATGTACGTTGTGTCTGGAGATCCATCGCAGTTTTTTACCACATGAACCAAGATGAAAAAATTATATGGTTTCAGAGCCAGTGACTAATAATTTACGTCTAAGCTACCTTAAGGTCACTTATCCACTTGTTGGTGGCAATACATTAGCATGCACAGGCTTCCCTTGCAGTACTGATCATCAAACTGTTTTCTTGGGGGGTAGGAGTAGCTGAATGTGGCTCTTGGTCTCCTTTGTGATTTACATACAAACTGCCAGATTCTTGATGCTGGGGAATTGTCTTATATTCTTACACCATTACAAGATATCCAACCATCTGAGTGTGGTGGCGCTGCTGTGCTTATGTTTGTACTGTATGTGTGTTCTTGTGTTTTTGCCTCCACTGCTGAGCTCATGATGCAGACTAGTTTCAATAACAATGCCGCCACAAGCTTTTCATTTGCTCCCTTCTGATTACATTGCCGTGAAGGAAAAATGAAACCCCGAACAGAGAGGGGATTTGGATGATTTGTATGAATATTTACTCAGATTGCTATATGTTGTGTTTTCAATTTGTGTCTGTGTGAATTACGTCTAATAAAATGTTGGTCTTGATTTTAGTAAAGAACCTGACTTGCTCGCAGTCATAAATCAAGGAACGGACTCCGGACAGCTCTGCTGCGGGATGATGTAATTTTCCATCACTTTTCAGACTTGTGTAAAATTGCTTCGTCTGTCTTCAGGGAGCTTACGGGGTAATGTGCTGTCAGAGATATAAAATCTGATAGGGTGCTGTGGGAACTGAGTGAGAATAACAATCTCAGTGTTTTCGTTTATTATCATTTTGAACATCAAGAGTACAGATACACAACAACACAGACTATAATTGGTACACTGGTGTGTCATTGCCTTTGGTGTAGGCACTTTATTTATAGGACATACGAGTGGACTCAGATCCAATGACTGATAGGTTCACAGCAAATTTCAAATGCATGTTTATCTCAGTTGCAACTCAGATGCTCTTCCCCTCAGCGTTGGCTATTGTTTATACCACAGTGAAGAAAGGGCAAATGTAAATTGTCGATAGCCCATAAATATCACCTGTCCCAATGTTAAGCCACAGTTGGTCAGAGAGCAGACTGCATGGTGTCCAGTGATGTTTCAGTCTAAGTTACTGTGAAACCATGAGAAATGGGGTTAGCGTGGGTTTGCCAGCAGCCTGCACAGCTGTTACATGCTCACCATTCTTGAGTGGGAGGTTGACTGAGCAGGTTGAGGACATTTGTCAGAAGAGCTATTTGCATGTCTTCCTCAGTGTAGTGAGAGGGGTTGTTGTCTGAGTTTTACACAGAAACCCTGAGGTGTATTCACACAGTGGTAGCATCAGTATTGGACTGATATTTAGCGCGAATGTTACACTCGCTGCATGGACTAGTAAATTTGGCTGCTATTAAATTAGCAGTTGCAAAAAAGTAAAAGATTTTTCATTAAACAAGATAAGACGGAAATACAATTTGAAGTTATGGTGTAGAGGCTCTAAATTCCAAATGAAAGTGAAGTGTCAGGATTATCAATGTTTTGGTTAGTCAAGGCCACAGTTCCCCTGAGAAACCTGCTTGGAGTCAGAATGTCTGCAAGCTTTATGAAAACATGCTTGGTTTGCAAAGACAATGTCTATGTGCAATGTTGTGTTAACTGTGTTCAATTTCTGCCTTTCAGATAATGAAGAAATAAACAAAAAGTGTCATTGTCACCCTTCTCTCAGAGAGAGTTCCATATTACAAGACTGTTTAAATCATGTTAAACTGTACTTTTATTGTTCAAATAAATATCCCAGCTGTCGATCCTTGAGTCCCTTGTTTAATTATGACGTAAACTGCCCAACAGTACCTCAATTTTTGTGAATCTGTAAACCTAACAAAGACTGACAAACTGTAAGGCATTATTCACACAGCAGGTCATAATGCACAGTTTAGATTTTTTGCTGAAATCTTTTTTGTTTTTTGGCATGGTTCACATTATATTATAAATGTGACCGCCATCAGACTCCAGTGTGAACAGTCTACAGCCCTGAAGTCTCCCACATGCGCAGAAAAATATGTGACATCATTCAAAGCACACTGTGTTTAGGGAAGTAAAAATCGGTTTTTCACACGTCAGCGTGTGTGTATCAATTCTGCAGTTGTGCAATCAGAGCCAACTAAATTTTTTTATCTGCCATGCTTGTTTTTTGTTCAGTGCTTACATTTGATCTTGTTGCTTCTTGTCTGCTCTGGTGCAGAACTGTCTTTCTGCGATGGGAGCGACAAACTGGAAGTAAAGGAGAATAACAGAGTAATAAGTCCATCACTCCACTAATGATACAATTCAACACCAATGTTGATATCATATGTTGGTGTAGATTCTTGGTCATCCTGGACATTGCAAATACAAGAAGTAAAAACCTTTGTCAATTCAAAACTGGAGATTACGTTGTTCCAAGCTTTAAACTGTCTGTTGCTGATGTGGCATGATCAGTATAACAGAAGATGTGCAATTTAAATTTATTGCAACAATCCCACTTTAAAGTTACCTTTAAGGCACACAAACTTGTTACAGATAAGGCCAGAGATGATTTCCTGTATTTTAACAATGATTTATTTTATTAAACTATTTTCTGTACTCAATAAAAAAAAAAGTACTCAATAAATAAAACCATAATCACTCACACACATACACACACACACACAGTAGACAGTTCGAAGGCTCAACTCTGGGATTGTAGGCCAGAACAGGGTAGTGGCCTAAAACAAAAGCACAGCAGGCAAAAGGAAACACAGCAAACCTTAAAAATAAGAAAATAAGACACCACAAACCAGAAAAAAGACCACCACCTGGAGAATCCACCACCAACACCAAGAGCTGGCTATGGCCCTGTCACAAATACAAACTAAATTAGGAAAACAGCAACAAAACATTCAATTTACATAAACACAGATTAACCCAAATCAAAGAAATTAAATCACAACAATAGAAGTATTTCAGTCCAAACTACAATAGATTGCCAAGCAGCAGTAGGCTTTGTGCATTCAATATTGGTCTGTCCTGAAGCTGAGATGAACAAACAGGGCCACAGCAGAAGATGGGACACACACATGGAACAGCACTAGCATAAAAAAAAAATCAGTTGAAGCTGGGCATCACAAGGCAAACCCGATGTGGGGCAACAGGCAAGAAGCCCACGAAGGGCAAACAGCAGCGTCACTGAGCCTCAAAATGTAGCTCCTGTAACAAGGGAAATCAGACAAACTTCTACTGGCAGCCAAGAAAAGGATCGAATGCCCTTCAGTTCAGCATTCATGCGCGCATTTGCACGTGGCTAGCGTACAGCACCAGCAAATGTGGAAGTCTGAACCAGAAGGCAACCAACGTGATGTCAAATGGGTATGGGAGGGCTGTTTATATGATGACAGCTAGCTCCATGGCCAATGAGAAACAAGCACTTATGTGGTGCATTCCAAGCCTCCAGGGCATACTACCACACTGATATTGATAATATCAGTATTTGGATTATTTTGCATACCCCTACTTCAATGATGTAAAAGACAGATGAAATGGAACAAGACCGTTCAGACCGAGGTTTTTTTTGAAAAACATTGGATATGTGTCTGTTTTAGTACCACATATGAAAGTGACCTGGATCTGATTTGAAAAAAAACAAAGAAATGATTTGTGACATTCTGAAAAAATGGATTTGGACCACTTTTGCCTGCAGTGTGAACATAGCCTCAAACATATGCTCCTTACCCTTACTGTAAAAAATCAGTAAATTAATGCATATTCATGGTACTGAATTGCAAATAACTTCCACTGATATATTGATGAAAAAAGCTTTGAGCGATACGACTGGTAATATACTTTATACTATGTCTTGGAGACCAGTTCTATTTTCTTCATCCCAATCATGTCGATATAGCCTTGATGTGACCATTTTCAACCCTTGAATGGGTTTAATTTGTTTCAAATCCATCATTAACTAAAAGTGGGGCCTTGCCTCAGTAAGTTATCCTTCCTGTGTTCTCTTGTTCATTTTACATGTCCTCCAGTTAATTCCAGTCCTAATTAACTACCTTTGAAAGGAATCTGTGCGATAATTACCACAAGGAGGTGGAACGGAAGCAATCACACTCTGCACAATTTATTCCCCCACTGCAGGGAAAACCCTGCAGAGTAACCCACTGCCTTCCCCCATTTTTTTTCCCCCTGTCCTAAGAATCACCTTCAGCATTCGCTTTCAGTTGAGGGGGAAAATAAAACAATCAGGTGGCTCCAGACAAATACCCCCTGCTAGCTTTTCACTTTAGTTTGATATGTTTGCAGAAATTACTTGTAGAATAAAAATAATTTTAAACCTAAATAAATGAACTGAGCACTGCCTCAGCACAGAAAATGGACATGTAATTAACAAAATACTGAAAGCACCAACTATAAGACATGGTCGGTTTGATCCAGTTCCAATGAACGACCATGGTCGTCCCTGCACCGCTTTTTCCAGACTGCACATACAGTATTCACACAAACCAGTAAAATACTGTAGGTTTAATTAATGAATTAAGAATAAAACATTTCATGTTTTAATTTTTTTGGAAGGCTAACACAAAAACTGGATTTCTGAGTTCTCTACTTCTGTTTTGAAACAAAAATCTTATATGGATTTTTTGTCACAAGTAGTTACAAACAACACCTAAATGTGTAACCTGTTAGATTTTGGGCAGTTACACATTTCTGAGTTATTAAAAGATTTGAGCTGCACAGACAGTACCACAGTCTGTGTTGCCAACAGTAGAATAGTAGTAGATTAACAAGAATTATTGGCTTTCGTCTGTTTTGTGGACACTGATGTAATTAAAAACATATCAAATTTTAGCAATTAGATTTAGAGTAGTTGCTGACAAAAGAAAATGTTTTTAATTTTTTCACTGACAATAATTTCTTTGCCTTTGTGTGAAAATAGAGGGAAACATATGTGTTCTGTTGAGATATCTGTGTTTAAACAAAATCAATTAGCAAGTCAGAGCAAATTAGGTAAGAAATTGTCACATCTGACTCTCAAAAAACTCAGATTTGTTGTCCATGCTGAAACTCTGGTAGCTTGAACCCAGGTCTTAAAGGTGACAAGACCCACAGCACCCCAAATGTGGAATTTTAGATCATTTATAAGGCAACCTTTACTCTCTGTGTCTAACAAAAGTCATAATTTGGTGGTAATTTAGAGCAGGATGTGTGTTTGCTGAAGATCTTGTAAAACTGGCACAACTCGTTGCTGTCTCAGCCAGAAATAAAAAGTGTTTATAACCTGGCTCTGCAACTGTACAGAGAGGTGCTTAGTTCAAAAGTGCCAGTGTTGTTTTAATTCATCACTGAAGCCCAGCACTTAGACAGTGTCCTAATTTATGAGTCCTTTTTTTAAACCGGAGACGGGTGTGCTGTTTTGTCTGTTAGACTGAATTAAATTAATTTCTAAACTCTGAGAGACAGATCATGCAAATGTCTTTTTTGATTAACTGTTTTGGCTAAATTAGCTAATGTATCCTTGAAATGTTTTTGTTTTTTTCATGAACGTAGAACATTGACTGCACTGGTGTAACTACAGAAATTAGGTACTTTACATTAGGGCCATACCGAGCAGCAATGAGAGGTGAAATGTTTTCTGGAGAAATATGGATAAACTTTAGCAGTGACACATTTTATTAAAAGAGGACAAGATCTGGCAGAAGATACATAATGTTTGGCAAGAGATGGAATGATTTGAGCATTGAGAATAAATTGATTTGGAACTGAAACACTGACACAGACCTTTTTGTGGGACAAACAGGTGTATTTCTCTTCGAATGTGTAAAATAAACAGATTTTCTCCAGCAGTTTAGTGTTTTTCAATAATCATTAAACATTCTTGCCACTCTGTGTGTCAAACAGCTATGTAGTGACTTTGCTCATGTTTTAGATCATACTTGAGCAAGAAGAACAGCGAGAAGTCCCACAACAGATGGTGTAGTCCTCAGAGAACACTGAACTCATCATCTTGCAGTCATTCCGGGGTTACATAAAGAGACAGAGACGACTGAGACAGCCCAAATAAAAATGTGACAACTTTCCCAACAGGCTTTAAAGCTGCCACCTGCCTCTTACCACAAAAAACTTTCGAATAAGTCTGCAAAAAAAAAAGAACCAGCCCACTACTTTTAAGGCATCCTCATTTTATGTTTAGGTAGCTCTGCATGTCAGCTGGTGTCTTATACACCTCCGTAGTTCCAGGTATCACTTATTCACTTACAGTATTTACTTTACAGCTGTGAGGTGTAGAAAATAAAATTCTTTCACTATATTGTAGGTGCACATAAATCTCAGTACACATACAGTATGTGTCCTGGTTTTGGGGTCATGGCTTGATACAGGTTTACAATAGGATCCAGTTACAATAGAAAAAAGAAGCAAAAATGCCAAATGCTAGTTTTCTTTTCACATTTTTTACACAGACAGCAAGCATCCCTGAAACCCTGAAAAGACCAAAAAACAAACCATCCTTGGTAGTGGGGAGGCTCTAAGGTAGCAGGTCAAGTACAGCAAAGTAGGATTTGTAAACTTGTAACTTCACTATAAAGTAAAATAAAAAATAGTCCTATTGTACTGTCTGATTCATTCAGACCAGTGTCTAAATGCCGTGTATCAAAAAAAAAGTTCATAAACTCTAAAGCTGAAAGGTAAATCTGTTTAATAGAAAAATACTTAGTCCATCAATCCATTTGCAAAGTCCACACAAAAAGAAGAAAAAGAAATCTATAACATCTCCCATTGTGAAAATACAAATAAATAAATAAAAAAAGGTAAACACTCACACCTAGCTTTTCAGCTAAGGAAGTGCTCCTCTGTTTAAAAATGAGTGGTGCTTAATAAATTCTTGGTGGTATATTTAACAGTGTTTATTTTACACAAGATACCATTTTTAAAGCAAGGTATGTGATCCTTGTAACTTTCCATACAGCCGCCTCTCCTTTCCCTTGTTCCCGAAAGATCACCTGGAAACTTTACCACAAAGCTAATTTGAAACCATAGGAAGGTCTTCAAGCTCCAGTGTGTCATCTTAAATATCCATTCTTGCTTTGTTTTGGTGTAGAGTGCTTTAGATAATGTCTTCCTGTAATTATTTTCCAAAAATAATTCTAGTTCTAGTTTAAACTCATGGTAATTTAGTGTTGCACCTTTTCAAAAGTAATAAAACCTAGCTACACATAAGATTGTTTAAAAGACAAAACAAAACTAAGATGTCAAGATTAGCTATTATGTGATTAGCTAACAAGGAAGCTGCTTTTTCTCAGTCAAACTGTAGAAGTTCAGTTGTTGTGGGATCAGAAAAGTGGGACATAACCTTCAAGACTAAAACCTGGAAACCAGGAAAAAATACCACAACGTACACTACCTCAGTGATTTGTTTTCCCTACATATCTAGGCAAAAATCTGACCAGATTCCTTGTTTTACACAATGGAATCATTCAAATAGAGACTGTAAATACAAGAAGTGATAGTAGTATTCTCAATATTGGAACCCCCAGCCACTGTTTCTACGACCTTACATAGCTGAATCTGTCAGCTAGATGAAGTTTCATTGAAGATGAGCCAATAGAAGAATGGGAAACTGTTGAATGCTGGCTCATTGGATTTCCTAGCTTTACTGAATTAATAAAAGTTAGTGTAATAGAGAGAAACTTTGCTCTCAGATAGACGTTTCAGGGGGAAACGTCCAGAGCTGAAATCCATTCTGTGCACAGACAGAATCTTAGATGATAAAACTCCTCTGCGATGCCGCTGGGCTTTTTCATCACTAAGGTAACATAAATGCAATTTTTAAGATGTTCTCAAGTCAAAAAGTCCAATTTCCCTTTCACTTTTTTTTTAGAAAACCTTCATCTTCCATGGAATTGGGTGGGATTTTTTTTTTGTTTTTGTGTGTGTGTGTGGCTGGGTTTGGAGCGAGGTCAGGCATTCCCCAAGGCTTTATCGATCTGGTACTTGGTCGGATCATATGGGTTTTTATTACACCATATATAATATTAACAAGCAGGGCATGTGGCATTGTAGAATCCTTTTATTTGTCTGAAAGTTTATCCTTTTTTTTTTTTTCCTTCGTAATGCTTTCATTTCTGATGGAGTAATGTTTGTATCTGTGCAGGGGGGGGGGGTCTGAGGCTGACATTTAGCACTGTAGTGTGCCACTTCTCCCCGGTGGTTGGCTCGGTAGTCACCCGGTGAAAGACCTGTGCTCTACCATGCACGTCCCTCTAATAAAGAGGGCGCTCGGGCATGAAAACCCTCCAGTGGCTGTAAATGTTGTGAATAAATCGTTGCTCGCATGTGTCACTTAATCAACCCCCACCGTCACCCATCCCCCCCCTAGTGACTGAGGGTCTATGATTTGATATGACTGGCTCTTGGTTAGTATTTACAGTGTTGTGAAGGTGAGCTGACGACTGGTGGGTAAACAGATTCGCTGTCACTGCTTCGCCGAATCAGCCGCTGTTGACTTCAAATCCACTTTTCCCATCCCCTCCCTCCTGGTCTCCTCCCCCGCCTCTGAAGACTGCAGTTGTCAGAGCTGTGAGTCGCTTTTGACGGAGTCGTGATAAAACGGTAAACTGGATTGCACTGGCTGAAAGTGAACCACCGCCTTTCAGGGCCTTTCTTTGAATTTTGATTAAAGAAATAAAGAAAGGAAATCATTCTTTGTATTGGCAGGAATATGAAGCACAATGCCATAAATTCAACCAGCCTTGCTTCACTGACAACCATCTATACTGATAATGATTTTCTCTCTTTTCTCCTGTTTTTATTTCCTCACCAGTCTTTACGCGTCTCTCCTGAATGTTTAGCTCATTTCTCAAACAACAGCAACTGTGCACTAAAGTGGGGATCACTTTTCACTTGTTTGACAATGTTTGGTGTTTTTTATCGATTTTTTTTTTTTCCCCCTTCATGTAACGTAATTTTAACATCAACAATGATAATGTACATCAAAAGAAAGATAACTGCTGTCAGACAGATGAGGAATTGTATTTAATGAAAAGTTGCAAGTATTTCTTCAGACCAATTTAATTTAATTTTGTTTAGTGACAGCAGTGTTACCATATTTATCTTTCTGATGACTGCACCACTCATCAATTTTTTTTTTTTTTTACATTTGTTGAAGCCAACAGGACTTCCCCATCTCGTTCACAAGGCTTTTATTAACTGCACTGTTAAGCTAAAGCTTTATGAGAACTTTTGACTCAAATATCTACTTCATGTAATTAATATAAGTAAGAAGCAGCAAAGTGGAAAAATTAGGGCAATATGGTGTCTCAAAAACTGCAGAATCTTAAATGGCTACATAAGTCTGGCTGCAAAAGTGCCAGTCCTCATAGACCCTTAATATTTGTGGACATAGAAATGTATAACTAGGAATGTTTCCAGTTTCTTTAAAAATAATTTATATAAAGATTCACTGTACATTTTTTTCACTTTCATTTAAAAGTCTTCAGATTTTTACACTACTAAAGCTTACAATAGAGCATAGTCAAGGGGTCTTGAGTCACTGATTTACAGATGAGTGGGTGGGGGATCGTTTTCTTAGGATCCAAGTCAGATCTATTCTTTGCATGTCACCTCTGGCATTAAAAAACAAAAAACAAACAAAAAAATCATAGGACTTAAGAAAATCCCATTTCCTACTGTTACTCCGACATTCCTATCCCTTGGCCCTTTTTTTGAAGCAACAAGGGGTAGTGGTTTAAATATTTCACTGTGAAATGAGACAACTCTTAAAGAAGCACATACGTTATCAGTTGTTGGTGATTTATTTTACTTAAACAGACCAATGTTGATGTGCCTATGTATGATGGAAATCTAGTTATAATACAAATACATACTAACACAAAACATTAAACACTGGAATAAACTAGACATTATAATAACTGTCACAAAAACAAGTGTTTTTAACAGAGAAAAGACGTTTTTTTTATTTTATTTGTAAGCATAATTCATACTCCTTCATTCAGAGTGTGCCCTGCAAAAAAATTCTATTTTGTGTGCTTTAGGTTATTAGTTGAAGTCATTGTACGTTAGTTTTGTTTAAGCTTATGCTACAACTTCATTTACAATTTTATATATTCAACATTTTGAGACCTTTACCTTGTAAAGTTTCAGTCAGTCAGCACCAGACTGCCCACATTATGTTTGGATATTAGCCCCAGTCTTGGGAGTGTTAGTTGTGCACCCATGTTGCCATTACTTTGCTACATGACTTGGTTCTGAGTTCGGTAAGAAGCAGTTTGTCTGCCAGTACATTGTGACATTAACAGATCTCACAAAAAAGTCAACTGTTTGCACTATGTTTGTAACATATTCATTTTCAGACAGTATTCAAAGGTTAAATCAACAGTTTGACATAAGGTAAATTCAAAATGTTGGCAGATTACAGTTCAACCGATAAAACATATTCTTGTCTCACAACTTGTTGTCAACTAATTGAGTTATTTGTAATAAATGAAAATACGTACTGTCATTTTCTTACTAGAAAAAAGAAAACCAATGTAGAACTTAATGCGTTAATCGTGTTTGCCACTTCAACTAAAGTCTTCGTATAAAATTATATAGCACACAGCACCTGATTAAACAAAGCCCTAACTACGTTTCTGTGTTAGACTTTTTCAATTTGCCAATTATGTCATGTATAAATGTTATATTTCTTTCTACTCAACAAGAGTTAGTTATTTGAATGGTATAATTAAACAATCGCCGTGCTTGTATTGAATTATACTGTTTTTATTTTGCATAGAATTGCTGAAAAACAATTTAACATGAATCTAATCAGAATATCCTTAAATGTTTTATCCTATAATCTATCCAAAATTTTAGCAGCAGATCTTGCATACAGAATCCAGTAACAGACAGGAAAAAATTACAACAAAGAATTTAACTTGTGAAGTAAATCAGAATTTATTTTTGATCTGACAGGTCCAGTAGCTGTGATCAGTGGTGAGGAAGACTCTGCCAGCCCTCTTCATCATGTAAACCATGGGATTATTACCCCGTGTACTCTGGATGCGGGTCCTGATGCTGTTGTGATCGGGATGACTCGTATACCTGTGGTGGAGAATCCTCAGTACTTTAGACATGGACACAACTGCAACAAGCCAACCACCCGTAAGTCCTCCCAGCTGATATGAAACGAGCTCGGAAAGAAAACGAGATAGTAAGGGTAGCAAGGGTAGTTACACTAAAAGCATGTTTACTGTCTCAGAGGAAGTCAGAGTCTAAAGGTCAGAGGTTTAGGACCTTAGAGTTGCTGACCATGCTGTATGCTGTTTGGAGAGGTCATAAATTCTGCTTAAGATGCAAACAGCTTCATGTGCACTCTGGCCCTGATTGTGACTGTTTTGGCTTTTCCGAATTTAAATGTCTGACTTCCTAACACCTGAACAATAATGCAAAGTGTTTACTAAATAGCGGACACTTGAAATAAGACACTTGTTTATACATAACTTAATTAAGCTCAGCCTTGGCTGTATTATATACCATTATTATAACATAGTGCATTTTACAGAGAAAGGAGTACCTAGTGTTGATTAAAAATGTGGTTCCTTATATTAACACGCTGTGGGAGTACACAGTATACCTGACATGGTAATGCAGTAAAAGCCAAACATATGAAACATCACATCTTCACGAGCCTCATTTTGACTGCTGCTTATTGATTGTAATGAGCTGTGCAAATCTGTGCAAAGTGTTTTGGCCCTCAAGCTGAACAAAAAGTATAATTTAATATCAGCTGCAGAGTCTGTGTTATTGTATGGTGTTAGCATCTGGTAGAATGCTGCCAGACGCTACACAAACAATCCGTTAAGGCAAAAGCAGCGTTTTGTATTCGGTTGCTGGTGTTTAGAAACTCACCCCCCACCCCTCCCCAAAATCCACTCACATTCCCTTGAGACTCATGTTCCAAGTTGGGAAAAGACAAGACCACTTTAAGGCCTAATTACTCACAATTACATCGACTGCTCAGGAGAAACAGCAGAAAACAACTGTTCCAGCAGCTACAGGCAGCCCTGCTGCCTGCTGCTTCCACTCCAGATGATGCCAGTCAAAAAGCCTAGAGTTTCAGAAAAAAGCTCCCTCCTTCTGTCCGAATGCCAGAGGCAGCTTTACTATACACTTCTCTGTCTAGCTCAGATCTGGCTGAGTCTCAAAATGGTTGCTGGTCAGGCTAACGGAAGTTGACTCCTGAGTTGGAGCCAATGAGGAGAGAGGAAATCCCATTTAGAAGTGATAAATAAATGACAGGGCTTATGTATTATAAATAGCATGAATTTTTAATGTCTAGCAGTGTACTGATTTATAACATCTCACGCCTCGGACAGGAGATCTGATTACAAGCTAATGAATAAATGACAGTAGGCACAAATGAAACTTTATTCATATTACTTTGCACCTGGAAATGGAAGTCAGACTATGCACGTGCACTGTTGCAGCTTCAACATAGGCCTTACTAAATCTTCTTCCTCTCTCAGTATGCAGTACGCCTTTTATTTCTTCAGATTTGATTCTACGTGCAGGCATTTAAAAAAGGAAACCATAGGAAATGAACCCTGAATTCATCACAAGGTCATAATGGCCACCGCTTTCTGCCATTGGCTAGGAAAACAAAATAGATCTGAACGGCTCCTGCCTCTGCCGATCATTCGCTGAATATGAATGCCTTCTTTACCCTCAGGACACGCGCACAGGGAAAGGAAATTTCTCTGTGTATCCGTGTGTAAATCTGCAGCATGTGTGTGGGTGTACGCCACTGAAAATGAATCAGTGCACGTACGTGGATGTGGGCGTGCTGTTGGTGCAGCTTGTAGGGATGAAGATTTTGCCGTTATGTCACCTTACATCCCCTCCGCCTCCTCTATGATTTGATGTGTCAGGAGTCTCTCGGGTGCCCCTTGGGTTCTCAGTGTCCTGCTGGCCTTGCTCAGCGTGATTGTTCTGCAGCACCCACTCAGATGCAGCGTAATGTAGCTATACTGATCTCAACCACGAATCCATAATGTATTCATTCATTTACTTGAAAGCTTCTTATCCGATGGAACGACGTGCTGTCAACACACACAGGAACAGGGCTCACAGAGGTGACACAAGCTCACACTTACACACACTACTTACCTGTGTCTATCAGGAATTCACAAATGTGATGGTCAGTCCTAGTTTGGCTCTAGGATCACACCATTTGGTCATTTTGTTGTGCATTTTAAATGTAGCTCCTGCAGTAACAACAAAGACAGGAACCAGTTTATAGATACTGCTGTGTTCCTGTTTAAACAGCTGTTTATATTAAACACAATAAACAAAGAACACACTTATTTGGCTGTTATAGACCTAGGCCTGAAATCAGTAATTGAAGAACTATTATAAAAATGATTATAGTTGCCTCCTTATTGAACCGTCACCTCTGCACACACAGTTTAGAGGCCATCGTCAGCATTAGCGCCGCTGTTATTCCAATGCCAATTTAAAAGCACAAAGTGCCTTCACGCCATCGGTTGCTCTCCGAACTGAACCATTGGCCTTGACTTTTGCTGCAGTAAACAGGCGAGCTGTGACCGATGAGGACGTTTGCCGAGATTGGCCTTTTGTTTTTCACTAAGAAAGCTAAAAAAAGCCAATCCTGAAGAAAAGTTGCCGCATTAGGGAGATAAAAGCAGAGAAGGCAAAGGACAATTCTTTAGCCTAATGACAGATCCATATCTAGTCAGATCCTCTGTCTCCCAGCAAGTGCTTTTGTTTTATCACCCAGCAAGCTATTTTAATTACGGATTTGTCACATCCCGCTGGCCAAAATTAGACAATAGCTTTTGATGTTTGAGGGTAGCGTATAGCCTTTCATTATGTCCACGTTATTAGGGACATCACTCCTGGGCATGGCTTGGACAAACCTCTCTTCTCTGTCCACTCAGCTTTTGGTGTAACGGAGACAGAATTATGCTCAAGGTGGTGTTTTTGAAAATTAAAATGTTTCCAGTAGAGACAAAGAGTGACTAATATGGCCCCTTGAAAGCTCAGTAGAAGAACATAAATGGAGAGCAGATTGATTGAAAGGCAGTCTCGTGTTCAGAGGCTATGATTCCATAAATTATAGTGTGATTAAGAAGAAACTGCCCTACAGGCGAGCTAACTGAATTCAAACAACCTACTTTAGTTTACTTAAAAAGTCCAAAGGTTCCTCAAATCTTAGCTAAAAAAAACCAAAGTGTAACCTTCTTACTGTAATCAGTGGCCTAGCATTCCTTAAATAAATGCAGATCACTCTGGCGCCTTTCATGCCAGAGTTTTAAACAAAGATCATTATACATTGAGAAATAAAGGCGTTATAACCAGTTTGTTCAAACCTTCAAAGAAAGTTTTGCGAGATCTAGTAGCGTTCAGAGTGTGTGTTTATGATGACTCTCAGCTACTTCCTCAATTTTAGCTCAGTATCTGTTATAATATGTTATTAGCTGTAGCGGCCATATTGAATTAGTGTGACTCTACAAATGATTTGTAGATGTAGATCTGATGTTTATATATTGAAGGTTTCATTAAAACTAGTTTAGGGGTTTGTGCAACATTTTGCTATCAGGCAAACAGTGTTGACTTCAAGAGTTATTGCCAAAGTTTTAAGGAAAGATCTTTTGCAACATTCTTTACTAAGAGCCACATAGTCTTGAATATAATAGTTAACACCAAGCTTTAGAACAAATACCCCAATACAATTTTTTTAGTTCTTAGAGTATGTGTTGGGGAAGACTCTGTTACCACCACACCAATTTTTAGCTTAATAGTTGTCAAATTGACTGAGCTATAGCCATTTTTGTGTTAGCTGATGTCAGTTAGCTGTGGCAGCCATCTTGTATGGGGTTGCCTCCAAAAGTAAATCAGTTGTAGAAGTACATGCAGTGATTACTGTCTGAGAGTTTCAGTAAAATTTGTTCTGTCGTGCATGAGATATTTTGCTAACACAGACAGAGACAAAAACATTTTTGCCAACTTTTTCCATGAAATTACTTTCAAAATTAGTTGAGATCATACAATTGTTCTGATTTGGTCAAGACCATACAAACAAACATACTTCCGACATATAAAGTACAGTGTTTTTGAGAGCAGTAACACTCATGAGTGCGTCAGGACGAGGCCATGATGATTATTTGATTCCCTTCTCTGAGGACCGAGCTTAAAGTGTTTCAGCTGTAGTATAAAACAAACCTAAATCATCAACATTTTAGCCAATAAAACTTACATAAAGGGCTTTTCTGGTTTCATAGAAACACAATTTGTCCTGCCTCTACAGGGAATAACAGCTTAGGGGAGGATAGCATGCCTCATCTTCTCTAAGATGTCAAATATAGCTAGTGAAGACTTTTAAAGAAACTCCCCCGAGCAGCAAGTGTAAAGTACTTAGTGCTTAAATGTACTTAAAGCTTAAACTTTAATCCAGCCATAACACTGGGGTTCTGCTTAGGGGCAAGCCGTCGTCAAAAGACATCAATCAGTTTGATCCGCAAATTCTATAAATGTTGTTGCATGGAGCCGCTAAGTGTTTATTATTAGATAAATACATTTTATTATACAGCAATAGGTGAAGGTAAACACTTTCAAGTGGAATTTATCATTTACCAGTCCTGATTTCACAGAAGTTTTAGTTTTAATTTCATCATAGCCACATTTCATAATGGTATATTTTGAAGGCCAAACAAGCTTTTCCACTAAACTCTGCCTCATTGTATCTCAGGCAGTCAGGCTTATTTTTTCAGCCAGCTCAACAGCAACTACAACACTGAGTTAGGTAGAGCCTGTTAGGTAAGGAACAAAAAGCACCAATGTGTGTGGGCCCAAACTGTGGGTGGATTTTATTTATTTATCTGGGTTTTTTTTTGTTGTTTTTTGACTCATGCACCAGGCAAGCAATTGTGATTTTACAAAGCCAATAACATCAGCATCGGTATCCAGGTCTAATTGAATATTAATATTTATGTGTGCATTACATGTCAATTCAAATTTAGTCATGAGCACAACTAAAAATAACAGGTGTGTACCAAAATGATGTACAAGTAAACAACTATGAAACCATACCTATAAACGAAATACAATAAATAAATACAAAATAAAACATCACAATATTGCAATTAAAATCACACTATGGGATAAAAATTACAATAGAAAAATACCATAACTCAGTTTGGTTTAATTGCCAAGGGAAAAAAATAGTTTTTTAAATGTGTTGAAAAGGTCTAATATAAAAAGCAGAATGTTTTAACTTAAGGTTAAATAAAAAGCTGATCTCCTGATGTGGTTTAACTCTGCTCCTCAGTACATCCAGGACCTTTGTGACCATTTAGGAGCGAGCTAGGTTCAAATGCTGGAGAGATAACAAGAAGCAAATTTATTCATTGATTCAAAACAAATAATAAAATCTTAAAATATTTTTTAAAATGAACAGGAAACAAGTGCAAAGAAGCCCAAACAGGTGAGATGTGGTCACTCTTGCATTTGATTTTCAGGAGTCAATCTGCAGCATTTTGGACAAGTTGACGACAACTTATCAGAGACTGGTTAATACCAAAGTAAAGGCTGTTACAGTTGTCTAGATGACATGAAGGCATGAATCATTTTCTCAAAGTCTGTGAATGAAAGCAATAACTCAACCTTGGCAAGAGCCCTCAGCTGGTGAAAACTAGCTCTGACAACAGCAGTTATTTGTCTGTCATTAGTAGACGTGTTGTCAAAGATTACACACAAGTTTCTTTGAAAAATGTTTTTTTTTTTTAACATTTCCAAAAGGTCAGGTATATTTATATTTAAAAATAAACAACACTGTTCTTCAAGAAAATGTGTTACTGCTAATCTTTGGAGAATTCTCTAACAGTCAGATTTGTGTCTTCATTGTGCTATTTAGTAAACTCAACTGTCTACCTTCAGAAGTCAACGGGTACACCTTGGACAGGTCACCAGTCCATCATAGGGTCAACACAGAGACAAACAATCGTACACGAACACACTCACACCTAGAGTCAGTTTAGATTCTCCAGTTCACCTAACAGATATGAACTACTTTTGAACTGTGAGAGGAAACTTGAGTGGCTGGAGAAAGCCCACACTTGTATGAGGAGAACATGGAAACTCCTCACAGAAAGTTTCAAACCCAGGACCTTCTTGGTGCGAGATAACAGTGCTAACCACCTCTGCTTTCATGCAACCCATAAATTGAAAAGAACTAATAAAAAACAACCATATTTACTAAAACCACATCTAACCAACAGATATGTATTTATACAAATTCTGGCTCTTGAGCTAATTTTGTTGATGGCTGCTGCGCTGCATTGACAAAAAAATGTTTTATTTTAAGCCACAGTAGTAATTTAATGGTATGAACCTTTGGTCTTCTAAGTGGACATGGTTGAGTGTTGTTACCAGAGAAGAATAACAGTACATTTGGATGGGTGTAGTATAATTTTATCATTAGATTGGAGATGTGAAACTTGTGACAAATGCTGCTTTTGGACCAGAATATTTCTAAGGGCTCTCTGAGAATCATGGCAAATAGAGAGCTCCCTCAGGGGCTTTTTCTCTAGTTGCGTTCGCACCACAGATAGGAACCTGAAGGTGACGTAATAGGCAGCAGATGGTAGACGAGTGAAAACCACATCTGAATTTTTCTGTTGAATACAGGCTCACGCTTTCACTGACATCCAGTCAAACACTAAAATTGCCTGGACCAATCACCCTACAGTTAAGTCGCTTCAACCAGTTACTGTACATCCAAAAAAGGTTAAAAAAAAAAACAACTGGACTTCTATTCTGTAGTTGAAGATGTTTTGCTTCTCATCCGAGGAGCTTTCTCAATTCAAAAACAGAGAGTGTGGAGTTTGAGCTTTTAAAGCTGAGATGTTCTGT
>JAOXNZ010000044.1:18599658-18614594 GCA_028566095.1 Kryptolebias brasiliensis | reverse complement strand
CCTTTTTTCTTTTTTCTTTTGACGCTCACTTTCTCTGTGCTCTGGGAGGCTGGCTGAGGGGGGCTACAACATGCCCGTTACAACTTTAAAAAATATTTTCTTTTCCTTCACTTGTTTCTGTATGTAAATGGAACTCTGTGTTAAAAAAAATAAATTTTTTTAAATAAATAAGATCAGATCTCACCAAAGATGTTTGATAGAGTTTAACCCTCATGAAGCCCTCGTGACTGAAGAGAGGAACAGAAGCCCTTGTAACGTCGGGTCCGTTTGACCCGAAGGGCACGGGAGGTTTAAGTCAGGGCTCTAGCTGGTCTACTCTAGTACATTCACAGAACACACTCATGTGGTGCCTTCACTGTGTGCTTTGGATCATTGTCATGTTGAAAGGTTGAAAGGTGAACCTTCAGCCCAGTCTGAGATTCTGAGCTCTGTTGAACAAGTTTATATCTCTGTATTTAGCTTTGTTCAAATTTCCTTCTACCCTGGCCAGTCTCCTACTGAAAAACACCTCCACAGCATGATGCTGCCACCACCATGCAACACTGTAGGAATGGTGTTGAGCAGGTGATGAGCAGTGGCTTATTTCTTCCAGACATAGCATTTAGAATTGAGGACAAACAGTTTCATTTTGGTTTCATAAGACCAGAGAATCATGTTCCTCACAGTCTGAGAGTCCTTCAAGCTGCTTTCAAGTGTTTTGCACTGAGGACAGGCTTCTGTCTCGCCACTCTGCCATAAAGTCCAGATGGGTGGGCGCTTGTAGTTATGGATGTATGGGGTACTCTAGTGGGGTTTAACAAGAAAGAAAATGCATATAAATGACTGTAGGAGTCATTTATATGCAACATAACATAACAACATTGTATAAAATGAAGGAGGTCTGAATACTTTTTAAAGCCACTATATAGTATGTGCCTAAAGTGTAGAAATGAAGAGGCACTGTATGGATGTGTTTGCAAAGGGCTGAATGTACAAGATGCACAGCACTTTGAGTCATCAAGAACGCTGGAAAAGTGCTACATAAACATCTTCTGTTTACCTTTTACTGCTAGATACATATTAACAATCACAAAAGTCAACAGCTGTTGTGCAAACAAAGGCTTAAGGTTGTGACAAAAGAACCAATAGTGCATTTTCATTCACCTGCAAACATGTGGGCGCAAACTTCACTTTATTTTCCGTTTGCAAAAATGACCTGATCTGTGTAGAGTTTAAGTTTAGCGTTACAGTTTTTTGTTTTTTTTTACTTGAATACATAAAACAATATTCCATATTTTAACAAATATTCTGCGCTGTTGTCATCACACCTAAATTTCTTCAGTATCTTTGCATCTTTGTTTCTGTTGCAGAGAAATAAAAATAGAGACACTGATGTTTAAAAGATCATGCCTGGCCTGGCTTTTCTGTTTAGTGCTAATTATCACTAGGATCACTAATGTTGCTGTGAACCATGTAATGTCCCCATCAAGTATGATGATTAATCCATCCAGGAGTTTTCAGCTCTTTGTCTATTATTAGTTCAGACCTACTTTAAGGTGACTAATTAGATGATAAGGAAAAGCAGTGAAAAGAGGAGGAATACAAGCTACAACTGTGTGGGAGAGGATGATACCTGTTAGCCTTAAGACTGAAGACATGAATGCTGTAAATATGCCTAATGTTGATTTGGCATGTTGACTTTTTCTTAGCAACCACTTTTAGGAGCAAATAATAGAACTGATGTTATAAACTGAACACAACTACTTTTATACAATTATATTTTTTTGAAACATCAAAAAATTAACCAGAAACTCTAAAAGTAAAAGGTTTGCAATAAAACCAAATGTTCAGCAATATTTCAGCAATAGGTTTTTAAAATAGGACTGCAGCCCAGCATTTCATTCTGATGTTCACCTCTTTCCTGTCTTTTCTTATCCCATTTTAGACTCTAAAAGATCCCAACCTGTCGGCCAGAAAGGACTTCCAGCGGGAGGCGGAGCTGCTGACCAACCTGCAACATGACCACATCGTTAAATTCTACGGCGTGTGCGTAGACGGAGACCCGCTCATCATGGTGTTCGAATACATGAAGCATGGAGACCTGAACAAGTTTCTAAGGTCAGGGTTTCGCCCAAGGTGCATCGGGTCATCGTAGCATCATAGCTGGAAACATTCATGCAAATGTGTGTGCCTGTGCTATTAGGCATATCATCGCTCAGGTTAGACTTGGAGAGCTGTTTGGGGGAATATTTTAGTAGTCCAAAAAAAACTCACATTTTTATCTTCAACTTCCACTGATGATAAAATCTCCAGCCCTTCCTCTCAGCTGCCTGGGTCCGTAAACACGTGCGCTGTGGTGCTTTTGTTCTATATTTGTCAGTCTGTACAGAAGGAAGCGACCTCTGATAAGCCTCAACAAAAGCGACACGACGCTGCAGCAGCGAGTGCTTTGGTAATGGGAAGCTTCAGTAGAGCTGATGTCAGTGCGCTCGAGAAGAGTCAGAGATAGAAGTGTGCTATTTCAAGTGCGATGACAGGGGCTGCAGCAATGTGTGTGTGTGGTCTTTCTTGTTTCCAAAACTTGAGCAGTGGATGAAAAGATGACATGTTATGATTGAGTGTGAGGGCGAATGTGTGTGTGTGTGTGTGTCTGTAGACTCGTGAAGATTTACTGTTGGGAAATCATTCTTGAAATGAAAGGCAATGTCGCGAGTGATGAAATTCTTTCACGGAAGGTGCAAGACATCGCTGATTCTTCATCTGTTGGCCCCTTTTGGTCACATTTAAAAGATGAAATGTGCACTGAATCAATGGGAGTGAACAGAAGATCAGATGTGCAGGTCAATCTCCAGATAAACGGAGGGTGGCCTGCATTTAATCAGCCGTTACTGAATGTGGGCGAAGTGGAAACAAAAAGAGCAGAAACAAAAAGACACTTCAAAAAAAATAAAAAAGAGCACCACTAATTCTCCTACACAAGAGCTGAATCATCACATGGAAACACCAAAGCGAAGAACACCAAATTGCTCTAAAATTCCAAAAGGGGGCTAGAAATTGAGGCAGAGGCAGAGTGGCAGAGCTGCAGTATTTCCTGCTTGGCGCCTGCTCTATAATTACAGTGACAGGAAGGTGATGAGAACAGCAGGGACACTTCACAGGAAATGAGTTCCTCAGTGTCACCCAGAAACCTGCAGTCAACCGATTCTGGTAAACCTCCAGCTCTCAGTACCTGAATGAAATTCCAGAGCCTCACTTAAAATTCCTAACATGTTGAAATACGTGTAAGTATTGCTTCAAAATTAGCCTTTGAAGCTCATGTTACAGCCACAGAATTAATCACAACGGTCCAGGCACAGAACAGTTTATCAGTGCTATTAAAGCAGCCTGAGTGCTTGCAGGTTATAGTTAATTTGTTAATATTTTTCTCCTTATTATGCTAAATCCTGAACTAGTGGAATAGAGCACAAATTGTGCAAAGATAAAGCTTTATTACTTAAAACACAAATTAACACAGCTTACCTGCTTAAAGTAAAAATACAATAAATTTCATAACCAATGAAATGTACTCTTGTGCCATTCAGTGCATGTAGTGGTTTTGCTGCTTCAGCTTTGAGCCGTGGTTGGATGTTTTGCTCCTAACGGTGGGACTGTCCTCTCTAGTACAATGAGCACTGAAGATTAGAGAACACTCTGGTCAATGCTAGTTCATTAAATCACTCTAAATGATTCTTTCTAACCCAGAGCCCATGGTCCTGACGCCATGATCCTGGTCGACGGCCAGCCACTGCAGTCCAACGGGGAGCTGGGCCTTTCCCAGATGCTGCACATCGCCACCCAGATTGCCTCAGGCATGGTCTACCTGGCCTCACAGCACTTTGTGCACAGAGATCTAGCAACCCGCAACTGCCTGGTCGGCAATGGCCTTCTGGTCAAAATCGGCGACTTCGGCATGTCCAGGGACATCTACAGCAGCGACTACTACAGGGTAAGGCCCCGGCTAGTGTTGTTCTGCTTGTCGTTTGCTGTTAAACTAAGCTTTATCTTCAAGTATGGCAGTCAGTGAGATTGAAACCATTTGAACTTTTCTAACTCCTCAATTAATTCCACCACGGGCACCTTGCCTTCACACTGTGTGTAAAGATAAAACCTGTCAGTTTCAATGTCCTTCAGCCGCCAACATGCCGTACATTTTAAATACGGGGAATCGCTAACCTGAAAAAGTAAATTTGGTTCACACTGCTTTTGGTCTGTAATTAGACCCAAAACAAGTCAAAATGAGGCCTCTGGGGCTGCCAACTAAGAAGATAATTCTAATGTGTGTAAGTTGTTGCTCTCCTGTGTTATTTTGTTTATGTTTCTATTTTTCGTCTTCTGGGGAGAGTTTACAGCTCTCCCCACAGCAGCGCAGCCTCAGGTCCTCATACCACACCTCATACATTCAGTGCAGGATGGAGCGCTCTAGCGGGGCGCGACGAGACGAGCCTGCTGAGCCTTCAGTCTGATGCTTCGAGGCTTGTTTATATTGCTTCTGAATCGTGTCTCCTCTACTGTTTAACACGATTAGCGAGTATGAATGCCGCAAACCAGGCGGCAAATGCTGGGCTGAAGAGTTTAGCAGTTTTTTTGACTTATTTTTTTGCTGAACAAATAAGTGGAGCGATGGCTGCTTTAAATAGCTTGCTTTAGCGAAATGACTTTAGGTGCGCATGATAATGTTTTCCCAGCGTGACAGCTGGGCCAGTTCGGACGCTGCTTGGGGCACTGCCAGCACTTATGGAGTGCTCTCCTGCCTTGCGAGCAGTTCTGCACTCGTAAAATGATTTGTTAGGAAATTCGAGGGAGATGAATGTTCCACAGCTTCTCCATATGTCCCATCTCTGTGATGGGTATATTACTGCCATAAAAGCAGAATATTTGTTTAGGTTGTGAAAGAATCACAACAAGATTTTGTGTTCCGTGTTTAATGCAGATTGGAGATTGAGTTTCTCAGCGAATAAAAGAAAGTGGCGTCATAAGGTGCAACAGAATATCATGAGTTCTTGTGTGAAGAATACTTTCACTGATTAGAACAGCATAAAAATAAAGACAACATAAACATACAGATTTATATCCTGCATATAAGTTCAAAGATTGTGCGTGAAATCAGTTCCATAGCAGAATCTAATTCCAACTCAAACGATTTCTTGCACTCTGTGACTTTGCTTAATGACATATTCATTTGCCAGCCACACATCTGAAATGTAATATTCAAAGCTTGTAATGGGTTTAGCGTCAGGCTCTTTGTGCAGGAGGATAATTGGATGTTCGGACAACGGCTGCCTTATCCAGGTCAATTTATTGGCAACCATGGCAAATGTTACGCTATCAGTCTTGCGTGGAAGTTGTGCCAATTTTTCAGCAACGCAAAATGAAAAATACAGACACGGCTTTTATGTGTGCCGCGTCTTTCCTCTGCGTTTAAATTAAACTTCTGAATAGGGGATTTTTTTTTTTTCTTCATTATTTCTAATTGAACTCGATTTTAAACTACAGTATTTATCTTGACATTTAAAGGTGGAATAATTTTTGCTTTGCTTTCCTCAAAAACAACTTTCAGTTGTCCTAAGAAATACTTCTAGAAAAGTATAATATGTAGAAAACACTAGGCAGTTAAACCATTATTCAGTCATTTCTGCTAATGAAACTCACTATATTAGTGAATATATTGGTATTATCCTTGCAAACCTCTTATGTCTCTTAACCCTCAGCTGCTCCAGAGGAGCTGCTCAGTGAGTAGGGGTGGTGTTGGTGCAGTGTTTAGAGTTTAGTTGTTTAGTGAAGCCTGTTTGAACAAGTAAAGAGTGCGTTTCCTTGTTTTGGCTGCAGAGCTGTTTAACTAATTGTCTCAGTCACAAGTGATTTAGCAGGCAGATATCATTCAGATGGAAGACTGGTTGAGTTGGCTGTTCTCGTCTCAACAATTACAAGCCTAACACACTGTACCCAGGAGCTGTGAGTAAACAGAGAGGGTTTAAACTGATATAAAACTTAACAGAGCAACAAGGAGCTGTGCGATGTGTAATTGGTGGAAATATATTAATTAGGGAGTGTGGGACTGGCGTGAGGTAAATGTTCTCCTTTTGTTTTTGTCTTCACTTTGGCTTCATTCAGAATTGGGAAGCCAATGAGGGATCATGCCCTTGACACTTGAGACTCCTGCTGGGTAGTTCAAGCTGTCTGTGCAGAGGGTGGTGGACCTGGGGGAAAGCAGGGGGTGACAAGGTTGCACTCCTCATATGCTCCTCACTGACGGATGAAAGGAAAACAGCAGGATATTTTATGTGTAGCTGGACTCGCTCCAGGTGAACTAAGGAGTGAGCAGTTAATCAGACTTCATTGTTTCTACTGGAATTTAAAAAGAGCTAAAAAAAAAAAAACCCAGCAAAATAAAAAACTATTTGCATACAGTTTTAGTGTTTTTGGTTTATTTGTGGTTGCATTTTGTTGAAACTGCAGCCTAGCATTTCTGTTTTTTAGGATTTCTGTTAGATTTCACCTCAAAACACAGGGCAAATCCTCCAGTTTTAGTCAGAAAATCACATCTTTATTGTCTCAAGTTAAATAAAAATGTATTTTCTTAAATAAACCTTGCAGCAACAATGCAGTATATTGTAGTTAATAGTGCCTTTTACTGTTAAATGTGTGCTTTTTTAATGTAGAAGCCTTTAAACTGAAATCAAAACTGAAGTCTTTGAATAATTAATTTTATGATCAGTTTAATGCCACAGCATTTCAGAGAAACCTGGAGTCAGAATGTCTACCAATGCCATGGAAACAAGTTTATTTCTGAAGACAATGTCATTTTGGTCTTGTAATGTTGTGTCTTATTGCTGTCATCTAGATAATTAAGAAATAAGTATCACTGGTGCTACTCTCAGAGAGATATAGACTGAAAATCTGTCAGTTTTGTAAAACCATAGGGTGATAATTTCTGAGTGTTTAATCATGAAGTAAAAAGCACTAACTTGTGGGTTTAAATACATTTTTGACAGTTTATAAATATAATTGAAGGCATTTCTTAAAGGACTGCATCACCACCTTTCATCCCAGAGTTTAGATTAAGCTCATCTATGTTGAAAAATGATACCAATTATAGTTGCTTTGGTCAAACCTTAAAAATAACAGTATATGCAATGTCACAATATTGATAGCTGCCGTATTACATGTTAGTTCTCAGAGTATGCGTCGTAAATAATTTACAACTAATTTCTTATCATATTTTACCTCAACATCTGTTAAATTGACTGAGTTATAGCCATTTATGTGTTAGCTAAACCTGTGGTGACCATGTTGAAAGAAGGTGGCTCCAAAAGGTAATCAGTTGTCGATGTGAATCCAGTGATTACTTGCTGAGAGTTTTATTAAAATTGGTTCAGAAGTTTAGAAGGTATTTTGCTAACAGATGAACAAGTTTGACATCAACAGTTAACGCCAAAGTTTTAACCAAAGATGCTGCACAATGTGTGGTGCTTAAAGTCTGTGTTGGGAATGACTCTCAGCTTCTACCACACCAAACTTCAGCTCAGTATCTGTGAAATTAACTGAATTTTCTAAGGTCAGTTGGCTTTGGTGGCCACGTTGAACTAGATTGACTTCAAAATTTAATAATTTTTAGAGGTACAGCCAATAATTACTTTTTAAAATCTGTCATTGGTGAGATATTTTGCTAATGAACAGACAAATGTGTGCACACACACGCAGGCAGACACAAGCACAGCCAAAACATTATCGCCCGCCTTTTGATGGCAAGCAGTAGTAAATCATCCGTTTGTCCATTTTCTGTACGAGCTTCATATGTGATGGTCGACCATGCTCACACTCACACCTAAGGTCAAATTAGACTTAATAATCTATTATGCTAATTCTTAGACTAAAGGGCTAAAGCTGAGTATCTGGAGAAAACCCACACATGTACAGGAAAAAAAGGCAAATTTCACAGAAAAAAGGCCCCATCTAGGAACTGAACCCGCAACCTTCTTAATGAGAGGCAACAGCTCATATCTCAAATTCTTAGGCGCTCAGACACATTGTTTGTAATATAGTTAGTTTAGGTTGGAATTTAAACTTTGTGCGGTCGCTCTTTAAGTAAAGCTGCTGATTGTTGCATTGTGTAGGCACCGCCACCCGCCTACGCAGAGGAGTTTTGACAGAGCTGATAGAGAAAAAGCTCTGAACAGTAAGGGACACTTTTCCCCGAGTTGAGTGATTATAAATAGCAGCATCCTGCCAAGAGTCCGATCCGCCCATCGCCGACTAGTCGGACGGACGCTGGTTGCCCTCTGGGAGTGCTGAAACACTTTGCAGCAGAGGCGAGCAACTTCAAGATAGAAACGAATATTGTCCTAAATCACATCCATCTGTCACTTCCTTCTGCTCCACCTGCACTCAGTTGTTTAAAAAGAGGCAACTGCAGATCCCACGCAGGCTGGCGGCAGCTCTGCAGTCTGTCTCGTAGATGTTTTTTTTTATTTTTATCTGTGCCTCACGATACATTAGGGAAGTTTTGAATTATGCATGTTTAGCTAGATAAAAATGTTGGTGAAAGCTCTAAAAGGATCCACACACTCAAGATAGATATATTTTTTGTTTGTTTGTTTGGGTTTTTTTTTTCCAGAATTAAGGTGCTCATGCAGCATCTCAGACAACCTTGAGGTTTTACGTGTCGTTACTGAAGGTATTATTTTCTTTTGGTGTAATGGCAGGGTGTCTTTGTATTGCATGTCCCCTGTAATAAAGAGCAGAGTAACTCGTGCAATGTGCGATGCAGTAAATTTGACAGCTAATTTCCTTCTGTCATTTCCTCTGAAACACCTATTTAAATTTCTGCAGTCTTCTTTGGTTTTGTAGACTGAGACGTCGGCGACAGCTGCTCCCTGATTTGTTACAATAATGAATTGTATTCTTGTAATTTGTGTCAAATTTCCAATCCCAGCAGTCTGACAGGAAGTCCAGGTGCCACCGCCAGGTAATGTGACTTTAATAAGCCATGCTCAGTTTTACATATTACAGTTTGAACCTAGTTTTATTTCAGCCTGGTTTAAGAAACATAAAAAATTTTTTTTTAAAAGTTTATGGTACCAGATGGGTTATAAACGCCACTGGCCTAAGGGAAATTTCTGTTTGACTTAGTCTGTTTTATCACCCTGCTTTCCTGCATCTGAGTGCAGACTTACTTTTTTTTTTTTTCTATCTGCAAAGAAAAAGGTGATTTAACGTGGAGACATGTCAAAAGCAAAGAAACAGAAATTGTACCATCCAGACCACTGTAGCTGATACACATTTTGATGGGATATTGAAACGTAGACTGAGAAATACCAAACATACAAATAATGCCACAAACCACTGACTGTTTTGAGTGCTTGGTTTTCCTCATGACTCTGGCAGGAAGCTCTTCTTTACCTGCTTTACTTTGAAGGAAAATGGTCCAAAGATTTCTCTTGTCTCAAGCTCCATTACTGCATTATTTATCAACCATAAGCTCCTCAAAACTGCATGCAGCTGGGTGCTAATGAGTACACAGGCCACATTTATTACTTCTGCATGAAAGGAGAAAAAACCCTCTGTTCTGTCATTCCTCTTAGGTTGTTTTTCTCTTTCTTTTCACTTTCATATACTGCACGTCTTAATAAATCTAAGACTTATTTTAGGGTCTAATATCGCGATTGGTGAGATGCTTGTGTCTGTTTGGCATACCTTCCGCTCTTCACAGGTGAGCAATAATGTAATTGCCTGTGTCTGTGCATTCATTTGTCTGTCTGCTAGCAAAGAATATCTTAAACCACTGGATGACTTTAATGAAACTCATGAATATTTATTAGAAGTACATCTACAACCTTAGCAAATTCAAAAACAGATATAACTCTATCAATTTCATAAACACTGAGCTAATATGTGGTGTAGTAGTAGCTGAAAGTAATCCCCAACACATACTTAGAGCGCTAATAAATTGGATGAGATTTTTGTTTAAAAAATTGGCTTTAACTGTTGGAGTCAACCTTGTCTGTCTGTAAGCAAAATATCGTATGACCATCTGGACAGATTTTAATACAACTCTCAAAAAGTACAACTGATTAATTTTTGGAGTCATCTGATTTTGACCTTACTGATCAAAAAGAAAGTCATCCTCATCACGTACTATGAGCACGAAATGATCAAGTGCTCAAATCAGATTTAGTTTAAAATTGGATTGTGTGAGGCAGCTGGGTGATTCTTTCATTGACTAAAGAAAAACAAAAAACTAACCATCATTTAGTTCACCGAGTTTAACATAATGACAAGTAAATGATGTAAAATAAGTTTAAAAGATTTGGTGTCAGGAAAAAAAAGAAAATAAAAACATTTTGTCTTTTAAAAGATTTGCCCAACAACTAGTCTCCTTCCATTTCTTCAGCTATAAGTTGTATTATTATTGTGCATGATTATACAGATTACAAAAATAAACTTACATTTATGACATCTTTGTTCTGTATTATGTCCCCTTTTTTTAGCAAAATGAGTTTAAATCATTTAAGAATCACACGATTCTTCTTTATAACTATATTAATATTATTAGGTTTGTTTGTTTTTTACATTTTAGACATCACAGCTGTTAGACAGAACAAAGTAGTATCTAAACATTTTAAATTCAAAGTCAGCTATGCAGGTAGCAGCAGAACTAAGGAGGCACCTCTTTATTGTTTTATTATCCTGCTGAGTGAAAAGCAGACAACTCAAACCTGGGATTGCATGTTCAAGTGCACTTTGTGAGTGTGGATGTGTGAGGTTTTTTGTTCTTTTTTAAAAAAAGACCCTACAGAAACTTTCACAACCTAACAGCATGCACCATCCAGAGCAGATACCACTTTATCTCCTCTTGGCAGCAGCGCAGCAGGAAGAAACCTAATGGACATCATAGCCTCTTAGAGTGAACCTGGGTTCGCTGCTGTTTGAGCCGGGAGAGCAGAGATAGCAGCGCGGTTAGAGCAGGGAGTGTGAGTCTGTCTAGATGGTTATCAGGGCCCTTTAAGATGTCAGGGGCCTCCCAAGGTCCCCTGCAGGCCACAGAACGCCCATCGAAGAGCCCGACTGGGCTGGTAATCTATCCCCCTGCCACGCTGCTGTGCTCTCCACACCGTTAATCCAATCACTCCCCTGCCATGGTGGGACAGGCAGAGCACTAATCCAGTTTACACAGCAACGGGAAAAAAAAAGCCCCAGACTCATTCCTCACTCCCTGCAGAGCTTTGCCAGCTTCTCGATGTGACATTGAGTGAGAAAGATGAGGATAATTACCAGGGCAATTATTTAATTTTTATTATGCGTTTAGCTTTTTTTCCCCTGTTTCTTCCACCTCCATGTCCCAAGATAAATGCAGTGGCCTTGTTAGGAAAACCCAAGGTGATAGCACGCAGTCATTTGGGAAGCAGCAGTTCCTAACATTTCTTACAGAGCTCAGATCATTAGTATGCATCTGATGAGGTTGAGCGTTGCATCCAGGGGGCAGGGAGGGGGGGCTCGCTAAGTCATTTAGGCTAACGGGAACTTAATTAATTTAGTTTAATCTTTACAAAGCTCCACAAGGGGACAGACTGGTACACAGCCCCTTACCAGCTCCTTCACCTCACTCAGCCCACCTAGCTGAGCACAACCCAGAGGCTTTACATGAGGGGGGAGGGGGGCAGGTGGTTTCGGTATCAGTATTGGCTTAATGTTGTGTACAGTGCTAAAACGTGTCATGTGTAATGAGACCAGGTGGAGTGTAAGTCAGTGTTCATTTGGCCATTAGCTCACAATGAAACCCTGGCAAATGAGTTTACGGCTGCATGCATGGGAGAACTCCTGCCACCCCCCACTCCCCCACTCTTACTGAAATAAGATTCACACCGACACTGCCAATGAAGGCTTTGTGCTTTCAACATGGAGTGAAAGAGCGCCTCACTTCAAGCACCTTTCACTTTTATGTTTATCTTAATTACAATTTTATTTGTCCTGTCAGTGAGAAAAATGGCAGCTTTGATTGCCCTCCAGGGTGGGGAGGGATCAAACTTGTTTAGGCTGTGAGTCGGAAGGGCGCTTTCTAAATTAGGAGGTAGTGGATGTGTCTGTACAATACTTTAGATGCCCTTGGGCAAGTCATACAGTGAAGGAAAAACAGCAGGATTTTGGGGGGGGGAAAAAAATGACACTAAGGTGTTTTCTCCTCGCTTCACAACTCTGCACTGAGATGCAGCAGAGCACGTAACCCCCGGTGAGATTAGGGGAAGACTGTGGCTGCATTGCGAGACTCAGAGGTGGAAACATGTGGGAAGGTCTTAGTGTGGAGCACAGTGGAGGTGAAAAATCAGCAAGTGCTCCACAATTCTCTTGAAACATTTAAAATAGCAAACGAGGTTTTATTTTTCAGTGTTTTGTAGGGCGTAAAGATTCAACTCAAGCATATTTTATTAAAGTTGTAGCAATAGGGAATTAAAGGAAATAAAGATTCAAATCAGTGGAGGTTGGAGCAGTAAAGTATGGGAAGCATTTATTTGCTTAGTAGTCTGATTTTCCTATGTATATTAAACAAATAAAAAGTAATATTAATGTTTATTTATTAAGAAATGAGCAGCTAAATAAGCTAAAGTATGTGAACTTTCACTTTTAGTATTTTATGTAACCCTTTTTACAGCTAATAGCGGTAAATAAGTTATTTCAGTCTGAATATTTTCAGTTCATTCATCTGTAAAGAGCAGTTTTTGGCTTGCATGTCAAATATACATTTTAATATTTCTTGATTTACAATAAAATGTCCAAGCCCAGATATTTTACAACAGGCCCAGACCATGAAACTACAACTAACAGGTTTCACAGATGTGACACAATGGAGAAGTAGTGTTTTCCTTTCTTCCAACAAATTGCCTCTCATTTCAGCCAAAGTGCTTTTCCAGTCTTATCTTTTCCCTGTAACCATTTACCAATAGTACTAGGTGTCCAGTGTTTTCTCAATAGTAAATATTAAAAGATTTTACAAAGTATATATTCTGACAATGCTCCAGAGGACACTGACAATGTCTTTGATTGTTAGAACATAACCCGATATTGTGCAATTTTACTGTAGTTAGTGTGACTAATGAGTGGGATTTAGCTGTGGTAAAAACACAAAGCATTGGACAGAAAGTAGCTGCACTTCCTGACGTTACCCTAAAACGTATTTGCTTCTTTTATTTCCTCTTTATTCATACCTTCAGATTAGATCTTTCACTTCGCTCTCTCTGAAGTCCAAGTCTGAAAACTGTAGATAATTCCTTCAGGATATCAAATATTTCAGGAGCTACGGTGGACACTGGCTCAGACACAAACAAGCCATTCCTGTTTGCCGTTCTACTCATCCAAAACAGCTAAAATCTGCTGCAGAGTAACAGTTAAAAGTGTGACACTTTCTGTATTTTTAGGACTTCTGTGAATATCAGAAGATATTAAAGCTTCATTGTGTATGTCTCATCTGTTTTTACATTTGTTTTTTTTGTATTTTCTCACGGCTGTTGTGAACCTTTACCTTTTTACTTGTTAAATAAGAAAAAAACATATTTGGAGTGTTTTCAGTTAAACAGGAATAGAAGTGAAATGATGCCTTCCATTTGTTTTGCTGAAACACCAGCAAGACCAAAAGTGACATTTTGAAGGTTAATGGAGTGTGATTTTGATTCTCAGTCAGCATATACAGTATATATGTGTTGGTGTAGAAGACTTCTTGTTGCCCTGCAGGGTCTGTAAACTCATATTGATTTGTGTTAAATGTAAGCAGGGCACACAGCAATGGTGATATCACTGTGCAGAAAGCACTTCACACTGGATAGTGACCTGCTCAACTTGCTTGAGAAAAGGCCGCTACATTGATGAGTTACAGGTTACAAAAAGTTACAAAATACCCGCAAGTAGTTATTTTGTGTGCTTTCCAAAGGATGCATCTCAGTCACTACGCTAGAACATTTTAAAACCCAGTCCAATCTCAACAAGGCGGCACAGAAACTGATATTGTTTTTCCTAAGTAGCATGTAGCTATCATGTTCAATTGCTTCTATTGGCTTTATTTAGAACTGCATCTCTTTTTTTTGTTAGTCTTGACTGATTGGATGAGTTTAGAAGTAGTTCCTATGATCAAGATAATTAACCACATGTTTGTCCCTCAGCACCATATAAGTAGGTGTCTGATAATGTGTGTCAGAGTCACAACACCAGAGACAACTGAAGGATTGTGTCCAGTTTACTCCCATTTATTACACATTTCTTTCCTTTAGTCTTCCCATTAAGGATACATTCCTGCCACGATTAGTCTCAGATCAATAAAACATTACCTGGGGTAGTTGATTTAACTAGCTGGCCTCTTTGGATAATACAACTTTTTTTACTAAATGGCATTTTATAATTTACCGAATCTGATCCCAGGTGTTCAGTTTATTTCATTTTGTTCTACGGATCGTTAAACCTCATCTAAGGTCATTTGTTTGCTGTTTGAGTTTGTCAGCTTAATGTGCTAAATTCAGCTGACAAATGCTGTCTTTATATTTCTAAAAAGAGGATTGGGATACTTTTTTTTTTTTAATGTATTATTGACATTTTGTTAACCAGAATGATTTGATTAAATGAAACAATTTCAAAGATGTTTCCCAGAATGATGAACTATCTTTATTTTTGTATAAAAACATGTAAAACTGCTCGTTATCACACCTGCCCTGGACAGGTCCTACAAACAACCTAAACAAGATGGTGGTGAGCTGTGGAGGTGCTGCCATGTCAAGATTTTATCTTTCAGCAAAGCCAAGCTGCGAGTTTCTTTCTGTAAAGTGTCTTTCATTTAATTTTTGCCACACAATCTTTGTTTTTAATTACTTTGTTGACTTAGAATTATTTAAAAAAAAATGTATCTTCCTATCTAAAACCAAAACAGTTTTAAATGAATG
>JAOXNZ010000044.1:18568598-18581510 GCA_028566095.1 Kryptolebias brasiliensis | reverse complement strand
TCAGCTGCATCTTGTGGACTAAGCATGAGGGCAACTGATCTGATTGAACAAAGTGGAGAAAAAAAGATCAAATTTCCTAATTCAGCATTCTGACCTAAGAAAATATCCAGATCTGAGGCATGACTGAAATGACTTGCTGAGCTTAAATTTAAAATAAACATGGAAGCAAGAAAGCATAAAATCTCCTAGCATTGTCAGGACATAATGGTTTAAGGGCAATATTGGAGTTAATTACACTTTAACAAGTTTATGAATCTGAGCAATGTGATGCAATATAAAGATGTGCTACTCAAGATAATATCATCAGTACCTGGGATCTAATATTGATATGGCCAATAATGGCTTGATTTTCTTGTTCAGTTACAGATGCACACTTCCTGTCCTTGTATTTGATGTTGTTTTCTATGTTTTGTCCTCCTTTTTTTTTATTTGTATTCTAATTAAATTTCTTCTAAGAAAGTGTTGAATTTTCTTTAGCTATAAACCTGCTGACTGGCTGTTCCGATTCTGTGAAAAACATGAAACTTCACACTAAATCCCTGCAGCAACACTCTGCAGCCGCCTCGTTAAAAAAAGCTCAGAGCACGTGTTTCTCAGCTGCCTCACAAGGAATCAGATCACACTGTGGTCACAGTTCTCTCCAGTGGTCACTGCAAATAATATTCTTCAATTTAGGACATTTAGTAGATTCTGGCCTTTTTAAAACGTGTTTTTTTTTTTTCTACTTTGAGCACTGAATAAATCAAAATATATTCACCCGAAACTAATCTCTATTCATCAATATTACATGTTTAGAATTTTTTCCAAAAAACATCTCTATACCCCCGAATTGTAACTCTACACTGCAGCCTCATTTAATATTCCTAAATATGCAAATCATCCCTCCTTGCCAAATGTACCTGGGCCAGACCTTAAAGTTTGGAGTTTAATCATTTATTTATAAACGTCTACTTAAGTTTATTGCTGTGCAGAAGCTCAGGACTTTAACCTGTAGAGGCATTTTGATCTGGGATTACAGATGTGATTGGAGGATTAAGGCCAAATTAACTTGGGGGCTGTGAATGATGATGGAGTTCTGGGAGGATTCTTTGCTTCTTCAGCTTCTTTGTGATGATGTGCGTGTGACTGAGTGCAAATATCTTTCAGATCTTTGGCCCATTAACAGTGGGATTTACAACAAATCTATTTTTCAGACAGCTCACAGACTTTTTTTAAATATTCTGCCCCGCTGTGTGAGCGTGTAAGAGTGTGAAAATGTGTTTATTGTGTGGGTTTGTGCACGTAGCTGCCCTCTCTGTTTGACAGTGAAGGCGCTGCTTCATCTTTTAGATGATATTAGACTTTAAGGACTAGCGCAGCTCAATAATTCTTTTCAGTGTGGAGTGTGTGCGTGTGTTTGTCTTCATATGTTCATGTCAATATAATAAGATTTATGAATCAACAATAATTTTTCCTTTTCCTGTGCTCTTCGGAGCCTGCTGTGACATTATTGTAAATCTTCAGTAGCAACACTCAGGAGCGGCACTAAAGGGGGGGATCTCGGGGCAATGCCCCCCATATAAATTTGATTTATCCACCCCTCTCCCTGGCAAGCAGAGCCAGACAGTCATATGCATAATTTGTTTGTTAGTAAAATTTTTCACAAGCTATTAATTTTTAATGAAACTCTTATAAAGTTATTATTGGACGCACTACAACTGATTAACGTTTGGAGCCAATTGATTTAATTTCTGATTTAATAAGGTTACTACAGTTAATTGACCTTAACAAACACAAAAATGGCTATAACTCTGTTAATTTTACAGATATTGAGTTTGAATTTGGTGTGGTAGTAGCTGACAGTCATCCCCAACACATATGCCATGTATTCACAGATCACCTGATCTCTTTGTTTATAACTTGATGGTATGTATTTAGGACAGGAAAGGAGACGCTTCAATTGAATTGAAATTTGGAGCTCTTATTTACTAATATTATCAGTAAAATAGGAACCCAAAAAGGCTTGTAACAGAAGACAATTTCCTAATTCTCATATTGCAGTCTTTTAAAAATTGTCTATATTTGTCAACAGCATAAATTTGGATTTCCACCTCCCCAAAATCGTAAATGGCTGCCATCTGGTCACCCCTATGCAAATGTTTAGGAAAGTTCACATAGCCAAAACACTCCCACCAAACACACACACTCATACAGAATGCATATCTTTATCCTCAACTGTCCCTTTTATTCAAAAATTTAAATTTACGATTTAACTCAGCTTTTGTTGCAAAATAGAGAACACCTTTTTCCACTGCAACTACTGTCTGAATAAGAATATATGCAACAACCCAATGGCACCTTTTACTGCAGAAAAGAGCCTCTTTTTCCCTGAATTATGTATAGAGGCTTAGAAGACTCTCCCTGGCCACAGCGGTGTTACTTTCCCTGTATTACTTATTCAGCATGTCTAACCTTAGGCCCCATTAGAGATGGAGAAGTGGAGCTCCGCTGTCTCCTCAGCACAGGAGCAACATAGAAGCTGCAAAGCCACTGTGACTCATATGTCTTCTCTTTCTGTCTGCGCTCTTTCCTCCTTTGGCAAGATTTCATAGCTTGAAACTACAAATAGAATTCATTGCCAAAAGCAGTAGAGTCCCAGGGCGAACCATATTTGTCGCCAGAATACAACATTTTTGCTTTGATGGCCTTTGAGCTGCCACATCTTTTTATGTTTTATTTTTTTATGTCTGTGTGAATCAGCAGTGAAAAGCAGAGTTTAGTTCTCTGAAAAATGCGGATCTCCAGCCGTCACCTGGATGAGACGAATAATATGTACCTTCGGTTGACGCGGTAAATACACTGCCTCCGATGTTCATTTCATATCATGATTCCTTGCACCATCCAGACGCTGAGTGTGGATGTTAATAATTCCTTTGTGTCTGTCCTCCTTTGACATGTTGTCAGGGTGGAAATTCACAGCAACCTGCCACTCTTCCGCCACAGAGCTCTTGATGTGCCACACTGAGAGTCGTGTCATGAATAAACATGCCGATATACAAAGGGAAGAGTGTTGTTGGAGATGAGATAGGCAGTTTACATGTGTTTGAAAGGGAGGGTGGGCAGGACAGAAAGTGACAGGGTCAGAGAGACCAAAAACGTAAATTAAAAAAAATGGAAGGTTGCATCCTTCAAGATTTGTGTTTATTTGAACGGTTGCAATGAGCCAATGAAAAATTCTGGATGTGACTCCTGCTGTTGTTGGAGGTGTAGTGAAAACATTTTGGAGCACTTTTAAAAAGTTTGAACATTATGTACTTCAAGAAACCAGCTCACTGAGTGGTAAAGACATGCTGAGCTCTCAGAACTGTAAAGGGACAGTCAACAATGTCCTGTCATGTTTCAAAATAATAAGAGAAGAGATAGCTGGTTCTTTAAAAGAGGGGACTCCAAAACGTCTGATTTTTTGAGGCTCCTGCTGCTTGTACAAAAAACAGCAAATGACAGACCTTAAGGCTAAAAATCAAACATTTGACCTAAACAGCTGTAAGGTACAGTATGCTTCAGTAATACATTTGAAAGTTCTCATATGCCTTAAATTAATGAAAGGTAGTGATTTTGTTTCTCAGTGCCTCTGATTTTAGTTTGAAAGTGTTTATAAAAAAACACTATGCAACAAGCATATGGACATATAACATGTAATAAGAACAACAAGTAATATATATATATATAAACATGCGTATACACATTATATGGTACATTATATTTTGACTAAATATTTTGGTAGCATCACTAAACTTGTATTGTTAGATTTTGGTAATATGTCCACCAAGTCTGTCACAAAGTTTTAGACATAAAACACTTTTTATACATTAAATACTGTGCGTAGAAGTAATGAATGCATGTTTAATAACTGAGAAGCTGTTTTAATGGACTGATCTTTTCCCCCACTGATCAAAGTTGAGTATCTCATTATGTTCACACCCAAAAGGTATTTTAATCTTTTTGTATGCTAAAAGTCTGTTGCAAACTTGATGAAAAGTGAGTTTAAAACAAGTTGTACTTGGTGATAAATATTATATATTTTTTATGAATAATATTTGTTGTGGATTGGAGAGCCCAGCCATCCCAAGTTGACTTTCAGCCTTGTCTCTTATGACAGGGACTTCTGCAAATTCCTGAATATACTAAGGATGATGAAATCCCTAAATCCTTTGAACTGAAAGATATTTAAATTTACTCAAAGACATCATATCAGAAACACAATCGGACCACTGTTGTGATTCAAAGTGAGCAGAATTTCTCTAAGATTGATAACTGTTCTGGTTATAAATTGTGTTTGGAATATCATTCATACAGTCATACAGATTTGTGGAGGCAGGACTGTTTCAAACAAATTGATATTTGAAAAGTTAGAGTTTAGTATTTAGGACTTAATTAGAGATTAGTCAACATTAGTAATCAGTTCAGCAAACCCAAACTATTTGCAAACCGTTTACAATAATGGTTATGTATAAAACTTTCTTTTTATAGTATAGCTAGTTTTCTTACTTTAATGTCATCTTTTAAGTCATTATAGTAAATGTTTATCTAAGATGCTTTAGACAGTTCTGCTGGAAGAATTAAAATTCCACATTTTTAACCAAATGATCAAAGGTTCTTTAGCTAAATTAAAGGAGAAAAAAGTAATAGAAGGAATTCTAAATACTCTTTGCAGATAGTCAGGCGTATTTCCTTTTTTATTAAAACCACATCTTACCGCAGGTGTGGAACTTTATCCATTTCACTCTATATGCAATATTAACTGGTTTAATATTGCCAAACAAGACCCATCCCTCAACATTTTGAGCAGATTATCAGCTAAGCCTCACATTCATGTGCCACACACTCTCCTCCCTGTGGGTTCTGAATGAATGGGATGAAGTGCTCAATAGAGAATGCTGAATGCTATGATGGTAAGAAAAGAGGCAGGAAGATACAATCGGGAGGTTGAATACTCTCTCCTATTTGATTTCCGAGTCATGTACTGTGCTAGTCTGCCTGCTGAATAGCAGACAGAGTCAGAGAGCCATCAGACACGGATCGTGGTCCACTTCAAGATCAACCAATAAACCATACTGTCAATGACCTGCATTCTGACCACGTTTTCACAAGATTCCCTAGAATAAATGGTTGAATATTTACACAATTCAATGCTAAAACAAGGACAGTTCATATGCACTCAATCACCCAAACTATTAAACTAAGTTGGGGCTGTATCACTGACAAGCATTTCAATACTTCATACTGAGATGCCATTGATTCTTCCAAGTTGGCCAAATTAAATTCAGATATGGGCACTGATACAGCAGCAAGTGTTTTCCCCACAGGAGAAGACACATTCCATAATTACGAATGAACTGCCAACTGTATTCTAATGAGAAGTGAGTGAGCCACTCTCTCTTTCCAAGCTTTCCAATAAAAAAAGTCTGAGTCTTCTCCCATTCGCTTTGCTTTCCTGTCTTTTGATTTAAAGCACTGGGTGGCTGGAAAAACTGAAAACATGAGTAAATTCATGATACAGTCACATGTTATGTCTGATCATCCAGGCTGAAGTATCGTTGTTCGTAGGAGAGTGAACGTTTACTTTTATTTTGTTTGCCGTTAAAGTGTTGGCTAGTGTGGTTTTGAGCTGCTCACCTTCACTGGAGAGATTCAGGGAAACCAAGAGTTGCACAGATTATCTTGCAAACATTTACTTCCACCAACAATACACAGCTTAAACATTTTTTTTTCTTTTATATGAAATTGTAGGTGATGAAGTGATGAAGATACTTTTCAAATGACTGCTTCTTTGTGAAGCTTTGGTCACACTTGTAATCAAATAGGAATTATTTATTTAAAAACATCATGCTAAGTCCCAGTCCCAGCATCATTTTTGTGTGGGTCCTTGATTCCCAAATTTTTACAAATGACCACAAAAATGCGCCCCAAAGGAAATACAGCCGCTTTATCCATTGTATGTGGGATGGCAGTCGGTCCGTTCCAGGAAGCACCAGTTAAGCTGTTCTGGATGGGTCAGAAGTCTGTGACAGACCAGCACATCCATCACTAATAACTGCACAACTACAGCAACTGTTGATCTGATATTCATGAACGTTGACACTGACGGTGGCTCTAAATCAAAGCGCCAAGACATGATGGCGGCAGCAGGTCGTAACAGGGTTAAGGTCCTCCTGCTGTAAAGTGTCAGTACCCAACACCGATCAGATCACCTCTGTTTTATGGCGCCTGTGCAGAAATATGAGACCATCAAGTTTTCAAAATTTCTGGTACACTCATTCATCAGTAAGTTTGCTTTTTAGCTCCTACTTTCTGCAATAAAAACATTAACAAACATTAAACTAAAAACAGCCTGTAGCTCTTCAACTTTAAGTAGCTTTATAGACTTGTAGTCCACATCTACAAATTGTCCCAGTCTCATTATACAAGGTTAGATATTGTGACAACATACGGACATGCTGTTTTGTTTGGGACTGTTTTTTATGTCATATAATGCAACTCTTTGAACATAATCAATCTTTGTGTGTCTGCTCAGTCATTAAGCCTTTACAATGTGGATTTTGTCATCTGTACCAGTTTGTGAGACTCCAGTTGCCATTAGAGCCCTTTCATAAACTACATTATTTATTTCAAATAAAATTTAAATTGAAGCTTTTTTCTAAATCATAAGTTATTATGGCTAACTGATGTATTATGGCTGTTTTTCTTTTCTTTCTTCTTAACAGTGATAATGATCATAAGGTGAGAAAAGCTGCACTGCATTTCTAGGGTTTTATGTAAAAGAACATAATAAAAATGAACTTTACCAGGTTCTAAAATAATTCAAATCTGCCCTCAAGTGTACAAAACTACACAAAAGAATACCCCATTTCATTATTTATTAAACAAAAACAAAGCCAAATGAAAAAGTTGTGTAACAAATTAAGTCCGCCTTCACTGCTTTCATAGAATTTAAGAGGGAAAGTAGCAGCAAGGTTCTGCTGATCAAATACACTGTATTAACTGATCATCAGCACCTCTATAAATGCAGACATTTTGGCAGCTTGTTCTCGACTATACAGATGTGTGCTACCACAATGCCAAGAAGGAAAGACATCAACAGTGACCTTAGAGAAGCAACTATTGCTGCCCATTGATCTGCAAAAGATTATAAGGCCATTTCCAAACAATTTGGAATCCATCATTCTACAGTGAGAAAGATTATTCACAAGTGGAAAACATTTAAGACAGCTGCGGATTTTCCCAGTAGTGGACAACAAACAAATTCACACCAATGTCCGACTGTGCAATGCTCAAAAACATTTCAAAAAGCCCATAAGCGCAACCTCTGACACTACAGGCCTCAGTTAGCATGTTAAATCTCAAAGTTCATGACAGCACAATTAGAAAAAGAACCAACAAGTATGACGTGTTTGGAAAGGTTGCCTAGAAAAAGTATTTTCTCTCTAAAAAGAACACGGCAGCACAGTTTATATTTGCAAAGCTGCATCTGAATGAAGCACATGTCAGCATGGTGGGGAGGGGCAATGTTTCTAAACATTGTGTTTCATCTTGCATTCAATAAATCAACCAGAAACTTCTCTGTGAACTAAAGTATGCTGAAGTCAAAGGTGAAGCCATCTTTCTGACAGCTGAAGCTTGGGCTATATTGGGTCATGCAAAGGGACAATTATCCCAACCACAGCAGCAAATCAATAACAGAATGGCTGGAAAAGAAAAGATTCAAGGTTCACAATAATCCAAAGTTCAGACTTTAAATGAATTGACATTAGACTATAGAGTAAAAGAATAAAAAGTTTGACTTTGAGCAGTTAGTATGTAATTAATGTGAAGATGTGTTATATTGGGTTTTTTTTTCATATAAATCCTTTAACATTTAACATTTAAATTCTTAAAATTTATTTAAAACTGACTAACTTAATTTATTAACAGTTTTCTTTTTAAGTAGACTTTGACGCAAAAGTTATTGTAATGTGTCAAACCCATGCTCTATGCAGTATGCATACAGATCCTCTAAATTAGCTGTTTGAACACAGCACTCACTAATGGAGACAACAGCTAGCTAATGACCATAGAGCTGCATATAGTGGTTAAGTGCAAAATATTTTCCTCTGGACTCCTGAGGTTAAAAAACAATGTTAAATGGGAGTAAATATTGGATTCACGTAAATGCAAAGACATCAAATTTATGAAAAAGTTGAAGACTGCATAAAAAGCCACGGACATAAAACCAATAAAGTCAAGCATATATGTAAACTGGAACTCAATTATTATCAGATTAAACATCCTAATTAGGAGGGTTGTGTTAAAGCTAGCTATAGCATTTTTTTTTCAGTTAAATAAATAAAAGAAAATGAAAATGTTTCTCAAAGCTACTCATCTGAAGCATAAAATTGTGCAGAAATTACGTTTTTGCAATTACAGTAATTTTGCAAGTAACTTGTAGATTGTTTTTCTTTCCACAAAATCCAATAATGAAACGCAGAGTGAGAGGTTTTATTTTTTTATTTTTTATTTTTTTCTCAGAGGGGGCCATGACTGCGATCAGAGACTATTTGTCCAAATAGCTATCTTTGACTGAAAAACATCAACTTCAAACCTTTTCTCTGCACTGGGTAATGCTTCTGTGTAAAATACAGAAAATTACCAGCCAAAGCAAAAGTGGACGATCCCTTTGAGGAAAACTTATTATGCAATAAAGTAAACAGAGAGTGTGTTGGCTGTGATAACAAACATGTCTGTGAGGCTGGAAGTGTTCAAAAGCGAAACAGAGCATGTTTATCTGACTGCTGTGATGAACGCTCACAGATGCATGCTGCTAAAATAAAAGAAAATCGTACAGGACAGAAATTGGGGATTCAAGAGTGTTAAATAGGATTGAATTGCAAACTGGTGTTGTGATAGTGTTCCCAGCCCCGCTGTGGTCTCCTCTGTAACGAGAGCTGTTAAGAATCTGCGACTCTGTTTCTTCTCATCCGCCTTCGTTTCTTTAATCTCAACCTGGGTGTTTGGTTTATCGTGAGTGAAGTTTGTCTTCTAACGTCTCAGGGAAGAAAAGGAAAAACAAGGTTTCATTGAGCAGCAGGTCTGAGATGTTTTCTGATGAGACTTCTTAAATTACATCCTTATTTGAAAGTCTAATAGAGTGACAGAGAAAATCTAAAATGATGTTTTGTGCCTTTAAAAGGCTCCCCCCTCCCCCCCTCTGTAATAAATGCCCTGTTTTGGCTTTGTTTTTTAACCAGAAAAAAATTAAAAATATGCTCGGGAATAAACTATTTTTTGCAGTATCATAACAGTTATTATGATTGAGGGCACCAAAAGTATCTAAAGCCAGATCTCAATGTGTGGTCAGGGAGAAGAAGGTGTCTGGTTCGGGAATCTCAGTATCTCACTTTTTGCAGATGATGTGGTTCTGTCAGCGTCCTTAAACCATGACCTTCAACGTGCACTAGAGCAGTTTGCAGCAGAGTGTGAAGCTCCCCGTAAGTCTGAGGCCATGGTTCTCAACCAAAAAAGGTAAAATGCTCCATCTGGGTTGGGGGTAAGTTTTCTCTTCAAGTATCTGAGAGTCTTGTCCACAAGTGATGGTAAAATGGAGTGAGAGATGGATTAGTGGATCGAGACCTCATCCGCAGTCATGATGGCATTGCTCTGATTCGTCAAGGTAAAGAAGGAGTTAATGTGATGAGCTGCATTATAAAGGAGGAGCTGCTGCTTCCCAATCATCTAATTAGGGTGCCTACTGGGCACCTGCTTCTGAAGCAGGACTTGCTGGAGGGGTTTTATATCCCCTCTGGCCTGGAAACACTTTGGGATCCCCCAGGAAGAGCTGCATGTCTTTGAGGAGAGAGATGTCTGGGTTTCCCTCCTGGATCTGTTACCTCCACGACCCGACCACTGACAAGTGGAAATAAAATAATGAATGGACACTGACAGGTCATTGAATAAGAATGGGTGCATTCAGAAATATTTAAATTGTGGATCCAAGTAATCAAGTTTGCCTTAAACAATTTGAAATTATATCCTATGAACTGTTACAGTAATTATTCAGCACTTCAGTTGCAAAGTCAAAAAAGAAAGCATCTCATGGACAGATTTCTGTTCTACCCAGTAACTATTTTTTTATATATAAAAGAAGTGGTCTTATATTAATGAAGCTTCTGTACTCAGAATGCTTCAGGCTAACATTGACTTTTATCTGTTTACTTGACTGTTTTTCCCCAGAAAGCTGCATGGCCAGACAAAAGTTTATGATGCCATTAAACATTAGCATCAGTGTGCTGAGAGACTGGGCCAGGTCCCTACGGGTAAAGACAAAGAAGCAGACAGGCAGACAGAAAAGACTGCTGATGGGTACAGAGCAGAGGCAGATGATGAGTGTTATCTTAATAAAGACAAAAAAAATAAAAAATCAAAGTTGGATTCTGATCACAAATGGAGCTTTGGTTGGTTAAGTAAATGTTCATTTACACAATGGTTATAGTGAAGTTTCTTGATTACAGCATGCATTTGGTTGGCGAATGGGACAAGATCAATACTGAAAATCATGTTATTAAAATAAAAACATCTAGTTTGAACAAAATGGCAAGAGATCAATAATAAATTTATGCTGTGTTTGAAAAATGTCAGCATCTCTAAGAGTAAAGTGCCTATAATGCCATTGACTGTCAACCAGGAAAAAAGGCACCATTACATTTAATGTAGCAGTTCAAGAAAATAATCTTTACTCACAAATGTTGGAGCCTAAAGTAGTTGCAATAATAATTTTCTGCCATATCTATTGAAAAAATGGTAACATTAGTTTACTTTGAGTGTGTAAACCTTTCTGCTTTCATCAACAATCTTCCACCATATTTTTGGCAATAAAGGTTGTTTTTTTGTCATATGGAAAACGTTCATCCAGGTGTCAAAATACAGATGTAGAGCTCTGAAATGATCAAAACTAAGCTGAGGAGACACCAGTAACAACTATGACTATTTTGAAAGAAACAAATTGTCACACAACCTTTCAACCATCTTCAAAATTGAAGTGAGAAGACATATATATATATATACAAGGCAATTGAGAACCTTTGCAAACTTTTTGGGACGTTTATAGGATTTTCTCGCAAATAAATTGAAAACTAGTCTCCAGTAGTCGCAGCCCTGTGAGATACTTGATTTAGAATCACCAGTTAACCCAACACATGTATTTTTGGATTGTTGGAGGCAACTGGAGAAAACTCAAACATTCAATCACAGAGACAACACAAACATCACCCAAAAACAATAATATAAAAAAAGAACTTTATAAATTAGTATTTTTTCACATGATAAAAGATTGTTGGAAATTAGAATTATGCTCAAAGTCAAAACCAAAATGATGGTTAGTTCCTTCTAACTTGGACACTTAACTGACTGTATGTTGGAAAAAAGGTGAGTGTTTTTCTTCTTTTGTGTTGCTAGTCTGTGAGTATTAATTGGTAACATTTTCAGCACTCCAGCTCTCCAATCTAAAAGCCACCGACAGACCAAGTATACTACAACAAGTTGATTTAAATTGGGCTCTAACAGCATGATGAAGTGTGAGGCACAGTGCCAAAATAACTACTTCTGCAGTTAGTCCCAAATGGAGATGTTGTTTCTTGGAGACAAATGAATACAGACACAGAGAGAATTGGGAACCCCCAACTTAAAGACTAACCACAGAAGGGATTGGCCTAGATTGATCCTTTTTTTCCTTAAGCATAAAGCAGCATGTTTTTTCATGCTTAAATCCACTGTGGCTTGTGCTAGCACAGGAAAAAAAATGTCTGCATTTTTTAAAATACATTTTAGCAAGCTCAAATCTTTATCTAAAAAGATGACCGTAAAAAACTACTGTGGCAATTCGTTTTCCAAGAGGCTTATTTAGTAATCTAAAAAAGACATAAGAAAAACCAGAAAGTAGATCATCCTCGATGGCTGATATAAGATGTTTGTGAACTAGAAGCACATATTCACTGTTCTGATAACTGTGGAGGCAGTCCACACATTTGTCTTTGTGTGTCCACAGGGCGGAAAACGAGGAGGATAGCAGTTCTTCAAACTCAGTTTTATTGGATCTTTAAAGTTCATACCTCACCTAAAGGACATATATTTTCTCGGCAAAGAAATGAAGTCAGTGACATAAATGTCCAATATCTGGTGCTGAAGTCTGTGCGTTAGTACCCATGGTCAGCTAACTATTATGCCACTTGTATGAATGAATATGGGATTTCTTTTTCTGTTGTTGCTGTCCAGTAAAGGTCAACCTAGGTGTGGAAACTGGTTCACATAAGTGGCATAAAAAAAATCAAGGCATGCCCACTGTTGTGCACCCACAGGTTTTAATTAATGACTGCAAAGAAGATCCTCAGTCAACAGGATGCTCTTCAGGCATTTTTCTCTACTATCAGTGCAGAGCTCTCGACAACAGTGACATTGAAATTAACATTTCTTAAGGAAATGCATTCTGCTGCCCTGCATGCCAAAGTTTGAAATAAAAATGTCACACAATCTGTTAACAGTCGGGTATGTGATGGGAATGACTCCCAGCTATGACCACACCAAACTTTAGCTCAGTATCTGTACAACTGACTAAGTTAGAGCCATTTTTGTGTTGGCTAAGGTCAATTAGCTGTGGCAGCCATCTTGAATTGATGTAAAAAGTTTTTTTTGTTGTAGATGTAAATCCGATAAACATTTTCTTATCATTTGTTAGTTATTTTGACAAACAAACAAATGCATGCACAAGTAAATACATGTTTGCCCACTGCCATGAACGGCTGGTTATAATAAAATGAAAAGGAACATAATAAAATAGCAACAAGAAAAGAATAAAGAAATAATGCAACACATACTGTATGTTTCACATTTCTTAGACGAGTCAAA
>JAOXNZ010000044.1:18547834-18558943 GCA_028566095.1 Kryptolebias brasiliensis | reverse complement strand
AGTAAACCCACGTGTGCACAGGGAGAACATGTAAACTCCACCCAGAAAGGCCCCAGGCCGGGAGGAGATCCTGCAACATTCTTGCTGAGAGGAGACAGCTCTAACCACTACGCCGCTGTGCCACCCTAAACTAATCCATGTATAGCAAATATTAGCCCTATAAATTGGCCTCTGTCAAGTCAAACAGGATTTGAACAAGTGAGTTTTGATGCATTGTGTGCCCAACTGAACCTGCACGGCCAATTAACATCACTCAGTCAATCCCTCAGTGACTCCTGTCTTCTCTGAAGGTGCACCTCAAGAAGAATCACTATTACTGACATGTTTAATGAAAAATGTGCAAATCTTTAGGGCTCTTCAGATTCTTTGTCAACATGCAGCACTATCTTACAGGTGGCTGATCAAGAAAAGAATAATATGACGTCAAAGGTGATCAGAACAGGAGCCATACCTGTCTTTCAGGTGTCTATTTTTATGACTTTCACATAACATTATGGTTATACTGTATGTTGTTTCTCATGCCATCCATGTACTTCTCCCTATGGGAAGCTATATGATCTTTCGATTGGCAGCAGTCTGATTTAATAGGCTCCTCCTGTTCACCTGGGATTGGGGAAGTGATGAGGTCAGCTGTGGTCAACCAGAGGCACAACAGCAGAGGAGGATGCTGATGTGGACTGAGGTGGACTGTGTACCATGGAGTAAGAAGGTAAGCATGTTTCTGAGAGTTCCAAACACCACCAGCTGTAATATGTCAGATCAAGTTAAAGAAAAAAAAGGTAAATTTATACATTTTATTAGGTCTTATTCCTTGCTTCTAACTGGATGCAAATAGCCTTCCGGATACAGTTTCTACATTTTTAAACTTCTGGACCTTTCCAGGAAGGGATGATGATTATTTTCAATAATTTGATGTCCTTAATTCATTAAACCATCTCACTATTCTGTTTCCTAACTGCCGCCCACATTACAGTCACAGAAAGTTTCCCCGTTCAAGTATTTCAAACACTAGTTTGCTCAAGTTTGAGAGTTACTGCCCTCCTCTTTCTGACAGCTGACTTTCTGTCTCACTTTAGTTTTTTATCACTTGTGATATTAAAACATCTATTTGAAACTGTCAAGGAGCAGCTATTCCTGTCTGAATGAAGACTAACTATAGCTGCCATCTTCTTACTCACTGTAATGCAACTTTTTCAAGGAAGCATTACAAAAATATCATTTATTATTCCTTAATAATGGCAACAATTAGATTGGGCTAAAAGTCATATAAAACATGACTTTTGAAACATTTATGTCATTCAGTTATGTTTATAACCACTTTCAAAAATAATTTCAAAATAAGGATTGGCAAGAAATTAGAAATATGAAACATAAACCAGTTTGTTACTTCACCAAAACACATGTTGACCTCAGTATTGATATAAATCTGCAGTATATATTTAAAACACGTGATCAAAAACTGAACTTCAAAGACCTTGTGAAAAAGTAATGGTATCTTACTTCTCAGTGCAGCACATCATACTGTGTATCAGTGTATAAATGTTTAATGTTCACAAGCTTTTGAAAAGTTGAATTGTTTCCTCCAGCTTTTTTTCTGTTGATTAAATGCATGACAAAATGGATTTAAAAGTACATTTTCAAAATGACTCAATAAGACCGTATGAGCTATGGACTTAGAGCAGTATAATTCAGTACATACAGTAAGTGCTAACAGTTGAATTCAAGGAGAGAAAAAAATAGAGCACAACCTTTAACATGTTTGTGTTAAAAAAGGAGCAAAAACTGGAAACTGAGGGATTAAAACTGGATGTAAAATTAGAAAAACAACTGGTGATAAAGGTATTTTTCCAAGTTAATAGTAGTTTTCAGCCCTCACCAAATGTTTAGTGACTTGTTAATTTAAAAAAAAAAAAACATCTGAAATTCACCTTAAATGGTTTGTGAGCAACTGTCTTCCAGTTTCTAGATCACCATTGTAGAGTGTAATGAGCAACGAGAGCATAAAGAGCTCTGACAGTCGACTTACATTCTGACTTCAAGCTATTCTCAATATTTGTTTTTTTTTTTTCTCTTTCTTTCTTTAGTATTTTGGTTCTATATCTGAGATGATGATTGTGCAGTCGGGTGAAGCAACATGTCACACAATATTTTCCTAATAAAGCTTTCCAGCAGCCAGAGAGAGCTGAATTTACAGCAGAAGAGAGTTTACGTTTTTATCTAAGAGCCGCGTCTAATGACTTTTGGTATCTGCCCTGCAGCTTCAAAGAAAATGTACGCCTTCCAATTCAATTTCAAGCACACTAAGCACATTTCATTCAATGATAATACACATCAATAATCATTAGGGCGTGGTACGGAGCCAGATAACCATCTGAAACTGTAGGAAGCTTTTCTTCTGTGTGAGGAGAGAGAATAGGTCTATTTTTACTGGGCACAGTTCTTGACAAAAGGATGTTTACTCATCAGGTCGAAAATCTGAGCCAGAAATAGAAAGTGTCACATTAACAGACCCTATGTGGTTGCATTCTGACAAAAAAGCAAAACACCAAAACCTGTATGTCCATTTTCTAATCTCATTTCAGAATAGTGGGGTTCTTGTAAACTGTTGATAGAAAAATCAAAATGTTGTGACTCCTTTGCAAAGCTGCAGTGAAGCATTACAATAGATTTTGGGGAGTAAAGGCCTCATAATAAAAGACATTTTGCGTAAATACTTAAAAATAATACTCAAAAACAAACAAATAAAAAATTACTGTAATAAGAAACAGTAATGATGAAGAAAGAAATAGGGTTTCAGGGCATACTTCTGACAGAAAAGGTCTCAAAGAAGGCATGCCTTCTCTGAGACGGTTCTCTCAGATTGAGTCAGGATGCAGCTACGGTTATCATAACTGCATGATGTAGTCATGATCACCATTGTAGCCTTGGCCTGAGACCAGCTTGGCCAGTCTTGCATCCAATTTTTCGATGACCAGTGCGTGCGTACACCACCTCAGCAGTGCACTGCCACCATGTTCCACATTAGGACCCTGATAACTGGACTGTTTCATAGCCACTTGTTTTCACAGAACAACTTATCAGCTCAAATAAATCCAAAATCATTTACATACCTTAAAAGACCTGTATGATCATTCTTTCCCCTCCAATTTGTATGAGTGGGGAGCCAAGGGAAAGTGAGACAGTTTTGCTTGGGTCACACACATACATATGTGAATGTAAATGCTCTATAGGCCTAAATGTGCAGGAGAGAGTGGAACATATCTGTGCACCTCATGGGAGAAGCTTTGAACACCGCTCAGACATGAATGGTGTAGCATCTTCAAGTCTGGTAGGCAGTTCTGTCCATGAATCCATAACAAATGAAGACTTTTAACAAAGCAGTTTCTAAAGGGTTTCAACTAACAGTCATAATTGATGGTAGCAGCTGCCAAGAAATTAAAAAAAGACTGTAACTGCTTGAGACTGCAAATTTGTTTAAGAGAATAACAGGGTTACTTCTTGATACTTGACAGGTTGGTTGTTTCAGGCGTCTCTTCTGTGGTTTTAGGCGTTCTCAGTTCTCTTTTGTGTGTTCTGTTTCTGTTTGTTTATTTTATACCTCCTACCCCCAGGCACCGACACTCGTGTGTCACGTAAGAATACAGAGGTTGCCTAAACAACTGCATTAGTCATCCCTGATAACAGATTCCCCAGAATAGCTGCAGAAACAAGGGATTTTAATTGCAGCAATTGGCCAACAAAGAACAACATGCTGACAATAAAGCACACCCAAACAGCAACGTCGCAGTTCGAGAGAAAATAATCTCAAATGGTGTCTCTGGAAAAATCGTGCAGAGGATATGCAGCTTGGGAAATGCTTGCAGGTGTAGCTGGTTAATGAACAACTAAAAGTATACTTGTTGTTATCATAATTGTATTTGCTTCAAATTACTGTTAAAACAGTTTTGTATTTTTAGTTGTGTGTACAAACTGTGTTCTCTATTTCCTGCTGAATCATCTAATCTTTTTTTGCTCAAACCAATTTGCCTAGTTCCTTTGATTTGATAAATACTAACATATTCGTTATTGGCTTGTCACTAAAAAAACATTGTTAATAGATTTCAGCTGGTGTTGCAAGTGTCTGGTTTAATAAAGACGGTAAGACCAATAATGGCCTGTTTGTGATGAATTTGCTTTGACACACACACACACAGAGCCAAGCTGTCACAATGCAGCCTTTTGATTGGGTGGTTGGTGATTTCCATTTTCCTGTGTGACCTCTTTTTGCAAGTCTTTGGTCTTCTTCATATTCTTGCTGTGTGTAGGTGCTATGAGAGCTGTATTTTGGAGGTCCACTGTTCTGTGTTTTTTGGAAAAAACCCACTTTTTGGTGTCTTTTTAGAAACACATCCAGTCCTGTGTGTGTCTGTGTGACTACAGATATCTCGTAGGGAAAGACAGTGTTAAAGCTGTGATCCATTTGGTTCCTGTATAGCTAAATTATGTAACTGCAGTCATCACATAAAGACTAGTACAGCTTGACAACAATACATATTCTTGCTCTGGTTTGTACACCTTTGTGGTCGTTGTGTTATGTGGTAGGTGGTAGTTTGAATCTTTCTCTGAGAAAGTTTGAATCTATGATTCGGACTGAAATATAATGTGAACTGTAGTTTACATTCTTGTGAAACTTGCCTGACACATTTTCAATCACTTTTCAAACCATCAACTCTTCATTTTAGCAACTGAAGCCATCTATTTGAAATATACTTGTTTTGCAATGACTCCGTGCCAGGGACAGCCGTGACTGGAGGCTTTCTGTTTTCAGGTTGTCACATTCTTCAGAACGCTATTTCTCCTTAACCCCTTGAATGAATTTGACACAAGTGTGGGTGGAATGGTTTTCTGGTGGTTAGCACTGTCGCCTGAGTTGGCATGTTCTTTGGCTTGTTTCCAAAAGCATGCATGATAGGTTAAGTGTTTCTAAATTGACCTTAGGTGTGTGTGTGTGTATGGTCGGTTGTCTCTGTGCTGGCGCTGTGATGGATCGGTAACCTATCCAGAATGAACCCTGCTTCTTATGCACTGAGTGCTGGCACAGGCTGAAGACCCCCTTCAGCCCTAAAGATGATAAAGCAGGTATGAAAACTGAATAATTGAATGAATGATTTAGGCATTCAGCTACACTTGGCAACAAACTGATTAGACTTTAAGACTTAAAAGACCTGAAAAATATGAGGTTCGCAATAAATCAAGAATCATTTTATAAATACATTTATTTTAATTTTTACCAAATGTTTAATATGATGAAAATGTCCAGTGAGGACATTTTATAAAGGTCATGTCGAAACATACCTAGCTGGAAACTTAAACTGGTTAGCAGTCGGTAACAGAACCACACTATTCTCATGAGGGTGTGGAAGACTGGATCTAATTGCAGGCAATAAAAATGCCCTTTTATGAACAAACTGGAATCTTTTAGTTATGAATCGAAACAAAAACAAACAGGCAAACAGGAAAAAAATCTCAAAACAGACAAACTAGCAATAAAACAAAACAAAACTAGGGGTATAAGTACTGGGAAAGTGAGTACTGACAGAAAACAGGTGGATTAATTAACACATGCAGAACAGGTGTGTGAAGACCTAGAAACTGAGGAGATAAACGGACTTAGAGGTTCTCAATCTGTAGTACAAGTACCACAAGATCTCTTTACTCAACATTAATTTAGTGTTGCTAAGAAGAAATTTTGATTCACGTTATCGCAAATTTGTATTCAGTTGAGGCAGATGAAGAGCCAATAACACAATGCAGGTGGTGCTGTCACCTTTGATCACCTTTGGTCACCTCAGTATTATTTGAAGTGGTACTTGTTATAAAAAGTCTGAGAACCGCTGGCTTAGAGGAAAACAAGATAGCGTAACAAACCAGAATAACTGTAAATACAATTATCCAATAACAGCAATAAACTCAATATACAAAACACAAAAACAGTACAAGAACTGTGTTTTAGAGACATCTAGAAAACCAGTGTTATTTGGAAAAAGGGCCTTCGTATAACCGCTGGAACTGTGATCTCCCTCTTAGGGTTAATATGAGTTTTACTGAGGTGTTTGCTGGCTGATTATTATCCCCCATTGAATACATACAATGGCAGTCATATAATTGCCTATGTATGTTTTTGTGTTTGATAACAAAATATGTCATGAACTAGTGGACAGATTTTAAAGAAACTCTCAAAAATTGGATGTAGATCTACAACTGGTTAACATATGGAGTCAGAGCAGTTTAAGATGGCTGCCACAGCTAATCAACCCTAGAAATACAAAAATGACTATAACTCAGTTGACCTTACAGATATTGAGCTAAAACTAGGTGCGGTAGTAGCTTAGAGTCATTCACATCACATACTTTGATCACTAATAGATCCCATGGAATATGTCTTTAAAACCTTGGCTTTACCTGTTGGAGTCAACCCTCTCTCTCTGTTAGCAAAATATCTGTAATATTTACTCAGGTATATTTTAAGTTGTATAGCTTTATCAGCTGTGGGGCAAAAACCTCCCGTTCTTCTCCAGCTGTTTGAATTTATGGGTGATTTCTTTACAATACCGGGAGAAGATGAGTGTTTGACAAGGTATAAGTTTCAAGGTTAAACTTTTTCACTCTGGAAATTGAGATTTGTTCAGTCAGCACATCAGTTTCTGGACAAGAGGAATACTGAATGTTTTTAAATCACGTCAGGTAGACGTAGGCCATCCGTCAGAGGTACTAAAGCAATACTGTAAGGGGGGGATTTAAAAATCTGAACAATAATTCACTTGAAGTGGCGGTGCTTTGGAAAGGAGTAGACAAAAAGTTATTTCTGTTGCCCTTCAGTAAAACTACATGAGAGAAATTATTCATCCATCCTGCTCATCCTGAGAGCCGGAGTCGATACTAAGGCTGGGTGGGAAGCAGCGTAAACCTCAGAAGGTCACCTGAAGTGACAGAGCTGTTATTTAAAAATAAAGGTGTGCTGCATGATAAAAAATAGAATGGGTGAGTCTATGAAAAGATGGAGAGTAGAGTTGCGTGTGTGATGTCCATTAGCTGCTCTGCTCCAACAGACAAACCAAGATCACCGTGGCCATAAAAGCCTGCAGGAAGAGGGGGAGAGGGGGATTTTATGGCTAAAAATGCCTTTCAATATTTCATTGATGGTAGCACACACATTACCCCAAGACTTGTCATATTTATTTTATATGTCCATTTTAAGCAAGTGTTTTTTGGTTTTTTAAATGGAACTCCTATTGGAAGTGAATGCACCAAAGTGCTCTGCAAATAGGTACAGATACATGCTCTTGGTATTTTCAGTTACCATGGCAAATTAATGAGGCCACAAGGAGGTATATTTTAACTCAGGTTTTTGTAGCAAATGCTGAGAAAATTAATACATATCCTGTTTTTTTATCCTCACTCTCACTGTCACACTTGTCAGCCAGTAGCTTCAGGGCAGGGATTCAGATTTAAAGCTCTGCAGAGACATAAGCAACCCCTCAACACAAGAACACTTCTTATATTGTCTCATATTTCACAATATATAGGTACAGCAAGACACTTTTACAGTCTTGCACTCAGTACTCTATAAGTTTAATGGGTAGAATTCACTAAACTAATTCAGATTATTCTGTTAGTATGCAAACACCCAAAACAATTATGAACTGCCAACTTCTGGGGACCTTCGAAACAAGCCCACCATTCAACCCCCACCGGCTCTCTGCAGTTTGGTGTATAATAACAAAGTAATTTGATCCTGCGGAGAAAAAAAGTCATGTGCATTTCAATGAGGCAATAATTAGGAAATTCATTCATGTGTGAACCTGGGTAAACATGGAGTGTTTAGATGGAATCACCATCAGTGATACCTGCTTCCTAAAGCAACTAAAAGAACAGGACTGTAGCAGTGAAGAAGGAAGCTATTTCACCAACAAGTACAAATAGGATGGAAGCTGTGGCTAAATGCTAATGACTGCATGTTTTTAAGCTTCTATTTGCCATGCTAACATGCTAACATTATGTATGCAGTTATTATTGTGTTATCTGTGACAGTTTTCTTATTTTACAACATTTCTTACCATATTTGCCTTAAAAAAAAGCACAACACAAAGGCCACAGGGCTTTCTGAAACTATACAATACTATATACATTCTCATCCCGGTTCATGTTTAGAAAAATGCTACATTAGATATTACTGATAAATCAAAATGTGAGGTTGTTTGTCAAAGTGTTTTGTCCAAGGAGACAAAAACGGCCTTTGTAAGCATGTCCCACATGTATGTTTCAGTGCTTCACAGAGGTAAACATGGCTCAACTTTTTTGAGACGTTCTGCCGTCAAATTCAAAATTACCTTATTTTTTTTCTAAAAATGGTACAATTTCTTAGTTCAAACATTTGATATGTTTACTGTGTTGCGTTGTGAATAAAATATTATGGGTTTATGAGACTTGCAAATCATCTTATTTTGTTTTTATTCACATTTTTTTACAACGTCCCAACTTTTTTGCAAGCGGGGTTGAAGTGAAATCTTTGGTCGAGAGTCAAGATAAAAGGGTGCTTGCTCAAGGAACGCAGCACAGCTGGATTAATTTATTTTTTAATACAAGTACATTCTCCAAAGAAAACATGCTTCTGTTAGACTGAAATTAAACAATTTCTCTATCTAGTTTAAAACCAACATGCATCAAGTAGACTGATTGTGAAAGGGTGGGGTTCGTCTTAACTGAGAGAAAATATAGTAAGGAAAAGTATATTATGCACTTGTTTTGAGTGCTTTGCTCAAGGGCGCTAATGTTTACCTTGTTAGACAGAACAAAGAACTATTAAAAAAATCTGCATCTATCACTCAAATATGCGTCAGTTTTATACAATGTATTTTAAACATTGTTCAGTTTTTGTTTTTAAATTTATTATTAAAACATTGGCAGCTTTTCTGTCATATTTAGTCCAGTATTTGTACTTGATTATTAATTTGTTCCCATTTTATTAGTTGCATCTACAGACTAAACCAAGGATAATACAGTTTGACAGGCATTAAATTGGAATTTTGCACCAGCAAGGTGATTCCTAAAGAGCTATTAGTTAAACACTTGGCACACAGTAGATGAAGGATGATGCATCTCTCAGGTCCTGTGTCAGGGCTTTGTTGAATTCGGTCCTATTGCTCAAAGACGTGAATTTCAGATACTGTTCATCTGCTGTATGTGGTGTTGTTTTGTCTTCTTTTGTGACACTCTCTCATGTCCTCCATTTGTTTCCTCATGTTTTTGAACACATGCGTTACAACAGGTCATGCAAAGCAAATTAAATAGTTTCTACACGCAGTAATGTGATCTCAGCAGCAATGAAGCTCATGTGCTCTCTGTCAACATGAAGGCAAATAAGTGAAGCAGTAAGATGTCCAAAACTAATTCTGTAAAAAAAAAGTATTAACCAGTTATGCAGTTTAATTGCTCTTTCTGCGAAACTGAACAAACCCAGTCTCGGGTGTCATGCAGGCGTCATCATACAAAATTCAGATTTCCACCAACTCCACTGCAGTAATGTCAGTTCCTTGTGTGTTTTTCTATCAAATAGTTCTCTTCTTTTTGGAAGTTTGAAGTCATTTTCTGACAGCTGCCATTAATTCTTATCTGCGTTGCTGTAAATTTAGGATTTCTGGCGAGTCTGTCAAACGTCACACCAAAGATATAACTTCATTCATCATTTTTCTTTAAAGAAGCAGTTTCATTATAGCATTTCACGTCTTTCAGGACTGCACCTAAAGAAAGTTTTAAAGCACTTAAATTTCATCATGTTGAGTAAACGTCACATCTTAAAGCAATTATAGTTTGCTGTTAGCTGTTATTTATTTGAGCTCTTCTGCAATAATATGAATTATCTTTTTACTGGAGATGTTTATTAGTAAATCATGTGCAACTCTGATAATTTTCAACACCTTGTAATGGTTGAAAACTCCACAAGCTCCCTTACTGTAAAGGCTTTTTTATTTTTTAGATTTCTTTTTGACAAATCTAAAAATCCTTATGAAATATCCTTGTTTATTTGTGGCTTTTTCTGGAATCTAAATTTCCAACAAAAACAACATTAGTTACTAAACTGAAGTGGATTTGTTTGTTTTTTCTATATATATTATCCTTGGAACATACAGAACAAACTACTGTATTGTTTGCTGACTTTTACAGTTTAATCATATTTGATGATGTGCTCAGATCTAAAGTTTAATGAAATCTATATGTTGTGTTCCAAGCAAATCTCCTCAAAGAAATTATTGTTTCATCTTATCTACCAACTAAAAGGTTACAAGCCGATCCACTAATCTTTTTCCCCCCGTATTGTATTTTAATCTTGTTAGCGGCTGTTTGATCCATTGCTCTGTGGGTCGCTGCTGACCCGGTTAGCCCCGGCGCGTTCAGCGAACAACCCTCACATCTGCAGCAGTGGCAGCCTTCGAGTTTCAAACCGTTTCTGTCTCTGTTTGGCTGTGTTATGGGCCAGAAAGAAAAAAAAAATCCACAGTGATGCAACTGTTTTATGATGCATTTCTAAACTTGGCAGTGATGGGAGGGGATGGGGGGAGGGCATTGTATTAGGCACTTGTTAAATCAATGTGCCGGGCCAGGCTGGAGCCGGAGCTGATGTTTGGCTGCTCTCATTGGGCCTGTGAGATCAATAGTAGGAGATCCTCCATTTAGCAGTGCTGTGGCTCATCTACTGTGGCTGGAACGACATTAAGCTGACATGCTCACTGCACAATGATGCTGTTTGAAAAAAAAATGAACTTAAAGAGTCTTTGTCTATTTTCGTAAGGCTTGGAAACTGTGTTGCAAAGACTGAAGAAACAAAGAGTTGCACCATGCAAAATCTTTTTTTTTTTTTTGTTATATGAATAATTTAGGGGTGGCACAGCAGCGTAGTGGTTAGAGCTGTCGCCTTCCAGCAAGAAGGCTGCAGGCTTGCATCCCGGCCTGGGGCCTTTCTGGGTGGAGTTTACATGTTCTCCCTGTGCTCACTTGGGTTTACTCCAGGTACTCCGGTTTCCTCCCACAGACCAAAAACATGCATGTTAGGTTCATTGGTAACTCTTAAAA
>JAOXNZ010000044.1:18513280-18529607 GCA_028566095.1 Kryptolebias brasiliensis | reverse complement strand
GCCCCAGGCCGGGATGAGATCCTGCAACCTTCTTGCTGGGAGGCGACAGCTCTAACCACTACGCCGCTGTGCCACCTTGTTACTACATTTAGCTTCTTTTTTTTTTTCGGTGTGTTGTGTCATGCTACATGTTAAAATAAATTATGTAGATGGTTGAACCATTTGTGCTGGGCAGAATGATTAATCAGTGGTTGTTTTACAAGGATCCTATTTGTTATCAACCTCTGATTGGGACCATTTATTGATACAATAATTTGTAATTGCCTGGTTGAGAGTCCAGGTCACTTCATTAGAATAACAAAACTTTAGTGACACAATCAATAAAAATGGTGTTTCATATCTAGCATCTTTTTTCCATCGACAACCTTTTGTTCAATGTTTCTCATCATCTGATTTGTTGTGAGTTGCTTTTCAGCAGCTGTTCCTTTAAACGTTTTTTAAAAAGTGAAATGATTCTTAAAGTCTTTTCTGTATTCTAACATCATTGTTTCTTTGTGGCTATGATAAGTTGAGAAAAAAAACACTGATTATGCTGAGATTTATTCACACCATTCTCATCATACTATCCAGTGACCCCTTGTTAAGTCACTGTTTTCCAAGAAAGGACCATTCCCATCAAAATAAAAATGTTTTAATATAGAATAAAGGTTTACAATACAGCCACCTTAATGCCATTTTGTTGAGGTCAAGGAATCAAAGATTTTGTTTGATTTGCCATCTCTCTGTCTAGAGACTTTGTGCAGCTCAGTATTTTAGTGCTTATAATCTCAGAAACAAATCATCTGTCTTTGAATGGATGCTGTCAACTCAAGTAAATGAATGAACACTCACTGGCCTTCATGTCATGAAGCAAGTCATCTGGAAAGGCAATGTAGATGTCAGTTCAGCCTGCGGCAAAGTGTCTTCTTTCAATGTGAGTGGACATACAGTAGAGCCATTTTCCTTTGGCATTAATGGCACCTTTAATGAGCGTTGACATTAGCTGCAGACCTAATCAGTTCCTGATCAAACAGATTACCAGAGAATGGCCACGTTGCAGCCTTTGACATCACAGGCTTTGGATCAGGGTCAACTCTGTCCCTGAACCCTAGACAGGTAAGACTTGAGTATTTCAGGTTTGTGAAATATTGTGATTTCAACAAAAGCTAATGAAAGCATTTCAGATTGTTAAAAAAAACTTTCAAAGTATTTTTCTTTTTGACATTTGTTTTGGTCTTGTTTCTTTACAGGTGTTGGCACATGATGGCATGTATTCATTTGTGAGTGTGTTAATGTGGGTAAGTGGGTTACTTTTCTTGTAAAAAATAGATGTCAAAAACTCACTCACTAATTTTGTGCACCTCCTTAATTTTGTTTACAGTCATAGGAAACTGGTGTCTATAACCAATAGTCAAAGGGCAAGAGGCGGGGTAGACCTTGGACAAGTTAGCAGTCCATCACTGGGGTCAGCAGAGAAACACACGACAGGCAGCTATTCACACACTCACACCAAAGGTCTGTTTAGAATCACCAATCAAATTAGCAGGCTTTTGGACTGTAGGAAGAAAACGGCATACTGGGCAAAAACCCATGCACAGGGAAAACATGCAAATTCCACACAAAAAAAACAGGTGCCAAGAATCAACCAGTGAACCTTTTGCTGTAATGCAGCAGTTATAACCCCGTTTACCACTATGCTACACATGTCAACAACTACCTTATAAAAAATATAACTAAAACTAATTAAAAAACAAAAACCCAGCAACAGTATACCAGACACAAAAATGAATCCCTCAGATGCAAACATACCAAAGGTCTGCACTATAAAGCTAGATTAGTTGTTTAGCGAGGTAAATTTCGGTTTAGTTCAGGATTTTTGTCACAAATCTGTTTCACTTCTTATCCAGATCTATCACCGTGGCAGCTTATGCATGAAACCTAACCTTTTGTAGAACAAATTTAAAGAAAAAAGATCACAACTGCAAAAACACCATCTCCTCAGCTCCCTCAGTATATTCAGTTGACCTTTTTCAGATCCTTGTGCGTGCACTGCTGTCTTCTGCTGACCCCAGGTTAGTCCTGTTCATGCTCTCTTCTATTAGAAGTATTAAAAAGCTTAATTTTCCTCAACACTTTGCTGGACTACATAGCTGCTTTTGGTCCTCACTTCTCTTGGATTCATAACAAAAGAATCCTTTCTGTTCAACTGCACAAAGTGTCATCCAGGAGACTAACTAACTCAAATAGCCCTATTAGGTCAGAAAACTGTATATTCTGTCCTGAGAGGATAGCGTTTATGTAGTCTGAAGCAACATAATTTACAGAGAGGAAAAAAGAGCCATTTAACTTTATCCATAGGGTTATAAAATCAGAAGAAAAATAAGGTTTTTGACCCATAAAATTCATTTCATTTGTACAAAATATTAGAAGTTTTTCATTTACATGGGGTCACAAAATATGTATTACACAAAGGTGTGGAACTACTGATATTTCAAAGTTAGTGCTATCAACTATAAACTCCTAAAAGTATTATCTCCAGCTACTTTAACTTTAGGCAACACTTTATGAGTGAGCGTAATATCACACCAAATATTCACCATGCAACACTTTTATAATTTGTTGTTTAGGCTCTGAACAATAAAATCAGCCCATCTGCAATAAAAAAAAAAAAACAAAACACACCAACAACAGAGCAAACTTGATAGTCTGATCTCAGCTTGAAGTGAGCTGAATGTTTCTGCACTTCAGGTGCAGCCTGAGCAGATGGCTCTCAGCCATATGCTTTGGGAGAAAAAAAAAGCCTGCCAACAAGCTCAGGGACGTCAGCTTGTACAGGTGTAGTTTCATCTGTGGTTATTTTTACTGAGTATGGAAGGAAGGATGGAGAGGTGGTCTGAAGTTTTTGTGGCGTGAATGCAAAAATTCCCTGCATTCCGGATCAGCACTACAAACACAGGTGTGTTTAAAGCAGTGCAAATAGACATTTAACTGTGGCTCTTATCTTGCGAGACTCCTACAAGGTGTGCGGTAAAATATTCCTCAGCTTTTTTTTTTGTGAAGAAGGAGCAAAGTGGAAAGAGGCTCCTGCTGCTTTTAGATACATGAAAACTTATCAAAGAAAACGTTTTTGTACAAAGTCTTCTGATTAGCTTGTTTCAAATCAAACCAGATGACTCAGAGGAAAGAAAGTTTGTGTCCACACTTTTGTATAGTGAGACAGAATGACACCTTCTGGGATTCTCCACCATCCACGCAGTCTTTGTTCATCCTCTTCCATTTGACATTCCCTATTTTAAGCTCTACATGTCATCTCTCTTTCATATAAAATTAGGCTTTGATGAATATTGTATGAAAGAGAACCTGCTCGCAAAGAGACTGACCTTCACTGCTGCTTTGCTGCTGCGTTTGAAGTATTGTCAAGTCCTGAGAGCTTACACAGGCACTTAAACTAACACAGGTAGAAAGAAAAGGACTGCAAAATATTTAACTAACATTGCCTTGATTTGAAAGGGCTAGCCGTAAGGCTTAACAGGAAAGGGCTTAATCACTGGGATGGTGGTATTTGAAGCAGCACTTTAAGTGCCCTTTCTGCTTGTTCGGTATTGGTGAGCTGTCTACGTTTGTCCAGTTAGCTGCATTGCTGTGATAAAGGTTAATCTGTCCATGTCAGACATCACAGTATAATGGCTGTCTTTGGATTAAAATAACAAACAACTAAAACCCAAATACACACTAAGTGAGCTTCTTACTTATTTAGTAGTTTTTCTGTTTGTTTGTTTTGTATCTTTTTTTGACAGTTTCCTTCCTTTTTAAAATCTGTATTGACCGTCCTTCTTGCCACGGGCACTTTAAAAATAAATGTGACTTGACTTAATTTCCCCCTTACAGTCTGATGGTCTCTGCGCTGCCAGCCATCTGAAGAGTTTTAGGTAAATAACTACTGACTTTTTAATCAAAGACACTGAAGCTTATGGCTCCACCTTAACTCACATGCCTGAAACATCTGGATGACCAGATGCTCGTTTCACTAATCCGATTGGCTCCTTTATGTTCTCTGGGAACATTTGGCTGTGCCTCAACTCTTTGATTCATCTCACGTGGCAGAACCTTGCTTTTTGGCTTCCACCTTGCTCAGTAAGCAGTTTCAGAAAGTGCGTTAAATATTTCAGCATGTCTGAGTGAGATCCTTCAGAAGAAGAGCGAGGATATAAAATGTGATTCCTAAATCTGGGCTTCAAATGTTTTTTGGTTTTTTTCTCATCCTGTAGGGCGTTTGTGTTTACACCACAGCCTCAGGTGACAATGATCACTGGCTCATTTGCTCTTCTGAACGTGTCACTGACAGTTCAAACTCTGGGTTATTGGGACCGGCGGCCTGTTAATATCTGCCACTCTAATGGAGGGGAGAAAGGACTGCAGGCTCCACTGACTGCACACTGTATCCTTCACTTCCCTTTAAAGCAGAAAAACCCATAAAGCCTCAATTGCAAAAGGTGACCAGGATGATTGCTGCTGTAGAAATAAATCAAACTCCAGCAGATGATGACCTTTCAAAAGAATCTGAGACAAAGTGGGGATGTCTTCACAAAGGATAAATCCTGATAATGTTGTGCCATCATGAGGGTATGATGACTGAGGCAGGAGGAATAACACACTTACAGACTTATGCTCCTAATTAGTGTTGACTATAATTTCAAGACTAATGATAAGGCTTTTTGAAAATCAAATAAAATTCCATTTCAAGCGTAATATAAAATCATTTCACAGGTTCAGTGAGTCACTCGTAGCTTCTGGAGACACAGAGTAAACAATAAATATGCTAAATATCAGGATGCATGTCCATATGCAGAGATTTTTGTCAAACAGGTCTATGGGGAAGGGAACACAGTGCTTGGCCCACTTCCTATTCAAAACTTGGGCTGCAGAACGTCTGACAGGGCAGCTGTCCAAACTACACCCCAATCAGGCCGAATGCCATCTTTCTATAATTTCAGCTGCAAGCTGTCAAGCTAAAGAAAGCTCTGGCACCCCTGGGGAAAGAAGAAAACACCACCATTTACAATGGAAACAAAATGTTGGTAAATTTAGATGGAGGAAATTAAAATAGACATCACAAGCATGGCTGCTTTTCACCTTTCTTTGTACCTTTTTTTTACGCTACACTAGAGAAAATAAATTGTTAAAGAATCTGTCAGGAAGTGTACTTACTGCAGAGATGACTCTATTCTGGGAAGAGCAGCAGGTTAGGAGCTGGTTTCACTCAGACCATGTGTCTCAGTCTTGCTCTGAACTAATTTTAACCACTCAAATTCAGGTTCACATGATCTCAACCTTGTTTAATCCACACATCACAGCTTCTGTGAGCTTTTTTGAGGAGATGATATTATTTGATATCATGCAGTGAGTGTAATAGTAATACGATTTGGGGATATTTAAAGATAGGGAAGGAAGGCTGGGATGTGTTAATCAATGATGTGAGTAGCCTGATCAACCATTTGGGGGATGTATAGTTTGGTTCACGGTGTCATTTCTTGATTAAATTGGCTCCACAGCCTTTAATTTCTCCAGCAGGAGTTATCTTCTTATTCAATGAAAATCTATTTTATAGAGCACAACTCCCAGTTCACATACAGAGTTGGTTTCTAATGATGTGATGATGACAAAGTAATGGTAACAAGAGTCTACAGTTTTCCCTTACAAATGGAGGGTTCCTGTAGGATAATAAAAAATCATTTCAAAGAAGCAAGAAGAAATGTTTTTACTCCACTTCCAACATCTGAATCTGACTGAGCTCCTCTGGGATCAGGTGAAGCACAATGTTCCTGACATTAATGTGCTTCCAAAACTGTAACTGTCTCATACTACGGAGCAAAAATGGATTAAGATCCTGGCAGAACACACAGACTCTCCAACATTTCACATGCCAATTTAAAATATTGCGCATATGTACACACTCAATATGTAGGCTCATCTTTTATACTTTGCAGTGAGTTACATTTGCACTTTGCATAACCAGCTCAATGGAGACAAAAAGACACAAATATAGTCAAGAACTAGGGAAAAAAAGCAAAGACACAACACTTCAGCATGTTTTTCTCTTGAACAGCTTTGTCACATAATTTGCTTTTACCAAAATACTCTAAATAGCAGGAATGAGGATTATAAGGAGCATTTGAAAGGCAATGAAATGATCTGTCGTCGAGTGTATATTAAGACCTTGGTGTGGATCTGAATGACTGTGACACCTCTATAGGTGGGTAACCAACAAAGAGAGAGGGGAAAGGCTTTTTGTCCCCTTCCATCAACAATATACCGTAAACATATTCATGAAAGAACATAGATCTAATAAAGAAACTTGATACTAAACTCAACATGCACTATAGCAAAACAAGTCACTATATAAAATGTTAACGCACTGTCAATATGACACTGTTGGTATCAGTGTGTGTGTGTGTTGGATTTCAGGAGCGAGACTTGTGATTTGAAACTAGTCATTTGTAAAACTGTATTGCTTTTGTCTATAGAAAAAAGTAGGTTACATGGCAGAGAAGTAGTTATTGCTATTGCTTCACAGCATGAAGGGCTCAGGTTTGGCTGGAGCTTTTCTATGTGGATGTCTCTCCTTGTGGATGGGTTTTACCGGGTACTCCAGTTTCCTCCTGCAGTTCAAAAGCAAACATGTTGATTAATTTGAAATTCTAAATTGACTTTAAGTGTAAGTGTGGGCATTCATTGTTGTGTCTTTCTGTTTTAGCCCTGTGATGGACTGGCAACATGCCCAGGGTGTACCCTGCCATCAGCCCACCAAACACTGGAGATAGGCACCAGCTCCCCACAACCCTGCACAGGATTAAGTGGGAACAAAAAAAATGGTTGAATGGATACAGAACACGTCTTGCTCTTTTACCTGTATCTGTTTTATGCTCACCGATCAGACCTTTAGTCTGATCTTTTCAAGATAGACTTTTAAGTTTCTGCAAGACATTTTTCTTTTTTCAGTTCACAATACCAATACAGCACTCCTTAATACCTCTGCAAACAGTATGCATGTTAACCTAGTCACACAAAGCAGAAACTACTGCAGACGTGTTTCTCAGCACTTTCTTGTTCTATATGTATGTCTGAGAACAAGTTTAATCAAATCAATGCCCTGACAAGAGTGCAATGTGTGTTAATGACCTTTACACATGTGCAGTTAAATATAAAAATGGCTGCACTCTGAAAACGCATTGATGTTGTGACTTGTGACATCCCATCACTGATGTTGTGTTACTTTGTTTCTCACAGGTTGTAGCTTAATCATTTTTAAAGTCAGACTTTTGTTCTTAATGACAAATCTCTTTTTTTTATTGTACCTAATATAGAAGTCGTCATGCTGACCACATTTTACTGAATTCAAAGACAGACATAGACAGACACAGACAGACAGACAGACAGACAGACAGACAGACAGACAGACACAGACAGATACAGACAGATACAGACTGACAAGACAAAGAGAACCTCTGAAATACTACTGCTCACATGGGTCATTAATGGTCACTGATAGTGAGCAGTTTTTTTCTTAGTTATACTTTTTCTCCATATATTCAGCCTTGAGGCATGATCATTTATTGTGATCTTGTATATATAGCTGTCTAGTGCACAAAGTCTGTGTATTTCTTAGCTAACTCAGTGAGCTTAAAGCTAATTTTACGTGTAATAAGATAAAAACGGTCAATGCCTAGTTGAACTGACACATCATAGAATGCGTACATAGTTCTTTTTTCCTATAAAGAGAGGTCTTGCTACATGTCTTTTCTGCCACAGTCCTGTCTACTCATCAATAAGCTGTAGGTACCTTCGGAAGGCTATTTTAAGCCACAGCTCAGGTTCAATCTTTCATCTCTTTCTAAAGCAACATAAATCCATCAGTGAAAAAGTAAGTCAAACCACCTCTTCTGACATCTCAAACCATGACTGAACGGATGCTGTAGCTTTGCAGAATCACAGGTGATCTGTCATTGCAGGCAGGTGTTCTGTATGCTGCTCAGGGTCTTTTCAGACCAACATCTGCTCCCCCATCAGCCTTCATGTGAGTTAACACACACTCACACACAGACACACACACCTAGTCAGCTGTTGAAATCTTTTCTGGTCGATGCCCTCTCCAACCCTGCTGTTTATCTTCTTTACCTGACACAATCCATCTAAATATGGAGACAACAGAGTCAGCCCTGAGTATAAATGGTTTCTAAGTAGTAGAATTTGGTCTGGCTAGAGCGCGGCTTTGCTGTAAAGCTAAATGGCTGCACAGAGAATCCCAGCAGCAGTGGATGGATTGGCACAGTAACAATTAGTTACAGCAGAAGACACCAAGAGGCGTCTCTTGCTGTGAATATGCATGCCTTGGTTCTCCCTTCCTTTTCTCTGGGACTTAATAAAAATGCACGACTCAACAAGGGGCACTGAGCAAAAAGATTAAACTGGGGCTAAGCCACCAAACTGCTGGCATCTCCTGAATTTTACATCTCAAAGGCTTGGAGGCAAAGTCAATCCCTCTGACATACTCTGCAGGTCTTTCAGGCAGATCTGAACGTCGGCAATGGTATGTCTGAAGTGATGCAGGAAAGCCAATCCAATCAGCTTGCCAATGAACTGGAACAGGCCAGCAAAGCTCATCAACACTGCATCTTTTTTTTGTATGTGGGCAGGCCTCAGATAAGAAGCACCCCCCCCCCACACACACACACACACACACACCAGAAGAATTCTCGACATGAATCAACCAGGTGGACATAGACTCTTATCTACAGATACAAAGATGTAGGGTTGGAGGACCTAAACTGACCAAATGAGAAGTAATGCACATTGGCAGCAAAGGGTATCATCAAAGACTTTTAACTTTGGCTGAACTAGCAAGTAAAAGAGAAAGTAGCTAAAATTGATTTCTTAAGAAATTAATGTCTACTTACAGTGTAATTCTTAATAAAACATTTGACATAATGCACTACTTAAAACCTTTTGTGGACACAGCACAGGAATAGTTTAATATTAATTGGGTTGATGACATGAGCAGCAGGATATTTCTGGACAGTGCTAGACAGTTCAATTCTTTCTGTGTAAAGAGAGTTAATTTTGAGGTCTTAACATTTAATGTGGGATTCAGCCATCTGTGGTTTACGAAATAACCAGACAATACATTTTTAGTTTTACACGTTTTAACCTTTGTTCAGGCCAGGGATAGCTTTAGGGAAATGAAGGTTAAAGCCACTTTTTTTCCCAATTCATTTTTTTTAGTAGTGTCAATTCACAGCAAAAGTCATCTCAGGCACAAAGCATACAAACAAACAGGTTCAATTCCAAGAGATCCAACTCAGTTGAAAACATCCAGATTCAAATCCAGTCGCAGTCAATCAATCCAGTTCTAATCCACTACATTCAGATTCAGTATATTACAAAATGCCAATTTAGCAAAAAGCTGGCAATCTGGAAACAGGAAATCTGTGTTAAAACTTCACTTTGACACAATCTTCCATCTTGACAAAGCATGAGGCAGCAGGTGACAGTGGAAAGGAACAACAGCTTTTTAACAGGAAGAAACCTCCAGCAGAACCAGGCTCAGGGTGGCCAGCCATTTGCCTCAATTGGCTGAGGGCTGAAAAAAAACAAAAAAAAATAAGCAAGAAAAACACAAGACCATTTTGTCAGATGATATTCCTAAAACAAAGACAAAAGGGTAATGGCTGCACTAATTACAACCACAAATATGGAGAGAAAAGAGTAAAGACAGCAGAGAAAAGAAATGTGGTCAGTTTGTCCTCCAGCAGTCTAAGTCTATAAGGAACATGATTGAGGGGATAACTCAGGATAACCCAAGGCAACCCTAACTATAAAATATACCACAAAGGAAAGTTTTAAGCGGTTTGACATTGTAGTATGTAAAACTTTAATAGACTTCATTCATTGAACAAACTCAAACAGCATTCATACAGTTTTAAACAAAAATTTTGCCTGATCTGTTAGCGGTCTGAGTATGTGTTGGAAATGACTCTCAGATACAACCACACCAAATTCCAGCTCAGTGTCTCTAAAACTGACTAAGTTATTGGCATTCTTGTGTTAGCAAAGGTCAGTCTTGAATTGGCTGAGTTAATAAATGTCCACCCGGTTCAAGGTGAGTTACTTTCTGAGTTTTATTAAAATCCGTTCAGTGGTTCACGAGATATTTTGCTAACAAACAGACAGGCAAACAAACATGTACACAAACACATGATCTGCCTTTCATGGCAACAGGCAATTAAACTGCATGACTCATTTTGCACTTAGTTTTTCCTACGTAGAATTTATTTTCAACACTTTCATTTAGTTTCTCTAATGGCTTTTTTCTTTTTACTAAAAATTACCAACTCATAATATTTTGACTCATTTAGCGTTTCACTGCAGAAAATGACATCACACTTGGAAAACTGGGCAAACCAAATAAAAAAGAATAGGTTAGCTCATTGGGAAAACTGATTCATTTTTCTCCGTCACCATCATATACGGTGGTGACAGTATTGGTATGACTGTGTGCAGACTACCATCTGCTTCTATTTCACATTCACTGAGCATCTTTATTGCAGTCAGGAAGGGAAGGATATATCATTCTTCTCCAGCCATATGTATTCATCAGAGGAAGAAAGCTTTCACTTGATATTTCGAAATGAGCCATGTTACTCAGTCCGCGTACAACATCAGATTTCCAGGCTCTTTGTAACACTCCCTCCTGTTCCTGTGGTCTTCTCCAGCTCATCCCTTTTAACTTTTTTCATGAAAAAAGGGATTCATTATTTGAATACATCCGCTTTTGCTAATTTGTAGAAGAGTGAAACGAAGACGGATGCCCTCTCTGACCTAAATCCGCTGCGTCTAATTACGCCGTCTACGTTTTTTTTTAGGTCGTACCTGGTGTCACAGGGCTTCACTGTAGCAATGTTAAGTGGCACATTTAATGGTTTTTCTCCTTACGATAAAAAATAAGTAGTGCACTGAATTAATGATCAAAATTAACTGCATAAATGGGCAGAATCATTTACTACCCCGATAAAGAAAGGTGATATGAAAATTTAAATGGATTCCGGATGTGGTGATGTTATATTATTATTTTTATCACTTGCTTTTTAAGCTTGTGCTGATTTCTTTTTACTGTATTCCATTCATAATCTTCCACAAATACAGAGGTTCCTAAAAGTACAGTTGCAGTCAGATGTTTACATACACCTATCATGGGCATGAATACTTTGAGTTTGGGCTTTTGTTGATTGATTTGAACCACTCTTGTTCCAGGGTGCAAAAATAACATATGCATGTATGGTGTACAATAATTCTAACATGGAAAAAGAGTGGTTCAAATAAATTGTTAAAAGCCCCCAAATAATATGACATCAGACCCACATAAACCTCTGACTGCAAACGTATATATAATTGTTGCACTACAGTCAACAACTTTCACTGTAATTTGAAGATTGGTACATTTTTTGTACTATGTCTGTATTTTTGTAACAACCTCATCAACAGTGTTAAATATATATATATTTTTTTATGAACTGGTATAAAAAAGTATACCCATTAGAAATTAACCGTAAAAGAAAAAAATATAAAGGCTGAGATCAACTCAAGGATTTAGTTTGTCTTTTTTATTAAAGGTGCAATTATGTTCATTTACATATCACAGATAATGGTGAACATTTAAAGTTAAACAACCATGTATGGAGTAACAGATCACTGTTTACCTCTTTGATTGCTTGAATCCACAAGGTAACATATAGTCAGTATCAAGAATTGGTGGTGATCTTTTTTATGTCATGTTCTTCTTTTCAGGCCTAACCACTTAAACAAGGTGCCTAATTATGTTGTTTAGATCATTAAGTTAAAATTCTAAAGTATTTAGTTTTCTGTATGTTAGCCAAAACAAAATACATTTAGGGACCCCTCCGTAGAATCGCCAGTTTACTGTGGTGGAGGGGTTTAAGTACCCCCATGACCCTGGGGCCTACGCTGTCTGGAGCATCAGACCACATTGCAGTTTGTAATTAAGGTTGTATCTCCTTGACTTTTGCCTCCACATTTTTATAACACAATTAGATACATGTTTCTATATTATTTGTTAAAAAAAAAAAAAGATAACATATACAGTAAATAAACCAACATTTTTTTTTTTTTTGAGGGACAAAGAACTCTTTCAGTATTTGAAGGTTAACTCAGTTAACACACTGTACTTATCTTGCATAACCAAGGCTGACCACAAAATAGTCTATGTCCAGAAATCGTTGTACTATCAACAGTTGATTACTGGCGAGGTGTGATAACACAGTTGTATTCAAGTGTATTTTCTCACACAAAAAGGTGAGAATTCAAATCTCAGTTTAGTAGAAGCCAACTCAGTACAGTTCAGTACCACTTATTTAAAGGTTATCAATGAAATGTCTCCAAAAACTTCTCATGTAGAGCAGACAGTGAATCAGAAGACTAACTGGTAATTTTTTGAAGGTCTCGATGCAAATATATGGAGCTCAAAAGTCTCTCTCTGGATAAGTACCAGATTAAAATAAATACTTTTGTTGCTCCTATGATACGAATGTCTAATATATCTACTTATGTCAGACTAAAAAAAACCGGGAGAGACGTATCTTGCAAAAGGTGAGTAAACTGAGTTGAGACGGATTTAAATGCCTTTATAAAGTGAATTTCAGTCTAACTCCCCCGACACTGAGACTTTGCTTTACAAGAGAAGCTGACGTAGAAAGCCCAAGGCACTGAAAATGAAGGACTGTTAAATAATTTTTGTCAGCAAGGGCTTCAGACTTGAATTGAAGCAGACAAGGCTTCAAAAAAGCAGGGGAAATGCCCCGTGGAAACAAATGTGTCATGTTCAACACCTTTCCAACCCATTTTTATCAGGTTCTCACACTGAATGCGCAGGTGCTTAGCCTAATCCTGGAAAACATACACACGCATGCATTCTCTTTAAGACCACCACAAATAAATATTTAAACACACATTTTTAATACACTTATGTGATGAGCTTTCTCTATAATGAGATCAGTGAGTTTAGCTTTCTTGACTTTAAGTAATACGTGTAAAAAACAAATGTTAGAAAGTTGAAGGTTAGACAGAAGTTTGGTTGTTGCTGAAGGCCACTTTGAGACTCATCACTTCCGTTTTTCACTCACCAATCAACAACCCCCTCAAATCATCAGAGAGCGTTTAATTCCCTTCAATTGCATATCTGAATGTCTTGACATTTGTGGGAGCTCAATCAGTAAAAGACAAGGTGAAACAATTGATTTGGACGATGTTAGATTGGATCAGGACTGGATGTCCTGCTGAGCTAATCCAATTTATCACCAATCCATTAAACTGGGGCTGTCTTCAGCACAGGGATATTTCAAATTGACTTTTGTTGAAAAAAAAATTGTAGATGTTGATAATACTGTCAGTGTGATCACAAACCTACATGTATAATTTTATTATACTTCAGTTAGTTTATTCCATACTGGACCATTTTTTGAAACTGTAGTGTTTATGTTTGCTGGCCTAGCTGAGGAGGAAGATAGAGCAATGATACTGCACAATTTGAAGATTTGAAAGACACTATGTGTATGCTTAAAGGTCAGATTACATTATATTTCAAATATCTTTAAAAATGGTAACTTGTGGATGTAATGTAGAAGAAAATCCCACAAATTTCTAAATTTTATTGTTAGCTATGTGTCATCAAAAACATACTAAATAATTCCTAGAACACAATATCTGTGCAATATAAATGCTGACCTTTCATCAGTGCTATTAATTACCTATTTTTGATCACCAGAGGTTAGAGAGGCGAGCCTGTGATTAGGAGGCTGCAGGTTCGAATCCCCAGACTGGCACAACATTTGGGTAGGGAAGGTGAAGGGCCCACATCTGCCTCCACCCTAATTAGCTTCACTGTGGACCCTTGAGCAAGCCCCATAACCCTCCAGCTGCTCCCTGGTGCCTTAGATGGCAGCCCTCTGTTCCATGTGTGTGTGCTCACATATGCAGTGGGAAAAATGCAAAAAATGAATTTCCCCATTAGGGATTAAAAGAGTATGATTAATTAAATGTTGGCTTTACATTAAGTCAACTTTTGCTTGGTATGACTGGGCAGGCAGAAACTGTGATCACGACTCTTCATACCCAACCTCCCATTATCACTGTCACCGACACACACAAATAAACGTGGTACAACAAGCTAGAGCACCAACCCTTACCCTTCAACACTGCCTGAACTCAATTACGCAAATTGTTTTTGTCATTTCTTTTGGTACAGTGTTTTGTTTTGTTTTTTTTAGAAATGGTTCTCAAGGACATTGCTTACATCTTTAGACGTTAGCAGCCTTTTGTTTTGTTCACTGTCAGGATGATCCCATACAGCTTAATTAATTTTGAGTAGACCAGTATCTAACAATGTTTTGTGTTGTTTTCATCCAGGTGTGCCTCTACAGCACTGGCACTGTGTTTGGGATCATTGTCATGCTGAAAAATTATGCTGTTGCCAATCAGTTGCTTTCCAAATGGTATTGAGTGGTGGACTCAAATCTGATGGTACTTACTGGATGAAATGCAGCCCCAAAGCAAGACAGGGTTTAATGACCCATCAACTCTATACATTCTCTCTTGTACCTTTCCACTGGCATCCTTCATACATGCTAAAGATAATCTGAAACAATATTTCAAACTTGGATTCATCACTATTAAGAATAGCTTGTAAATACCTACTGTTCCACTGAGACCATTTCTAATGAGACCTTAGTCATGGTTCAGCAGCAGTTGGACCCAGGAATGCAGACCCCACACAAGAGGAGCTTGAGTAAACTTAAAACGTTATTAAACAAAACCAAACAAGCTGATGTGGCAGCAAATAACTTACAGAAAGTTGTGGAAAACATGGCAAAACCAAAGAGTAAACAGACATGGTATGTAAGCACAAACAATGACAAAAAGCTGAATGGGTGGAGGCTGAGAGAATATAAGGACAGGGGCTGACGAGTAGAGTCTCTGCAGCTATGACTGATGAAACACAGAACAGGTGTAAATGGGTGTGGCAGGCTGACTGTGGAAAAGTACTGACCGAGGGGAAAAAGGCTGACGGCACATCGGAGAACACAGGTAGGGAAAGGAACAACCCAAACACAAGGAAAACACAACAAAATAAACTTCAAACTGAAAAAAATATTCAGAAAACACAAATCCTGACAGCTTTAGTAAACAGTAGAAGGATCAAAATGAAAGAACATATAACATTCCTCATGTCCTGTGACTTCATTTTTTAGGGACTTTCAGATAATGTTCTTGTTTATGCTAAGATGAGTGATACGTGTCTGAAAATGGGCAAGTAGCAGAACTGAACTAAACACGAGTGCTAAATGTGCTAAGAAAAACATCAAAACTCCTTCATAAATTCTGGAGAAATATGACTCTAATATTTATGACACTAAAATAATTTCACTAGTTTCAAAACAGTGCTAGAAAATGTAAAAGACTTAAAACTGTGTGCTTCTGATTTGTTTTGATAGCACATTGATTTTCCTTTCGCACATTCCTGAGGCTGAACCTGCCCTGGAGCTCTTGAGGGATTAAAAACCACAACACTGGTTTCCAGCCCTGCAGCATCTCATTAGAGCTGTTTTGCTTTACAATCACAAACACCAACAGCTAAAAAACAAGACAGTTTAAGTTGTGCTGGTTACTTTTTCTAGGAGTTTGGCCGATTTTGTTAGTCATCCAAATTATTGACAACCAAGGGTCCAGTCCAGGAAGCAGAGTTTTAGTCTTACACGCCTCTCTGCTGCTTTTCCTCTGTTACACATCCAAACCTCCCACTGAAACAGTGTCAGCTCACCTACAGCCCAAATTAAACAAACCAAAAATCAGCTTTAGAAAAATATAACCTTAATAAGATATAAATAAACACAGTTATTTAACCAAAACAAACAAACAAAAAAAAAACAATAAATGTGAATTATTGAACAAAAGATCTCTCTCCTCTAAGTCTCTGTTAGTTAAAGATTTGATAAATGATCATCAAATTGATTTATTTTGTCTAACGGAAACCTGGTTAACAGAAACCTGGCTACAACAGGAGGATTTTGTTAGTATAAATGAATCCGCTCCTGCTACTTATCTAAATTTTTGTGTTCCTACAACAACAGGTTGAGATGGAGGAGTAGCTGCTATTTTTCAGTCAGGATTATTGATTAATGCTAAGCCAATTATTAGTTATAACTCTTTTGAGTCTTTGACCCTCCGTCTTTCTCATCCAAAATGGAAATCAGAAAAATACTTTTACTTGTTATATATACCA
>JAOXNZ010000044.1:18483355-18513180 GCA_028566095.1 Kryptolebias brasiliensis | reverse complement strand
AAACTAACAATTAAAAATCTGGCATGCTGATTTTGATTGCCAGTCTGTCAAACGGCTCCTATTGAAAGAGTTTTTTGTTGTTTTTTTTCCAAACAAGCTGTAATTGTATGTTATCTTTATGTTAAACGCTGTGTATTGAAAGACTGAATAAAGCCACCAGGTTCTAAAATATTGTCCTCTCAGACATACCTCTCCGTTAGTCAGGGCCCAGAAAACAAGCATATACGCACATATTTCATAACACACTACAAATATTTTCAGGGATTTGTTTTCCAACTTGCTTGCAAACTAATTAACTGTGAGTAACTTTGATATGAATAGCATCATCATGTGTTTGCCTGTGATGTCATTTTCTGTACCGCTATGCATGAAGTGTATATCTGACACACAGAAAGAAGTGTCTGAAACTCTGAATGAAGCAGGAAGTTGAGCTGAACACCTTTAATTCAGCCTGCAGATTTTGCAAATGTCTTTGAAAAATTGGGATTATCAGTAAAAAAGAAAAAATAACCAGTTGGCAACGATTTGCTGAATTCTTTGGATTGATCTAAATTAGCATCGTTGTTCACTTAAAGAGGATCAATCGAAAACAAAGTGAACCTTTACATTACTCGTTAGGGAGCTGAACATGTAAATGACTGCTGAATTTAACATGGAAGCAAAAAAAAAAAGAGCCCATTAATAGCTGTGTTTGGCAGAAAGATAAAACACAAGAATCAAAGAGGAAATGAAAAGCTATTTCACACCCAAAAAAGGGTCTCAAAAATATTACTGTGCTGTGAGATAAAGTTTTGGCCCTACTGATTTATTTGCTGCGATGATTTCAAAAACAAACCAAGTCTTTCATGTTTCAGGCAAATGTGGCCCATCAGAGCGGCTGAAAATGATAAAGTGTGAAAGTTACACCCTCCTTCTCCCCGATGACCTCCTGTCTAGACCCAGGCATTCTACCCATCACAGCCAAGGTCCTAGTTCTGTCCTTTCCATTATTAGCCCTGGTGGCTAACATGAATATATTTATATTTGTGCGTGTGTGTGTGCACGAGTGGGTGTCATTACTTCTTCCCTCATCTGACGGTTTTGGGTTAAACTGTGTTATTATTAAAGCCCTTACAGAGCCGCTTCCTGCCTGCCTTCAGTGACAACCTTCTTAACTATAAATCAACTGCCTTAGCGCAGTAAATCACACTGAATCAGTGTGTATTTCATACAGTACGTGTGTGGGTGCCTGACCACTACAGCTGTGCTCTCACACAAAGATGACAGTGCAGCTGTGAGCAAAGAAAGGCGAGTGAACTTTTCAAGCAACTTGGACAAAATAAATGATAAATTATAAATAAAGTGTATGATTTACTTGTGATTTAAAGAAAATACATGAATAAATCTGTGGCTTATCTTTATGGTCTTTATATCTGTAGCTGAAACACACACACACACAGTTCTCTGCTGCAAGAAAACTGAAAACAAGCATGTTAGACTACTAAAGATTAGTTATGTGGGATGGTGGGATGAGTTCATCTCCTGGAGACCAAACTGGATAAATAATGCTGTCTGGAATAAATGACTCCTCCTGTGCAGTAGTGATGGCCCATTCTGTGTCTATTTGTGATTGTGTTGACACCCCCTGCTGGGCTGAAGACATCACTACCACGCCAAGAGCAAAGCTCGCTACAAGTGACAATGTCCCACATCCAATCCCACACCCAGCCGGGACACAACATGCTGAAGTTAATGAAACACTCAAATGAAACCGATGCCTTCTGCCAGTGTGATATTACAGCAAACAAGCACATGTATGAATACAAAATATAAAAATGTTGAATATACCCCACTGGGCTGTGCACCCTTAGTTTAAAATGCCTCTTTTATGTAAGTGGAAAGTTAGGGGACAGAGAGTCTTGACAGCTGTAGATTTGCCAAGCCAAAGAGAATGAGAAGAATATATACACCACACAGCTACTGGAGACGCAGCAGACCTAAAAAAAAAAAGAGAGAGCCATTGTTTGCCCACAGCAAAACAATTCAGCTCGAGCTATGAGGGAAAAAGAAAAAAAAAAACATCAGGATCAATAGAGAATTGCAATTAGCCCGCATTGGCAGGAGTACCGCCAGATTAGACACAGGATGTCAATTCCATTTCCTGCACTATTGGGCCCTCAGACTTGATTGGTTCATTGTGTAATTGAAGCAATTCACATACAGTTTGGTGAGATTCTGTACTGTGAAGGTTAAAATAAAATAAAATAAAAAGAAACAAAGATGACAAAAACACTCACATATGAGGTTTAACACCATTAAAGAGAGTAAAAGGGTTGGAAAAAGTAAAAGAGGCACATTTGGGGCATAAATTTGAGATAATAATAATAAATGATGTTTTAGCTATACACATTTTTGGATTAAAAACAAAATCAACAAAATTTTAAGTTGTTCGTGTGGTGTAAAAACATACCAGTAAAATAACTTCACAGGTCTCAACTGCTCCTCTTTTAAATTTCTGACATTATGCTCAGCTTTAGATGTTTGCACCACAGCAATTATGTTTCTTTGTTCAGGGTGAAATAAATTTACCACAAGAAATGCTTCAGTGCTGCGAAAACGACACATCGTGCCACTGAAAAGAAACATGACTCTGTATTCCCTTGCCAGGTTTTCCACTGGGAGGGAGGTCTTTTACTTTACCAGTAAATATTCGTGACAAAATGTAAAACTCCTGACTTGCCAATTATAGGGCTTACCTTTAACTATGCCCTGGCCTTGCAGTACATCCCTTGAAATCAGCACAGAGTGAAAGCTTTGTGAGAAGCCAGGCCGACAGGGACCTTTGGAGGCATGCTCCGCATTATTCCTCTGAAAGGAAATAAAAATACAGTGTAAGACATCAATAAACATAGATTCCATTGATTTATTTTTTTTCTTTCTTTCTTTTTTTTCTGGTTGGCCATGTGCCTTGGAACAAAGCCGCATATAAAACAGCAGTAAGCAGAAAAATAATCAACAAGTTTATCAGTTTCATACTCCTGCTATAGGCACACTGCTGATTAAATCGTCCCTCAGTCCAGTGTCAGTAATAAAAAATGTGCCGTATAACTGGTTCCATAAAGAAAGCAGCAAAATGAAATGAGGACAGATTTAGTTTAAGTATTTTGCTCAGGGTTAAGTGAGACACACAGAGAACACACATCAAAGGAAACTGCATGAATGCAGCATAATTTTCTCCCTTCATACTGTGGCTTTTTATTTAGCAGAGGGGGTTCAAATGACTGAGTGGAGGGGGAGTGCATGTGTTTGAGAGTGTGTGCACTGAGACAAACTGTCTGCAGACAACTTTGCTCCCAACGTTTGGTGCTCTGTGATGGTCAAATTAAACGATCGGTCCCACTACAGTTCTGTATGTGCCCAACACACACATGAATGCAGACTATAGACCAGCAGGATGGGTTGAAATTTAAAGGATGGTTTAGAATATCTAATACTGGCAAAGAATAAGGCGAAAATAGCACATTTCCATGCTATTATCCAAATAGTAAGTAAGGCGAAAGCTTAATTCTGCGCAGCAGAGAGAACGATGCAAGGGCTACTTGGAGTGCCATTTGGGAAATCCCACAGGCGCAGACTTCATTTAGGTTTTATTGATTAAACCACAAGAAAAAAAAACTCCTAAGTTGAACTTTTTTACAAGATATTGCTTTTGGCTTACAAATGAAGGCAGCCGAAGTTAAATTAAGCCAGATGATTAAATTAGTTTGATAGGAAATAAAGGCATCACCCTGGTGAATAGACAGTGCGTAATTGAACTTGTGTAGGATATTGCTGTCCTGCAATGAAACGGCAGCGATTTGGTGAAAACCCTTACAAAGTAGACAGCGTTAGGTCCTTAAGTGTTACTTTTTAGTTGTTGTTATTTGTTGGAAATCCATTAGGGAACCAATTAGCGTGGAGGACTTGGAGGAAAATAACGAGCAAGCGTTGCGCTCGGTGCTGCAGCACACCGCAACGATTCTGTTTGACTGCAGGACTTTTCTTTAGAGCTTATCAAAAAAAGAACGAAAGAAAGAAAGCTGTATCAAATAAAATAAAACCCTCACCCAGAATGTGTGAAGAAGAAGGGCTGCTATCAGGACCACAGCGAAGTCACTTCTCATTGTGGCGAGCGAGGCGAGTCCAAAAGCTGCCTGGACGAGGATGGAACCAGAGAGAGAGAGACGGGCTCGGTTCGGTATTCTTCCTTCCCGGTGTGTTTAGTTTCCTCCCTCACTTGGTCGGACTGTTTGCTCCTCGCGCTCCGTGAGTGTGCTGCAGCTCTGCCCCGAGTTCTCCCCGGCTCTCTCATCTGCAGGTGAGCGCTCCGCTCAGCACCAAGGCGCAGCCAGCGTCACTCACTCCAACCCCTCCTATCAGCCGGTGCAGGAAAACTCCACACACACGCACTTAAAGACACACTCGTCGGAGCCGTTTGAATCCCACAACCACACTACTGACGTCTCTCCAAGGGGCTGAGTCCCCCTCTGATGGCGGTCAACCTGCTTTCCGGTTGAAATTGAAAATGTCTGTGATGCCAAACGTACAGTGAGACAAACTCACTGATCCATGAGCATCAGCTGCCATTCATCAATCACTGCAGCTTAGGCTCATCATTAGATTCATTGCGCTAAGCACACACAAGAACCCAAAATGTGACATGGTTGCCTTCCCTCTCTTGTGAAAAGTCTACAGTAGTGTGCACAGACAATAAGTGTTTTCTGTAAAATTCTGCAGCAAAACAACAATAAATCTGACCTATTTCAGCACACTTTTATGTTGCAATGAACCACTTTAAGTTGCAAGCAAGGCTTCCTGCTTTAAAGGTATTTATTGCAAACTATGAAATCAAACATAAAAAAGTTGTCCCAAAATATATCAAATGGTGCAGTTTGAAAGAGTTTACTTTAGTAGTTTCCCGTATATACTGATATGCAATTCAGAAATGCAGGTTTACACTCAATTGAAACAAAGCACTTTTTCGTGGTAAGGTAGGACCCAAGGTTGCAGAACCACTCGAGGACAAAATGCACAAAGTGATTTTAAAAAGAAAAGAACAAAAATCCTGGCGAGGCAGCAAAATACAAGAGTAACCAAAAACACAAGGAACATACAGACAGCCAGACAGGAAATGGAACAAACTGACTGACTGCAAAGAAGTGAGTACGGAAAGAATGAACAGGCTCGGTCTGATGAAGTGAGTGATGACAGTCGAGCTTAATGAATATGAGGAACAGGTGTAGAGAAACACGGGGGAACACAAGAGAGTTCAAAACAGCAGGAAAACACAACGGACAAACAGCATCAGAACTGAAAAACAGTAAATAGTAAACACCATAAACACAGATCCTGACACCTGTCTTTTTTTATCTCAATACTTTAATCAACAAATTTGAGCATAATAGCACCAATACATCAAAACTGCCTGATTTCTCTATCCCACACAGCTCTTCCTTGGACACTGTCATTGATCTGTTTTCAGTCACTTCTGCTGTTATGTGGGTAAATAAACACACATGGTAGTTGGCAGCCGGTCACAAGTTTTGCTTACAAAATTTTAAGGTCACATTAGCCATTAATATGAGAGAAAGATTGTTCAAGTTTGTGTATTGCTTCATGAATTTTTGGAGGGTGAGCAGTTTTTATGACATTGCAATTAGTGTCTTTAAATAAAAAGGTGATATGTCTTTGTAAAAAAAAAAAAAAGAAAAGAGGAACAAAAGCAAATGAACAAGAGAAAAAAACATCAAAGGCACTTTATAGAAGTTGTGAAAAAAAAATGCTGTTAAATAATGTGGCAAAAATTTTAAAAACATTTTAATACTTGCTTGTATACATACTTCTTTTTTAAGCTTAAGCAAGAAGCCCTGGTTGCAAATAAGAACCATAAAAACAGCACTTTTGTGAGACATACAAGCAAGCTTTAAAATCACTCAGCAGATGTTAAACATTTTGAGTTATTCTAAAAATTGTGGCAGGTGTAGGTGCACAACAGTATGCAACTTCCACAGTAGCTTTTTTAAAAAAGAGAATAATTGCATGAAATATTTCCTCTGTCTGTGACAAAGTTTTTTTTTCAATTTAGAAACCATAAGTTCTGTATTCAATAGCTTTTAGAATATTTTTGTTATACAAGTAATGTGTTACGCTTGTCTTTATGTAAAAATGTAAATGCCAGCACTGGACTTGGGTCATTTTATGGGCTTGCCTTACCAGAGCTTACTTTCTAAACTCCCCTCTTACTGAGCCATTTTCTATTTTTTTTTTACTTTTTCGTCTTTTATACAAATCAAACATCATTTTTGAGCTTAAGAATATGAGAAATTTTATCAAAAGAGCAGATGAGCAAATGTCAGTTCAATAGTTTTTTGTTTTTTTTACTTGAACCAAAATGCTTCACACATCCTGAGCTTAGCTCTCTTTCATTGTGCTTTCTTTACCTAAAATCATCTACTGAATAAAAAGGGCTGACAAGGCCATGCTGACTATTTACCTTGGTCTTGTGTGAATGCAGGTCAGTCTGTTACCTACATCTTACTAATAGCAGGGGGTTTGAACAGTACCTTGCACATAAGGCTTTTACTTAAAAAAAAAATCAAGAAAAAGTAAAACAGTACAATAGAGTCTGGCCTTTTTAGCTACTTCTGGTTTTTTATATTCTTCTGTTTCTGACTGGCAGACTAGCTTCTATAGCTGCTTAGTGAATTCATGGTCTCTTTATAGAATATGACCTTGTATTTTTGTGGGTAACAGATCAGCCAAGTTCCTCTGTTTTCCATCCTTTATTTTTACTCTTTGTTTTTAGTCAAACTTTTTAATCTCAAAAGGAGCTGCAACATTTCCCATGGCTCATTTTATTTCTTTATTTTCTTTATTACAGCTGTGTTAGTCATTGTTTAATAACAGGACCCCCAAGGTGGCTGACCATAAGGACTGTAAACAGAAGGTGGTAGGTAAAAGCTTTATTTCACAAGAGAATGTTACTGATTCTGATTTTGTTCCAGGTTGGGGAGAATAAAAGAGTTCTCCCCAAGTCAGGACCACAGCTGAGTTCCAGGACCCCAAGTAGTACAGATATGACAAGGAAGATAGAGCAGACGATTGAGAGTGAGGAGGCAGGTGAGCCTGGAATGATGGAGCTGGAAGATTCTCAAGAGGAGTATGAAGCAACAACAGATTCTTTGTCATCAAAAAGGATGAGTAATCTCAGCGAGGGAGACAACAAAGTAGTCACACTGAGGAACTCTTCAAGAGAAAACACAAGTCAGTAAATCTCAGAAGAATTCTCAGAAAAGGTTCATCATTAGAAGTTCCAAATATATGTGAGGCCAACGATCACTGAGGTGACTTAAAAAGTCCAGCAGTGAGAGACGTTTCAACTCAAAGCATCCACTTGAACAACTTGGTGAAAGGGAAAGTAACTTAATGTTTCATACAAATTCAGAGCACCAAATGGTTTTCTGTAGTTCCACTGCTTAATAAAGTAAAATTCACTTGAATGCAGCAGTGCAAGTCCTTTGATTCATCCGGAAAAAACAAACAAACAAACAAAACAAACTACTGTTCACCAAAACGTTGTTTTTTTTTTGTTGAACTTCATTTTTGTAACTACAGCTGATTTTGATATATTTGAAATTTTTTATGCAAACACTAAACACTCTCATGTGGATTTGTTTCACAGGGTGACTAAACAACCTTGATCCAGTCAGTGAATAAGAGCTCATTGTTCCCAGCTTTTTTTATTACAATGTAACAGCTGACGTCTTTACAGAGTGCAGTGTCTAAGTACTAACCCTTTTTAGTATTTGTTCCAGCTCCTTCAAAAGTGGATTGGTGCTACCGGATTACAGTGATATTTGAAGTCATACCATGCATTCTGGGTCAGATTAAGATTTAAGCTTTGACTTGGTCACTCCAACACTAATAAATCTTCCTGTCTGAACTTGCACAACTGTTGCTTTTGGTAAAACGTCTACCAAGTTTCAACTCATTGGAAAACTGAAACAAATTTTCCTCATGAGTTTCCCTGTACTTGGCTCCATCCATCATTCCTTCAGTTATAACCATCTACCTATAGGGTCAACCTTTTACAGCAGCTCTAAATGTACTCAGATTATGAGGCAAATTGACTGAAGCTAATCATTAGGCTGTTGAAGGTAAGAATATTGAAAACAAAATATAAAGTGACAAACATAAAGTCTAAAACATCAAAAGATAAATAAGTTGTGCAAAACCTCTCACAAAAAGCACATCAAAGTTTATTATAGTCTAACAATATCTTGTCTTTTTAAAACGAATCATAAGAACAATTTGGGTATTTATTTCTTGTTTAGGTTAGCAGTTGTCTCACTTTTTTTCTTTCCTTGTCATTAAGTTAACCACAATGTTCTGAAAACATCCCTGATAATAACTTCATAGAACAGCTCTTATCTCCTTGACTATTGTGCCATCAAACAAAACCTAACTAATGAATGCAAATAGCAGTATTTTTGTTTTTAATGATAGAGATCAATGTTTTACATTTTATTTGGTTATTTTCCAGAAATAAACAGAAATGGAAAAATGAAACTGAATGAAGGTTTAAAGTCCAGACAAGTATCTTTCTCATCCAAAATGGAAATCAGAAAAATACTTTTACTTGTTATATATACCAACATTTTTATATATATAATAATAGCTTCATCCAGGGGTGAGTACTTTTGCAAGGCACTGTAAAAAAGTTCTCACATCAAAGCTTAGAGGTTTGCCACCTTTTCAAAGGTTCTCTGTTGGCTGATTATCCATGCTGATGTAATATATACAATGCAAATGACAGTTTGCATCCATTGATATCACATGTGCACCTCCTCAGCAGTAAAATACAAAGAAAGGAGAGGTGTCTCCAGACACTCTTTTACAAAACACCTTAAGCCGGGACTTAGACGCCTTCTGTCCATCTTGGTGTGATATCTGAATGGACATATGGTCTGTGCAACCACCCGGTCACAGGATTAAACAACAACAAACAGGTTTATTACCGAGGGAAGATCAATGATGACGCAAAGCAACTTTGAATTGGTTAACCACAAAGAGGATCACTAAAATTAGTTAGTTTGTCATGTTTTGAAAACCATATGAGTGAGACGTCCATCTCACATTTAATGTGTTGCGTGCCATGCCTTGCTTTTTTGGTTCCACAATGCTTGCTTCATTTCTGAAAGTTGACATCTGTGCAAGACATGGCCAGTTCAGTTGGTGATTCATGAATGCCCAGAGACAGCATAAAGACAGACTGGTTTTTGCAGCCATTTTGGAGAACTGTTTTTTGTAAAAGCCTTTATACTCAGTGCTCTGTCTTATCAAGAAAGTGGCACTGACAATAAAAAAATCATAAGGCATTTTTACCACATTGTTACATAATTTCTGCTTTTCCATCTTTGCTGAATAGCTTTTTAACGGCCTCCTTTTTCACATTTTTTAGGCTAATATGTGCCAAATGTTTTTCAGGTAACAGGATCGATTGCCTGCAAGCCAGCTTAGCAACAACACTCTTGAGGAGCCCTATTGTTGCACATTCAGATTTAGTTTTAACACTGTCTTTCTAAAATAGACAAGAGCTGTTAGACAATATCAGAATGTCAGCTTAAGTTCCTACATCAGTACATATCAGGCTGTTTGAACAAAGCAGAATGTCTCTTTTTCAGCATTTATTGTTGTATTTGTTCTACTGTCTATAAAATACAAGACCTATTGATAACAGTATTGTCTTAAATTTATATTTGGAGTTTTCCAGCTTCTGTTTTTCAGGTTTTACAGTCTTTGCATATCTGTGCAGAGTGACTGTTTCTAATACATTTTCCAAAGGGATATTGAAGTTTACCTGACTGCTGTTATCTTTGTGAATATCGTGTTTTAGCCAGTTTGTTCAGGGGTTACCTGCCTCTTTCATATGACAGCTGTGATTGGCTCCAGCCTTTCTGCATCCCTGAGCACAATAAAGCAGATACAGAAAATAAATTATCACAATGTACACCTACAAAGTAATACAATTATTGCTTGGCAATGTATTCCTGAAATATTTTATTAAAACCTGCAAAACTGAACTCAGTTGCGTGAACAGTTATGTGATTTTGTTGAATAAATGAATTTTGGGACAATTTTTTTTTTTTTACAATTTCCAAGCAAACACATCTTGAAGTGTGCATATGTGGGGTTTCATGTGCTCTGTGCACATAAAATTCATTTTTTTGTACTATTTTCCTTTTATTTTTATGCATTTGCATGCCAGTCTTGACTCTTTAGGTCCCCCTGGAAAAACTGCTTTAATCTCAACTTGCTTACTCAACTGATAAACAAGGTCAAATACAGTCAGTATAAGTTAAATATGAGGTTAATTAAAATGATAAACACTGTGTTACATTACGTTTGTTTGTACTTGCCTCAGTGTTGATACTGCTTGCTTGATTCCTGTATGGTTCAGATGAAAATGAAAATAAATAAATAAAAGAGTACATTACACTCATGCTGTAGCTGTTACTAATGTGCTGATGGGATGCTGAATAGGATTTGCTTTCTGAATGTTTCAAAGCAAAGAACAGTGTAGATTTTGCTGTTCTGCAGCTTGAACTTATTTGACCAGTAAAGTTTACAAAAGTTACTGTTACTGCTGCTTAACCTAAAACTGAGACAGAGACAATGCATTGTGTGTGTGTTATGTGTGTGTGTGAAAGACAGATTTTACTTACAGAAAGTGCAAAGTACAGGTAGGATATGTTCATTGGTCAAATCATCCCTCTGCCAAACTGTACCCTCTTTTGTGCCCAGTTCTTGACATTTCGTACCAGTGTGGCACAAAATGGTTACTCCTTCTCCTTCCTGCTCTTACCATTTGGACATATTCCTGCATGCATATGACCCTACTTGCAGTCTGCATGCATCATTAAAGGGACCAGCTCAATATGACACCCTTCACAGGATTAGTATGTGCTTTACTTCATACTCAACATTATTAAAATGTTGTATTGTGTTACAATATTATAATGTAATAGTTTTTTTCCTATGTTTGTTTTGTTTTGTACTGCAGGTACTCCTGCAGATGACCCCAGGACTGACCCTTGCCACAACTAAGTCCAGAGGTGCGTTTGGGCCAGTGTAATGCCTCCATCACAGTGCATAACGTGTACACATGCCAGGCACGCACTCTCAGTTCAGGACTATTATAGTGGATTCTGATTGAATGAAATACAGAGAAAACACAAATTACCCTGCCTGTGTTTTAAGGCAATATATCAAATATTTAAGGAGCCTAATGCCCAAGTTGAATAGAAAAGCATTTTTTATTATTCATTCTGTCTTGAGATCACTCATAAACAAAAACAAGACTCCCAGATACTTGAACTCCTGCAGGTCTTGTCCACAATAACTAGGGTGTTGCTCCCGTCAGTTGTGGTGAAGAAGGAGCAGAGCCAAAAGGCAAAGCTCTCGATTTACTGGTTTTTCAATGTTACTACCCCTTACCTGTGGTCATGAGGTTTGGATCACGACTGAAAGAACAAGATCTTTGATATAAGTATGCTTCCTTCTTAGGGTGCCACTGCTCCTCTGTATTGAAAGAAGTCAGCTTGAAGTCACCTGTTGCCTTTGTGACCAAGCCGCTGATAAGTGGTAGAAAATTAATGAATGGATGTCTTGAGTATGGCTAAAGTATGGCTAAAAGTGATCGAAACTGCAAAGTTATGATTTGGCAGAGGTGCAACGTGACCTGGAACTATTCATATACTTGGCTTCTTTTTTCCAATTAGGATGCGTACAAAGGGGAGGGTGAGTTTTAGTGAGTCCAGGAATGGAAAAGACAGTGTAAGTAACTGCCAGAATGTGACAGAAATGGAAAGACTTGAAACCAACCATGTTAGCAGCTTTAAAATCTGACAGTGTGTGCAGATGCAGCAGCCAGGCATTTCTGGAGCAGGTGACTGATGAACCACAGCTGTGACCTGACCCTCGCACACCAGAGCTGCTTCTGTAATCAGAAACACAAAGAGAGAGAAAGACCTAACCTACCCAGGCAGAGGCAGAGGCAGAATTCATGACATAACTGCAGCATCTGAAAGAATGAGTTGATTCACGAGCTTTTGTTTTAAACAACCTTAATAAAACTTTATTTTATATGTTCTACACTTGTTGAAACTATTAATATTGTCATTGTTACTCCTTCTGGCACAAGTGTTTGTCAGTGCTTTACTTGATCAGTCTCAGATTTGTGTGTAGAGTTTGGATGAAAAAGCATAAATGTGCAGAATATTAGAGCTGCCTGAAGAAAAAGCAGAATTAACTGAAAAAAACTGGAGAAAATTTGAGATGAACTTATATTTCCTTGTTGCTAGAGGTACATTGCTAAGTTACAAGTTGTGGATTGATTAGATGCCACACTATTTTGTGCCTTAGCCCAAATATCTCCCAGCTATCACAAAGAATTTTTGGTTGGTTGGTTGGTTTTATGAGTTTCTGAGCCTCACACCCCTTTATGTCCAGATGACGCGCTCAGCTGTTGTAACAGTATCAGCTGACATCCTTTAGATTTACAATTACCCCAAAATGCGTTTCTGCTTTATTTTCTATTCCTTAAACAATATTTTTATTGACTTGAACTTTGGATTAAAGTTAGTTTTGTGCCTCTCTTTTCAAACTGTTTATCACTGACTAATGTGTAGGAAAAAAAAGATGAAGGTTGGTTGTGATTCAAAATTAAGAAGCAACAGAATTTTAGTTTAAATTTAAAGTGGATATACTATTATTGTTTAGTCAAACTTGAAATTGTTGAAATTACTGTATATATTACCAACATTTATGTACTGTTTACTTTTGCTGTATTTATTTTCTACTCTTAGCATAATTTTTTGCATTTACGGTCTTACTTCTGAGTCTCAGTTGGACCTTCTGGTTGATCATATGTTGTTTATTAATCAGTTGTTATTATGTGTTCCAAATGGAAAGCTACTGTCTGTATGTATAATATGAAGAGACATTATTTCACCAGCTGCTTAGTTGAGCATTTAAATGACTCACATAAGCCCACAATGTATCAGGAGGTTCCTTTACCCTAAACAATTAAATGTTTTTCTTTTTTTGTAATAATATCTCCTTATCACTGCTGAACAATTTAACATCACTTTCCTACATTATCATAATACTAATGTTGACTTTTCTTGAGACCTTTCTCAAAAACAATTTTCAAAAAGAAACTTTTGCGGGTATTGGTGACTGAGCATCATTGATTGTCTGCAAGATGAGTAACCAAGATATCCAGAATCAGTTTCAGTGGCAGTGACACTCCAGGATCCCATATCCATGTCCCAAAGGTCAGAATGGTGAGTGCATCTGGTGCCACTAAGAACTCATACAGTGGTTTTAAATAATTTAAAAGAATCAGATTATCTGTATATGCATGAATACTTCATGAACACTGTATTGATAAAAAACATAATTTCAGTCAGACAACTCACAAGTGAATAAGAAAATATCTTTATTGTAAAATATATCATTTGAGTTTGGCATCTAAGCTCTGATCTCACCACTCCACGATCGTGTTGCGCAACATGATCGTGGAGTGATAGGAAGATCTCAACCCCTCACTCTCTGGACATGTCTCTCTGCAGGTCATGGAGCAAAGAGTTCGTCATCAACCTCTAAGCCCATAGGTGGAAACTGGGGTGGTGGAGGGGCTGAAAATGAGCAGAGTGTGTGCAGGCAGCTATATTAGCAAAAGCAGCTTTGATGTGCAGAGTGAGGCTTTGCAGCTTATAGACCACCCAGATTGGTAGGCAACACCCTGGACAAGTCACCAGCCCATATCAAGGCCACAAAGAGACAATATGGAATCTTTAATTAACGTAACATGCATGATTTTAAACTGTTAGAGGAAACAAGAGTACCCGAAAAAAACACATAGATAGGGAAAACATGCAAACTCCCTACAGCAAGGGTGGGCAATACTGGTCCTGAAGGGACGCTATCCTGCATGTTTTACTTGTTTCCCTGCTCCAACACACCTGATTTGTATCAATGGGTGATTAACAGGCTTCTGTTGAACATGAAAAGGTAATTTAACCACTGAATCAGATGTGTTGGAGCAGGGAAAGAAGTAAAACATGCAGGTTAGAGGCCCTTGAGGACCAGGATTGCCCACCCCTGCCCTACAGAGTTTCAAACCTGCAAGGCAACACTGTAAACCAGTTATGCCACTGTGCAGCCCCAAGTAAACACATTTCAACTTCTTTCATTAATAAACATTGTTATTATAGTAAAGTAGTCACTATAAAATACTAATTTAATCCAAAAATTATTAAATTAACAGATTGTACTGAATCTTCAGTGTGATTCAGCTCCCTGTCCTGAGCATTGTGGCAGCGAGCGAGCAACAGGAAGGAGGAAAAATTAGCAGAAGCAGAGCAGGCGGCCATCTGCCTCGACCGGCTGGGGCCTAAGTGGACAGGAGGGGGCCAGAAAAAACACAAGGCCAGAAATACTAAATTACGGAAACTAAACGAAACTAAAAGTTAGGTCACCAACATTAGCAAGATATACACAGACCGTAAAGGCAGGAGAGTGAGCGGAGGTGATCAGTTGGAGGTTCCTTGTATTTATTAAATGGTAACTAACAAAATAAGTACATAATTCTTTTTGGTGTATTTTGCACTTTTCAACTCTCGGTGAGGAAGAACTTTTCTAGAGTCTACAGCTGGCTTGGCCTTATGATGTTATCTTGTCAAAGCATTTCTTGTGTTTTGTTCTGCGAACAGCACTTTATGTCACAACTTTTACATGAGAATATTTATTGTCACTTATGTACTTTTTTTTTATTTTATGAAATTTTTATTCCATTCTGTTTTCTAACTGCTGAACCCATTGCAGGCACAGAAGTTTTCTTCGCTCCGAACCCTGCATGCGCCATTATTCACATTTTTATGATTTACTGCGCTCCTCTTTCTGACAGCAGGTTTTCCACCTCACTCTCAAGTTTTCTCAGTTGTGAAATTGCAACATCTATTTGATACCGTCTGGTAGTAGCTGTTTTAGATTTAATGGTAGAAAACTTTTCATTTTAAAAGAAAAAAAAAAAGCCTAACGCTGGGATTAAATGAACCTTCCTTTGTCTCCTCCTGTTAGTGTTAGGGCGAGACAAAACCAGTGGCAGCTGTGTTTTGACAGAGAAGGAACTCGTGTTTTAATCAGGCTGAAAAAAGGATTACCATCAGCTTTCTATCAAGCTTTTAAACATACAAAACATGATACTAATGTTCTTTGGTAAAGAGGTTGCCATGTTTCAGCTGGCTGGTTTCATACTTGTCTTTACCACATCATTAACGAGTCAACGAGCCAAAAAACCTGCTGTAGCCTCCGACACATACAGCCCAGCACTGAGGAGCGAATATTTGAGTCTTTCTCCTTGAGATGGAGGTGTGATTTCTCTTCAGGCTTTAAAGTGTAATGCTTTAAAACCATTTAGAGCTTCTGTTTGTTTGCAAAATGTAGTCTTTGAAATACTTTTTGTCCCCCACCACACTTCTTCTTTCTGCTTGAGAAAATGTCCTCTTAACTTAATGTAGTTTAATTTTGACTGGACTGATGAGCTAACGGTTAATCCAAGCGAAGCCAAAAACCAAAGAAGATTACTGCTGTCCTAAAACAACTACAATTTTGAAAAAAAAGTCATAGAATTTTATGCAAACCCTATTTTGTCAACCTTTACAGCACCATAAGTGGTTGTTTACATAGTAGCAGGAGCAACTGCTGCTGCAAGCTATAGCACTTCTGGTGCAGGAGCTGTGCTTCTTACAGGAAGTTCATGATATTTCTGCCAGAATAACCATGTAACGTTCCACTGTAAAAGTAAAAAACACAGTTGAAGTGTGGCTTCCTTTTTAAATTGTGATTTACAACATATATAAGTTGAACATGTTTTTTGTTTAAACCTAACAATAAATAGTTCAAATATAGTACCAGAACTTGTTTTCTAATAAGTTGTCAAGCACTGCAACTCAGACAGAAGAGAGGAGACAGTTTACATTAGAGATGTCTGGATAGTTCTAGTCTTGTTTGACAAATCTGAAAAATCACAATAATAAGCTGCAGACATTAGCGTTAGCAGTAGCCTGCCCTGTTGGTTCTGGCTGCAGTGCATTCTGGTCTATTTCCACCCATATAGTTTGCAACTTCTGTACTCTACCTTTATTGTACCATGTGATGGGTTTTTAGGGCACTTTAGAGTTAATGAAAAACTGTAGTTGAAATTTTTAATTCTATAAAATGGCCAACTCATTCGTACAATTTAAACACAGCCAGTTTCTCTAAAGTGAGGTTGTTCAAAGATCTATCTAATAATTTATAACCTTTCCACAGCAATTTACTTTAAACAGTCCACAGATAGACTTTTCTTTATTATGAGTGATAGCCCGCTTTTTTAAAACATAAATGATGACTTTTAGGTGTTTAGCCTTTTAAAAGGGTTTTCTCGATTTGGGATTTTAAAAAATGTTTATTGCACATTAGTTTTGAATGTAAACAAGCCTGAGCGTGTGCGATGGGGGTTCGTTCTCTGACTGACACTCTGCAGGACACTCACAGTATATTCCATGTCAACACTTCAGTGGGGGTTTTCCCGAGTGTTTCTCAACAAGCCCAGTGGAGCTGAAAGCCAGCAGCAACCAAATGACACTATCTGTTTGCTGTCATGTTTCATCTCACGTTTGATTTTAAAGTGAGTGGCATGTTTAAAAGTTCATCGCTGCTCACACACTGTGCTGCGCAGCTCCCAAGTCAAAGTTTCAACTTGACTATTAAAAACATGACAACAGCAGCTGGGTGCCTCACTTCAGCAGCCAAAATGTGCAGAGGGTGAAATATTTCATTATTCACAACACTGTAACACTCAAATAAATACTTGTGTAATTATTTAGAGAACCTTTAATGTTTGACTTGCAAGAACTTCTGAAACTGTCCAGAAATAATTAAGATCCTAAAGCGCCTCTACCCACCAGTTTTATTACTATAGCTGGCGGTACTTCCTGTATGAAAAAAATAAAAAATAAAATAAAACTGCAGTATAACATGAATTCAACAACATGAAGGTATTAGCTTAAATTCAAAAGTGTGCACTTAAGAGTAAAGATTAACTGATACAAATTGGAGCCCAATATTAAAGTTAAAGCTCCTCAAATCAAATTAAATGTGTCATAAACTAGTTAATGGCTTAATACTTTCTTTAAAACCTGGTTGAGTGAAGGCTTTTCTTCACATCCTTGACATTCTTAGCAAGATTAAAGAGGAATTAGCCCTGAACAAACAGTCTTGAGCATCAGGGAAGTGCAGTGGCAGAACAACACACCTGAATACACATGGTAAATTTCCAGATGCTGAAACAGCTAGAATATTATCAACACACAAGACAAATACATGAATATTAAAGACTTGATGACACCACAGCTCGATAAGGAGGAAAACAGGATGTATAGCTCTATTTGCAGCCTGACAGTATTTCATTGACAACTGTGCATCAGAAGAAAAAAGTAATTAAAGAAAGAACAGTCATATACATTTTATTATGTATTAAATCACTTGTGACTTTTGTTGCTTTTATTGCTTTTATACCTAAAGGTAGGAAATTATTGGTAAATGGTGCACACTTTATTAGCAGCTTTTAACTTCACTCAGGTTTTGCAAAGTGCTTCACAATGTTTCTCAGTTACACACACACACATACAATACTTTCCATTCTCTGTGCACAGCACTTTTGTATTCTCACTCTTACACTCATAAGCATAATGGGGGCAGTGGGGGTACAGCAGACCTGTGGGAGGGTGTTTCAGTTGGGTGGTGCTGTGAGCATGTGTGAATTTGTATGACCCTGAACACCCATATGAAGAAGTCAGAGTACAAAATATATGCAGTAAAATGCAAACTGGCAGTGCATGTTACCTTCTCTGAACATGGACGTGAAAAATATGCTGAATATTTTGGATAGATGATAGCTATAAAACTGCAATCATGACCTACCAATCTGCCCATTTTTTGTGGGTTTCAGGTGATTGTAAAATTGTGCACACAGATATAACAGCACATGTTTAAATAAGCCTTGATGGATCTGAAACCTGTCCAGAATGTACCCCTCTTCTCGCACAGTGACTGATGGAGATAGACACCAGCTCCCCCGTGACCCTGCTCGAAAAAGCTAAAATAGATGGATTGTTTAAATATCAGCTTTACAAAACTCAGTAATATCAAAATATTACTGGGATTTAAATATATACAGCAATAGTGAAATTAGGTTTTATTTTTATTTTTCATTACTTCTTTAACTACTGTATGTATGATATGCACGTCCTTTGTACATCCAAGAAGTAGCGCCCTTTGTGCCCCTATTTTCCACAGCCTTGGTGTACAATGTCTTGTCTAAGAGCACCGTGGGACGCTGCAGGGCTTGGTGATTAAACCCCTGATCTTTTGGCTGGATGATGACCACAGGATTATTGTTCCAACACTTCATCAGTGGAGTAAAAGTAACTTGACTTGCCTGACTATTTGGCAAAATGAGATTCTATTGACTGTAGAAACTCAGATTTATGAATGTTCTCAAGGACAATACTGAACAAAAGAAACAGAGGTTCTGCTGAAGCACTGCCACAGTTGACTGCCATGCTTTAAGGTCAGCTCCTCATCCTGTCGGCTTGAAAGCCTTTGGAATTTGGTCAAATTAAAATCCCACTTTTAACCAGGGGCCCTTGACAACAGTTTTGTTGTATTCATTTGGTTTGTGTGTTCTGCATCCTTGTTGCATTTCTGTACTCTGTTCCCTGGTTTGGTTCTTAGTTATGCTCTCTGTTCTCTCTTCACACCAGTTTACTTATTGTCCCACCTACTTGATAACTAGTTGTATTTCTAGTTGTATTATTTTGATAATTAGAGTATACTAGCTCCTATGCTGTCAGTTGTTCACTGTCTGATCGTGTTTCTTTTTGCATTTCTGTCTCAGTTGCTGTGTGTTCCCTCTGGTCAAGTCTCATTCATTGATTTTTGTTCGTTTTGATATGTCTGGATTTGTGTTTCTGGTTATCCTGCTTTTCAGTGCCCTTTGTGTTCACCTCCACCTGAATGCTTCAATTTCACACCACTGTATGACACAATATGTCTTAGTTGGTTTTGATTTCTTAATTGTTTTTGTACTTTTCTGGTGTCTACCAGCTGCTGCAGAAAATACAGTATCGGTGTTTTTAAAGATAACAACTACTGTCTCATATGTTTACCAGGTAATCAACAGCAAACTTAAAAAGGTTATTTTGTTGAAATAATCTTCCCATCCCTGTTCAAAATGCTCTGAGAACAATAAATTAGCTACTGTCAACATTGTAAAAAGACTTTTCTAGTGAATTATTTTTTAGTTAAAACCAAATAGTTCTGAGAAAATGATTTGGTTTTTATCTCATGGTTAAATAGTAAGCTGATTATTGATAGAAAACTGTTTGACCTCACAACCAGTTTTCTTCTTTCCAAATCATTTTGTCCACAGAAAGGAGTTTTTCTGAAATGCAACAACTGTATTTATTTTCTTTTTTTGATTGACAGTTTCATATTATGGAGCTGGTGAAACCTGAGAGGACACAAATGACTGACCTTCTTTTGCACTTTTAGCCTAAGAAATCTGAGAGGAAAGCTTCTCTTATCAAAGGTCCTGCATGAGATCATTTGTGTATCTGATCAGGAGGCTTCCCAGACATTCACTCTACTATTCTGATGTAAACTCGGATGAGTAAAAACCCCGGGGTAGACACACAAAACACTGGAGTAATAGATACCCTGTCAAGCTTCAGCACATTTTAGGATCTTTCTAGAACAGTTAGAGAGGGTGGGTGGAAATCAGGCACCTTGCTGATAAAATAACCCCCACTGCAAACAGTTGTCTAGACAACCATTTATTGTTTTTGTAAATTATTTTGTTGAAACTTTGACATCTTTGAACTTAATACTTATTCAATCTTATCATACCTCAGCCATTAAAAGTTAAAATATTGACTGAAAACTTGGTCAAATGAGGATAATCTGCTTTCTCGCCTAATTAGAACATCATTCTCTTTCCGAGACCTGATTCTGTCAAACCCAGCTTCAGGCAGAGTACACAAAATGTGAGGATATCTCTCGTTTTGTATGTGAAGCAACAAAAGACATCACTGCTTATTTGGGCTCCTCAAGGACAGCAGTGTGTACTGTGTGCTTAACCTCTGTTGTTAAATATAATAAAGTATGCATCATTGTGAGATGTTGTGCCTGTGAGGGTGTGATCCATGAAGGAGAGAGCAGTATAAAAGCATCATAAATGAAAAGAGGCTGAAGATAACAGTCCCTAAACACCACTGCTGCTCTCATGCTATACATAATCACTAAAGAAACGGTGCATTACCGAGCATCCAAACCCAATGCAGTTCAAAAACGTGGTCATTTAACCTTGATTTAACATCGACTTTCACCAACAGAGGATAGATATTAACTGTGACGAGCAGTAGAGAGGAAAGCACAATTTATGATTTATTGTACCATTTGGAGTTAGTAATTTTCCTTTTTTTTTCCAGAATACTGAGCATCACACTCTCACCAAACCACAGGCACACATTATTAATTTATTCAGTTTAATCTCATATTTTCAAACTAAATTCTTTTTTTACTTTTAAATTTCTAAAATTTGACAAGAAAAAAATGAAACTCCACGTGCTGAAAGGTCATGTGAATGTATTTCAGTTATTCCAATATATTTTCAGTCTCTGAGTCCTTTATTTAATTGTGAAGTAAAATGACCTACAACAGTCTTGCCTCAGCATTGGCAGGATTGGTCCTCTCCCTTTGCACACATGGTAATGCTAACCAGGATTTGCTGCTGGACAAGATACAACTTCCAACAGCACTCTAATTGAGCCAGCCCATGAGACGTTGAACTCATAGTCCAGCTGATGTGAGGTGTGGAGACAGGGTGCGACACAACATGGAGTATTGTAAAAAGTACCTGTGTCTGCATGGCAGGTACGGATGCCATATGGTTGTGCCATGCTTGTTTTGTGCCATGCACAAAACAATGATCCTCCCTTGGAGTAATTTGTCTTGGTTGACAAGAACCTTACCCACTGAATTCCAGCATTAGACCACTGTGAGATCTGTAAACAGTTGATTGATACAAACACCAATGTGTTTATAAGGCATCCTTCACTGTCTGTTTGGACTAGCTGCTGGATGGCAACTGCCTGATAACACTGTCGCTCCTTTCATGATACCACCACTTATGCTCTCTGGTGCCCATTCTAGACATGCCAGCTCATTTCTAATCAAATCATTTACCAACCCATCACTGGTCTGCGTGTGTACTACCTTACAACCAAATCAAATTGATCCTTCTGGCTGCTTAACCTTTGTTCGTCATTGAGTGGAAATGAATCTGCCGTTGTGCAACTTTTTTTGCTCCATCTGCTCCATTCCGACATCTTATCGTACTTTTAAGACCTCTCTGACACAGTCTCCCTCAGGAATGATTGAAGATTACTTGCCTTCAGTTTTTTCCAATCCAACCTAACCACATGCCGATACAATCTGCAGCAAGTGAGCCCAATAAGAACTGTGTGCGATTGCAGTTGAAGTAGCTCAGATAACGGTGTTTGGTTGCCGATTGGTTCTAATTGAGTGAGTGTGATGGGGGAGGGTTGGGTGTTGGGTTTAAAGGGGCTGCCAGGCCAACACTCTGCATGTGTGCTGGCCTGGCATTGCCAGAGCGGGCTGCAGAGGAATAACAGATGTTGGCTGACATTCAGGGCCATTTGTCATTTATCTGTCTAAGCAAAACAGGTTGGAAGATGTCATCATAAGTCAGTGTCACAGGCTTGGATGGCGGCGAAGGCAACATTTCAATAAGGCTTAACCCTTTTCAGTTCAGTAGAATGGCTTGACCTTTTGTGTGTTTGCACTGCACATATTCAATCTTTTTGCATGATCTTGATGAATTACTTGCTGTCATGTAGCTCTGCAGGTCTGTCTCAAACTGAATTCATGAAACTCAATTATAAAGAAATTTTTCTTTTTTGCTTTGGAGCACTTTTTTTTTAATGGTGTAGATTTTCTTATTTCATCTCCTGTCCAATTTCTGGCCCTTTATGTACCGAAAAAGAAAATTTGACAGCTAAATCATGATATTAAAATTGACTTTTTCTCTCCCCCATCTGCTCCATTGTTCCTTGTTCTGATCCTCACCACACTGTTCTGAGAAATATCCCTGCCAGTTATCTTGATTCATGTCTGATGGAGTCTTTTTTTCCAGTTCTTTAAGTTTCTGTTATTACTTTCTGTCACCATCTGCAGAGAATAAACCGGGCCGTCTATAACAGTGTGCTGTTTTTTTGTTTTTTTTACCACGTTTTTAAGTGTCTGCTTTTGCAACGGCGAGATTTACCACAGCTGTGTAAGCAACTGAAATGGAACTATAACTGTAAATCGTAAGATTTTACTAGTGCGAAATGCAGATGCAGTTAAATTAAATTGCTCTACGCTCACTTCTTGCCACCTCCTCTAATAAACATCTGCTCTGTCTGCAGGTAGTTTAGAGCCACAGCAAATGCCAAATTGACCATTAATAGTCAACTATAATAAAAGGCTCTGTTGTCTCATGATGTACTATATTTCTGTCCTCGCACCAGCATTGGTTTAATAAATGTTGCAAAGCTAATCACATATCAAAGCTGTGAAATGCACACACTTCTGAGTATTTCATTGCCTGGGTTGTTTTAGGTTCAGATATGTTCTGTAGGGAATGATGGCTTCTTTTTTTTTTTTAAGACAACGGCACAACAACATTCCTCATGTTGACAGGACTCCATATTTTGCTCAGCACTGTAGAGGCTCGGCTCGGCCATTTCTGACAGAGTAAAGCTCAAGGTCATCATCTCCGCTGGCTTCAATGCTTTCTCCCAGTTATTTAATGTGCACAACTGCAGCCGGATGCAGTTACCCACATATGGGCTGTGCCCTCTCTCTCCATACCTTCTCACAGGATGATCCCATGTCGCTTTGTGTCATTGTTATAAAGCAGACTGTGAATAATAGAGACAGAAACCCCACTGGGGGGGGCTATATGGCATCACGCCATAGGAAAAATGATGCACACAGTCAAAGACCAAACGAAGCAGCTTCCAATAAACTGGAAAAGAAACAATATTGTCACTGCAAAGACAGCTGCCAAAATGATATTAACAGAATTCACTTGCAGAAGACCGTGTTGCATCTGATTAATGTGAGGAAGGAGAATGTACGTCCAGAGGGCCAGTACTAATGTGGTGTTAGGACGAATGTATAAACTTGGAAAAAAGGAAGGTGTTCACAGCTCGGACACTGATTTGACACCATTATCCAGGGTGACACACAGTGATAATAATATAATAATAAAGGAGAGAAAGAGTGAGAAAGGCAGAGACGAGGCTGAGAGAGAAGACGAGGGTTAAGAGGAACTTTAATGAGAGAGAAAATGAGAAGAAGAGACAGACCTCAGCAGCACATCACAGCTGGGAATAGGCTACTTCCTGAGGCATGAGAGAAATCTTTGAACTTGTCTTTCGAAACCTTCCAATTTCCTTTATTAATTTAGTTGAATTCTAACAAGAAGCTTCATTATAGACATTAGAATAATTGCTGAGGAGTGGCCACTGTTTTCTCACAAAACGGAATTGGCTTGTATAACAACTTTTAAATGCATTTATGTGACAAGTTGGTCTCCTTGAGTAATGTAATGTAGGTCTAACGTTACTATAAACAAACACATATGATGTTTAGGCCTTTGTATTTCAAAAATATTACCCTGACAGCACAGTAAAAGTTCCCAGATGATAATGAGAAATTATTTTTTAATTGCCTGCATCAAAACCTAAACATAAAAAAGCTGACTTACAAGCTCTACAACTAACCTGCCTGTGGGATCACTCTCCTCTCTCTGCAGGAAGACAAGATAAAGTTAGTTTCTAAAAAGCAGAGAAAACAATGGCTGTGAGACGAGTGCTTTGGGAAAGTCTACAAAGTGCAACATCAAACTTTAATTATTCAGTAGTTTTATTAGTCTCTTATCAAGCTTTTTGCTGTCTCTCTGTTGAGATCAGTCACTTTATAACTGTACTTTTTAAAACCCAGCTCAGTTCATCAGACACAAATAATATTTGTCTAGCTCAGAGTATGACGTGTTTAGAGTTGAATTAGCTTTTAGAACCAAGTTATTATCCACTTTTTCTATGAATGGAAGACGGTAAAGTTTGTGATTTAACAGCATTTTGTTTGGGAGCTACTTTATCTCATAAACAAGAAACTGCTGCACTTTACTGAACCTGAAATGCTTCGTTTCTTGGTTTCAACAGAAGGAAGTGCATTTGTAAACTTGTAGGTATTTTGTACCAAACTAGGAGTCTGGTTAAAGTTGTTTTTTCTAATTTACTTTCAAAATTTTTCTTTTTTTATTTTTTTCTAGTTATCTCATATATCTTGACCTTGTCTTTAAATGTCCAAGTATTGGAAAGGTATGATTTTTGATTTGTTTAATTAAGGGAGGGGACAGAAAGACAACCTGCTCTGCAACCAGAATCCAACAATGCTGAGCTATGATGTCTACTTTTAGTCCATTTCAAGTACATTGAAAAGTTCCACAGTTTGTTTACTTATAATGTATCACAAAAGATTAATGGCATTAATGCTGTCTTCAAACAATTCCAAATTTCAACATTTTACAGTTCATGCAAACTGTAATATTTACACCTTTATGCTACTGTCAGTTCAGCAGTACACAGACATTGGAGCTGTTTTAAGATGGCAGCAAATCACTTTGTTCTTGGCTCTGTTCAAACTAACCATTAGCTTGTCAGTCTAGTCTGAAATGAACTCCATCTGCAAAGGGTAAGCTATTAATTATTCATAACACACAGAACCCCATTTCAAAAAGGGGTAAAATATCCCTTTAAAGCTGCTTAATAAGCCATGTTAGGGACCTTTCTAAACAAAAAAGACTATTCCTATACCATTTCTTACCCTATTGAAAAGTTCAGAGAATGGATTACAGAACTAAGTACATAAACTAAGAGAACACCTTTGTAACAATTACATCATTAATTTTAATTTCCTCCCTGTGCCTTGTTAAATTGTGCATGTCTTTTAACATGAAATGAAATTGGAAGTAAAGACAAAGGCTGACCATCTCCACGGTGGATCTGCAGTGCAGCGATAGTCTCAGAGCCCCACAAAGAACCCGTCCCATCAGGCTGGGCTGGTAAACTTGTCAGAGCTCAGGAACATGGTTTATCTAACATTAGCAACACATTATTAGCTTTATGTTAACAGAGTCGAGCCGAAGAGCAAAGAGTGTTGGAGCAGAGTGGCTGAGCAGCCGCAGCCAGGCGAGAGGAGGCGATAGAGAGAGAGAGAACTCACCTGTGTGTTTGGTATCTGCAACATCAGAAGCAGGGTGTAAACTGATTAGTTTCATTTCAAATTAAAGTCCAGCATTTTTTAAAGGAATGCATGTTGCCTGCTGCTTCTCATGCCAGTTTTAAACTAAGATCATATTATGTAGAAACACAATAGAGTTATTGCCATTTCGATTAAATCTGTGTTGGTAACAGCTGTCAGATACTACCACATCAGATTTTAGCCAATTAGCTGAGGTCGCCATCTTGAATTTGTTTGACTCCAAAGATCAATCAGTTGCAGATGTAGATCTAATGTTTCATTAAAATACATCCAGTAAATCACGAGATATTTTGCTAACAGATAAACATGGTCGACTCCAAGAGTTAATGCCAAAGTTTCAAGCAAAGATTTTGCACAATAAGTAGAGCTCAGAGTATGTGTTGGAGATCCTTCTCAGCTGCTACAAAAACAATTTTTAGCTTAATATCTGTAAGATTGACTGAGCTGTAGCCATTTTTGTCTTTGCTATAGTGGATTAGCTGTACATCCAGTGATTACTTTCTGGGAGTTTAATTAAAATCCATCCATTTATGAGATTTATGAGATAATTTTCTAACAGACAAACACACTCACACCCAGACAGAGAAAGAGACACACACACACACACACACACAGGCAAAACAAAACAATATCATTCACCTTTCACCTTTTGGCACCACGTCTTTAATCAGAGCCAAGAGAAGAGTTGATATAGCATTTTCTTTAATTCAGGCAATGCGTTTTTTGTGTCAGTGGGTTAATTTCTCTGCTTTATTGTGCTTTATCGCTCACTCTTTTCTCTGCCTCTCCTTTCCTAATAAGTCCAGGGCTCTGTTTCTTCTGAAATGGTGTAACTTTAGTTCCTGTGCTGCCTCCAGAGAAGCTGGCCTCAGAAGCACACCAGCTTCCTCTGCAGCTGCCTCGCTCTGCTCACCTTGTTTGTGCTTACTGACATTGATGTAGGAAAAGCTGTGGCGGGCTGAGAGATGCAGAAGCGTGTGAACAAGTTTCCCGAGCTGACCAGAGAGCGAGGAGACAAAGCTGGAGGCAAGCCATTACAAGGCAGCGGTCAGAAAGTGGAACTAAAGCCATCATTATTTCCAGCTTTGGGAAAATGATGTGCAAAGTGGATTTCTTCTTTGGCTGCATTTTATTTATGAAAGCTCAGAGGGAGCTGTTGGGGGACTGCAGGGATCCTCAACAGGCAGATTTACAACAGGTTGAGATATAGTATTTTCAAGATACAAAGGCAAATATAATGCAAGTACCATCAACAAGAAGAAATGCTAATAAATCTTGAAAATAAAATAGACAAGTCGAGCTCTTGGTTGGAGTTTTACAGTCAGCAGCAGCAGCATCGATCATCATAAACATAAAACCAAACTCACACACCCTCAGGCAAATCCCTTTGGCCCGTCATGTCCAAAAGAAAATACTGCAATCAGAAAATATATCCCCACCCAAGTCTGACTGAGAGAAAGGTGATGGAATAAAAGGACATTTGCATATAAATGAGTTTGGGAATTAGTATCAGTTTGTTCTTGGATGCAATTATAATAAAAGCATATAGAGTAACTGCATGTTAATGGCATGTCGGCAAGAGTGTTCTACAATCTCTTCAGTGTAAACATAAAAACCAGCCATGTTTCTCTCCTGATCAGAGTGTGAAACAGAGATTCTGTTTCGCCAAAACAAAAGTGCCGTTCTATTGCTGCCTTTACTTGATCACATACTTTTGATAATTTTGATCCTTTAAGGCCCTCTCTGCTTGAAATCAACGCTACGCTTCTTGCTAATGAGTTAATATGATGCTTTTATTTGTTGCCAGCTGTAGATCAGCTGAGCGCAATCTTCCCCCTCAGGAACATGAGGTCAGACAGGTGAGGTAAGGATCTAATCTACTTATGGAGTGAGGTTAAGTCATTTGTATGCACTGTGAGGAACGCAGTAAAAAATGAAATGTTACCAAGAAACTATAAGAGGAAGTTAGCCCAAACTAACTTGGGCTAACAAAAGTAAGTCTGTAAGTCTTCACGTCTTCTCCAAGCATGTTACTCTCTAACAGAAGTGGATTCCATGTATTTGCACTCGTCAAAATGCTAGAGGATTCAGGTTTGCTGGTTTCATTTTTCAGGCAGTTTCTTTGCAATCACCAATCCTCCATAAAAGATAAAAAATAAAAAATAAAAATAAATAAAAAGTGAGTTGGCCACTAAAAACTGATGCTGTTTCAACACATTTGAAGTGCTGTTAAGTGGCTAGGCAGGGGTTTTCTTCTTAAATGGAAGGAAAAGTGTTTCCTGGTGGGAGGTGGAGTCACCTTAAAGGTATTCCAGAAACAAGGTTCAATAAACTCTGAGTTAACTTTCGCCAGGCAAAAAAAAACAAACTCTCAGTTCTTGGTTCCAGAAAGGCTGATTATCAAGAGGTTATTCAACTCAGATTATTTTAACACTGAGTTATGAGCACGCACGTGCAGAGTTAAAAGTCATCATCAATGAAGCTCTGATACGTTGATTCACCATGGCAACCGGAGAGGGAAATAAGATTTAGTCCGTTTCTGAATATTAAGTATGCTAAGTACAGCAAAGACACAGTACAGTGAAAACACAATGTCACAGCTGAGCTAAGCTCTTTAGTCTGTCCCAGAGTTTTAATTCATACAGACTGGTTTTTCCAATATTTACACTTTTTTACATTCATATGAAGAGTCAAATAATTATACTAATTAAATCAGCCATATTAAAAAAAACAAACCTTCTCAGTCAAAATATTAATTTGGGGACAAAATTGCTGATTCATTGTAGAAGAATGTGCCTGTAAAATGAAATTCTCAGGACAAGAATTTCATTGTTTTACAGTTAATTATCTCCTGAAAATCCTTTAAATAAAACCAAGAAATGATGGCAGGTGAAGACAGGTGTGATCCTAACCCAGTTTATTCTCTAAATGTAAAGAATTCTTTATTTTACTTCCCTGCCTGCCTCTGGTCAAATGTATGATTTTTATATAATAACCTCTAAACTGTAATAAACACCAAACATATGATAATTTTCCATTATCACTATCAGTTAGAAATACAGAAGTGATCCTGTATCATAGCTACAGAAAAGGACATCTACAGGCTGCTTCTCTGCAAGACGTTTTTAAAAACAGGAAAGGAAATGATGGATCTGAACTGCAAAATCAGAAACGTGGACCTAAAATTTCTGTTAATGAGAATTTTCACGTCTGAAAGATGCTAATTCTTGGAACAATACTGTTGCATTTGTAGGTTTGTAAAAAAATAAAGAAAACCAAATGAATGAGAATTATTTGTCCATTTTTGAGATGATTGTGGTTTGATTGTAAAGATGTTTTTTAATCAGCAACATTTGCTGTGATGAGAGAACATGTGAGGTGTTATATTGGATATGTATGATCAGAGAATTTTAGTGAGACAAAAGAGTGAACTGGACGAAAAATAATACCGCTCAAACAAACAAAAAATATGTAGGAATGAGAGATTATCCAATATAGATTGGAAAATCCTCTCCTGACATCAAACGTTATGAAGCAATTAGGGGTGCAAGCCTGCAGAGGCAAGGGAAGCAGCAGCATTCAGACCATAGCCAGTCAGTGAATATTTTCAGAATTTTCTGAAGAAACTGTGATTTTTGGAGATTTGGAGAGTATAATGGAATGGCCCACATGGCCATTCCATTATACTGAGCCACAATGGCTGCTCTTTACAATGGGGACAAAAGGCAGCTAAGAGTTTGATCCAACTGAATAAGAAACCCTGTCAAAGACACATGTTGAGTAGGACATTGACTTGTTTCCCCCAATATGGCAATGACTGGCTAAAGTGGGTGTGGCCTATGAGCAAAGATCCAATGTGGTTTTAGTTAAAACAACAAAAAAATCACTAAAAATTCAGATGTGTTTTACACTGAATTACAATTTTCAAGATGCGTTCCTTGACTGACCCCAAACATGTGGTTCTATTTTTGCAGAAGTTTAGAAATTTAAATTTTTTTATCAGTACAACCATTTTGTCAATCACCTCAAAAATCAGTAGGCTTCTTCTTCAGACCAATTCTGTAATCTCCTAAATTTTTACCTTGGATTGGTTAAAATTTTTGAATATTTTCCAACTCTGTATGTTTCTGATACATAAGCATAAAGCTTAATATGTATTAATTTATAAAGTTTCCTGATTAGGAGAAGGAGAAAAATTAGACGTGTGATTTTTTTTTCAGATTTGTTTTAAGATCTCTTGATTTTTTATAATTTTTATTTTTATTTTGCTGCTACTACTGACAGTTGTGTCAAACTGTGTTTTC